>CM046432.1:83876618-84194118 GCA_025506505.1 Flaveria sonorensis
AAAAAATTAACGTATGATTGCCAATCATCCAAAAAGGGTAAGGTAAAGCAACAGAGAATGATGAGAAGATGCAAATGATGGGTCTAATGGGTCCAAACTGATTCTGAATGTAAGTTTCTTAATTACCTATTGGCTAATTGAAACTTCATGTAGTTTCTTTAATATTTAAAATTTAACTTTCAGATATCTTTTTAGAGATATAAACATGAAAGTGGAGATCAAAATGGATCACATTTGTATACTTGCCGCCCAACAACATTGAGCCTGATTTGTTTTAGATCAAGTAGGGAGAGATCAAGTGTAGATTTGACCTTTGCTTAGTGTGCAAACGAATCAATAATTTAAATCAGTGGGACATATGTTTAGCTTCAAGCTTAATTTGTTTTCTTTTTATTGTCAGCTTTTAATGAACAGATGCAATGTTTTATGGCTTCAAATACTTTATTGTACGTGTTATTTTTTGATCAAATCTGTATTTTCTGGATGAAATGGTTAGACATTTATATAAATTATACCTTGTTGTACAGGTACATGGCAAATGGTAAAATCTTATTTTGAAGCAGAATCGAAAAGAAAATTGCTAAGGATTGTTCAATGGATTACATCGCAGAAAGAGTTTCATCTCTTACTACAAGAAGAAAAAGAAAAGCTATAGCTTAATCAACTACTATACTATAACAAACTTAACTGAAAGATTAACTACCAACTAATTGTGAATTCCAATACCCTCAAGTTGGTGAGTTGTGAAAATCCCAACTTGTTTTAACTTTGTGATGCTAATGACCTAGTACACTTTTCACGAACAAATCAGCAAGTTGATCATCATTTCGAAAGTGAGAAAAATTATAAAAGCCCTTGGTTTTTATACAAAAGAAATAACAATCTGACCAATGTGTTTTGTGCCTTCATTGCAATGTTTATGGCGGCACAGCTCATGCGAAAGCGAGCGACTAAGATTTATACCTAACTACTTATACATGTTTTACGTATACAGTTTTAACGAATTGTACATAAGTGTTTACATGACTTGTACTTATCACACGCAACTCCGTTTTAAAATGAAATTTACATCGAATGCCACCAAAGTAGATTTGAAATTTTATAAAAATCATATTTTAAGTTATAAAAGAAATAAAAATAGAAACTTATCAGCATGATACATAATATATGATTGGTGAAGATATAATATATAATATTTTTTTTAGAAAAGTCCATGGTTAAAATGAAGACACAACCAATTTTTTATGATCATAATGTGACATTTAAAATTAACTTTCAAAATCAAGTTTCATATGTTGTATATTATGTTTAAAAAATGGTATGCACTATGATATCATTGATGGTATGTTGAATTGTGAATCCTCTCTGAAAGTTTTTAAATGACGTGAGCACCATCTAGTATATATCTCTCTACTTTAATAAAAATGTAACTAGGAGCGACACGAGACACATCACATTTATTCTTATCAATTTTTTTTCGTTTCTCTTTCTTATTAAATAATCATATTAATTACTTGTAATTATTTACTTATTTTTTGTTAAAATATTTTTTAAGTAAATTAAGAAGAGATCTTTTGATAATGTTTTTTCTAAACCAAAGATTTTTTATAAAAAATTTTTTTTAAAACATCAAAGTTTTTTAAAAATACACAATATTTAAAATTAATGTTTTTAAAAAGTAATTTTTTTATAAACCAAAATAATTAAATTTGAGAGTTATAACAAGAACGTTTTAAAAAGGACATTTTTTAAACGTTTGTTTAAAAACAAAACTTTTATTCTATTTATAATAAATATTCATATATCTTATCTTAAAATATTATTTTAAAATTAATAAATTGTTATTGTATTTAATATCTTTTATTCAATCCTGATAATACACGGTCTTGCTAAAATTGTATACTACATATTTATTTGGGGATAGTAAATTGGAGAGCAATGTGTATTTCTTTTAACAAGAGGGGATACTTAAAAGAGTCGATGTCTCAAAGGACCGATGAGGATAAATGGTAGAAGCCAAAGACTATAATTGAATTGGTGGTCAACATTACACCCATCTTCCAAACGCCCCCAGATTTGGGGATCGTTAATCTAGGGTTTTTTAGATAGATCTGGAAGAAAGTAATTACCACTCTTTCTTGATGTTTTTTTCAAGCCCACTGTATATTGAATCATAGATTCGGTTATTATTACAGGTTTTTGTTTGTATAATTATCCCCGCTGATTTGATTAGGGTTTCTAGTTTTGCTGTCCATCATTGGAAACAGAGGAATTGTACTAGTAGAAGATAAAGTTGTCTTAAGCGAATCGTGAGGCTGCTGCCAATGCAAAGTTGTTTGGTTTAACAAAGAATTTTCGGTGATTTCTCCCATACCGAAACCTTGAGTTCAATGTCGTGGGCAGGCCAGAAGATATTTATCTCTCTACTCTCTTGCAAGCTATCTTGACAGTATTTTTTTTTATTAACTTACATTGAGTTTATTTATATTTCCATCAGATGTTTTCATTGTCATGTTGTGCATGTTTCTGTGGTTTTTACGTTTGTGGATCTTGCAGATGTTATGCTCGTACATTGTAATATGCTATACCTTTAATTACTATGCAAGGATATCGTTTTTATTTGCTTTGATTATGAACTGATAACCTGTTTTCGTGTAGATTCAAGTAATATTTGTTTACGTTAAGATTGCGTTTAACACCATCAGTTTGCTGCAAGTGTGTGTACTGGGTTTTTTTAGTGGTGGTGATGGTTGGGTTGGGAGAAGGGAGGTTGTAAAAGGGGTAATTTGTTGATGCAATTGAATTACTTTTGATTACTCACTATTTCTTTCTTAAATGTCCATGACTATGTGGAATGTTGACTTTAAAATCTTTCTTTGACTGGTAAGCCTTGAACATCTTTGTGGTTCATAGTCTTGCCGTTTTAAACCTCTAACAAGAATTCCTTGGCCCAAAACCTGAGCTCTTAATCACTTCCAGATATTTTTGATTTTGTTCCCTGGGATTTGACAAAATAACCATTTTCCTCCAAAAGCTTAAAACATCAATTTAAGTCAAAAGTTTCATCATTTGTTTCAGTCTAAAATGGTACTAAAATGACACAATTGATGAACTATAGACTTAAACTGAAACAAATGATGAAACTTTTGAACTTAAATTGATGTTTTTTAAGCTTTTGGAGGAAAATGGTTATGTTTGTCAAACCTCTAGAGCAAACCGAACAGAACTCTAAAAGTATGTGTTTTCAAATCAGGGCTTTTCTATTAGGGCTTTAGTGTGTACTGTGTTTACTCTAAATCTGAGGCCTACATCCTTTACTATTAAGATTTAAGATTAGTGCTTTTTTTTTTATTTCTGTGTTTCAAATCAGTCATCTGAAGACCTGCTGGACGACAATTACATCACCATGACTGCGACTGTGGTTTCCCTTTTTTTCTCCTGAGGACCTGCTGCATTTTTGTAGGCAATGAACTTGTGAGAATTGATAAGCATTTAGAAAGCTTGTTCTAACCAAAGACAATATATGATTAGTTTTGCTTTCAAGAAGAACTAAGATTGTTTTACCAATTATAATATATATCCTAAGTTGGTTCACTTAATGCATCCACTCAATGATCCCTTTATTCATGATTCTAACTATTTAGCATTAGTATTTGGTCCATCATATAGTTCTGCTTAGTGCTTTTCAGTACACTGTTTCAAATCAATACTAAGTTAACTTTAGAGTACTGATGGCTATTCTTGTGGAAAATGTTCAAGGTATAAAATATCATTAACTTACGATAAGGAGACAGAATTTCGGTAATAAAGTTATTAATCTAACAAGCTATACTGTTTATAATATTTTTTGTTATTTTAAAAATATGTATTGGAAATACTCTGATAGATTTGCTAGTGGTACTTCTTATGTTATCATGTGTATAATGTAAATGTTATGTGCTTGTGTTGTTCAAGTATCTTTTGGATATCACTAAAATTAAATCTCTATTATGCAAAAAGGACCAATAAGCTCTTGAATTTTGTCGGTTCTCATTCAAATGTTAGAATATCTACCTCTTTTGTACAGAGAAGCTTCTTGTACTACTACGAATGGTAGGAACTATTGGGGATACTTCGATCTTTTGATCAGTTTGGTACTGGAATTCTTGCAAAATATCACCCTTAGCAATAATCATGTCGGTAATTAAAATATTAAAATATTTTTGTTGCTCACATGCAGCCAACGCTGTCCTGAAGGTGCTTGTGAGCGAGTAATTGTTGGCGATCTTTATTGTGACATCCCATTAGGTTTTATGTAATTCGTGGTGAAAATGTGTTTCTATTGGCGAGCTGGTTTGGCATCCTCTTCTTTTCCTTTTCTATCTAAAAAACATTATGATGATAAAAAACTTATTGTTCTTTCTTTTATATTTTACACAATGCTTATGAATGGAAAAGGAAGAACTCCACCTCATATTGACTCGAGTTTCTGAAGCTGAGATAAAAAGGGTAACTGATAGGAACATGTCTTCTTTTGTGGATTTGCTTTATTATTTTTCGGGATATTATGCAGTCATCAAAGCATTCAACCTTTTCATTAAGGTCACCCATATGGCCATATGTTAAATACTTTTATAGGCCACTAAGTTATATCAGTTGTTGAAACTCTCTTGAACATTTTTAGAAGATGGAAATATCTTTGATGAGTTATCAAGATGTTATAGGTTAGTATTGTTGTCTTTTTTTTCCTAAAGAAGGCATTTTTGCATGTGAAACTAGATAGGTAGTTGATCGGTCTATACTTTTAAGCTCTCGACTACTCGTATTAAAATATTATAGTAACAGTAATTAAGTTTATTATTAATTCACGGGATTTTTTCATATTGGGGTGACTCGACTACATACTTACATGTTTGACTGGGCTTTATCAGAAAGTATTGTAAATTATATACCAAAAAGTAAGATCGTAAAATGACAGTTTAAGAGCTGAGATTTGAATATTCAAGCTCGGCTTGAAAGTCTAGTTGAGTAGCTTGACCTCGAGCTCAACTCGACTAGCATAAAGTCGATTTTGGAGTTGGTCATGAGTGGGCTGATCTCGATAACACCCTTACCCGTGTGGAGCGGTATGATAGTTTCATTCATGTGATTATCTATTATCATGTAAAGACTAGTGTTTTGATGTGCGGGTATGATTATTCATGTTTTGTAATGATCATATGCATTGTGAATTTGAGATTGAACTGAATTGTGGACTTTTAATGTGTTAATTATCTAATAATATGTTGGGCAGGCTGAGAAGGTGGAGAGGGAGGCTACGGATTTGAAGGGCACGATGAGAAGAAGGATGGAATTTTTAGATATGGATTGATTATATGGTGGGCGAAATGTTGGTGGTTGTTTTTATTTGCATTAATTAATTAGTTAATTAGTTATGTGATACCATATCTTCCGCAAGTATTATCGCGGCTTGGGTGTGGTGGTACCGGTCCCGTGGAGATGTTTAGTTTTAGCTTTTTTACTGATTATTTAGACAACACTGAAGGTGGTTTTATGTTCAAATAAGTGTTGTGTTGCATGATCAATATGCGTCTGAAAGTGGTGTTTTCCTTGTTGTAGAACTATGTTTATTGTTGTATAAACGTACTTATTTTGATACTTTGTTCAGTTTTATATCCTGTATTATTTTCACTATTAAATTCTTTTGAATAATCGTGTCAGTGCTTCTAATTGTTGTTCGCATGACATTGCGATGTACTCTTTGGTGGTCGTTATATGGCTGACGACTCTCATGATATCGCTGTTTAAGGCAAGCCGTGAATTCTGTGAGCTTGCTTAAAAACATCTATAGCTGTAGCTATTAGGATTATTATTATTATAACCAAATTAGGAAATATATCTACTTTTCAAATGTAAATTTTCATGGGTCAACAATCATGTGCTTTTTACTTTTGACTTTCATAAATTGTCAAACATGTCTAACTCCAACACCTAAGTTGTGGACCAAAGCCATGAAGCAATTTATCACATCTGTGCCCTTGAGATAACGTAACTTTCATACATGAAAATTCTAATGTTGATGATAAATAAAATTACAATTGCACATGCACGGGAATAGAGTCATAATGTATTGAATGGTGCTGTTTCAGTTATATTTTCACGAGGTCGTTATATTTTTCCTTATAAATTTTAAAGACAAATACTATGTATCAAAAGTCATAACATTTATATACATGACTGTCAATGAGTCTTAGATCAACTGGTTTAGGAGGAGACATCCTATGACTTTTTAAAGTAGAGGTCATGGGTTGGAGTCTCACTAGGTGCAAGATGCTCCAAGTGGGTTAAGGTTTTATCACAGTGGTCTTTGGTTGGTGGTTTTCCTTTGGAATGGTGGGCGAGCCGGGCCCCCAGCGTTGTCTGTGTTGCGCGTGCGTGGGTGGTCTTTCGCCAATGGGTTTACCCGGTGACCAGGCTTAAAAAATTATCGTTGGCCGTTTAAAAAAAAAATTATGTACATGACCTCTTAAACATAATTAAAAGACGTAACATAGAGTAACCTTGTGGAATCAAATTAGTATGAGTTTATCAAAGATGGCTGTGAGTGAGTTGGCGAGTGTGTGTTTTTGACGTCAGAAAGCTATTGAAAGCTCAAATAATCTAAGCTTCTGGTCTGAAAATAGTGATTTTCATGACATTATAGGAAATAAAACATGTACAAAAGTTACCATACAAACAAGTGAAACAAAATCTTAACAAGGTGAGGAACAACATTGCTTACAAAGGCTTCCTCTTTCCTCCTCCGTCCATTTCCATCATCAGAGCTTCCGAGTAACCAAAAATTATAAAAATAAATCAAAGAATTGAAGGTGTCCTATAATCCAATCCATCTTCTAAACCACTTTTGCCCATTACTGTGATCTTCTTCTGAATGCTGAGAAACAGCATACCCTTCAAAGAAATCCAAGAGTGCAGTCTCAGATCTTCAACAGAATACTTGATATAATTCTCAGGATGCCTTCCGCACTCTATATGGCTCCTGTATCTGCCAAGAAATGATCGATAAGCTGGGATTAATATTCTGATATTGAAATCCTTAGTTCCTCACGAAGTTGTGTATCCGGAATTAGCCATAATTCCTGTGTTCTATGAACTTCTTCAAACATGGCATTAAAAGACTTGAATCTTTCTCTTAAGCAGTCTTTGAACCCCAGAAGAAAAGCTTCCACTCACGTGTAATCCTTCATCTCTCAAACAATACACACACACCCCAATCCATGTTGATCGCTGGTAGCTCGTTGCGGCCTTGCCTGAACTTTGCTGTGAGCTTCTTCAGATAATTATCTCCTATCATTTCTCTTAGTTTCTGGTGAGCCTTTGACCTTCTGACAATGTAATGAACATTGTTCATGATAAACAAATGAGCTAAGGAAGTGTCTTTATAGTGTTTGGATTTTCCTTCTAAATTGAATTGCAAGATCACAATTATCCAGATTAGATGGAGTGCTAATGGCGATTGCTCTTCATGCTCTGTAAATCCATATCTGGAGTAGTCAGGTCATCCGAGTATCTAGAACCAGTTGCAGTTGCAGGCCTAGACACGATCAACTCACCTAGGGTCTGTTTGTAATCGGAAATCAAGCTTATGTATTCATCACATACCTAGTCAAAGGATGAATGGTTCCTCCAGGAACAGGGACTTTAGAAGGTTCTAGAAGAACTGCATTTTCGAACTCATTGAGCATTCCTCTAGCAGCTTCTGCCAGCCTGGATATTATTCCGTGGCTTGAACCCTAATTACTCGGCTGACTTTCCTTCAAAAACATCGTCGATGTCAGGCAACAGATCGATCAAGGTATCGTGTAATCCAAGATCTTGAACAGCTTCTCCGGGCTCGTCGGCTGATGGATGGCGTCAGCGAAGTTGAAGAGCTGAACCGCGGGGCCTTTAACCGTTTCCATGAAACAAGCTTCATCTAATCCCAATCCTAATCCTAATCCTTGGAAGATTTTGGGTCGCAGAGTCCTCCTCTCGCTTGCAAACAAAACCCTAACGCACATTTTCGCTGCACGTATCCATCGCCCGATCTTGGCGTTCAAGCCTCCCATTCCAGGCGTGTTGGGTCTCCCGATGCTTAACCTTCTCCACCCTAGCTTCTTGAAGGCGGCGTCCACCGCCGATTTGCGGACGCTGCCGTACACCTGAACGCACTCCCTGAAGTAGCCGTCGGAGATCATGCGCTCGGCGATTGAGCGCAGATCGCACACGCTTTCCGGTGGCATCAGATCTATCTCCCGAACATGCTCACAGATCTGTAGTGGAAACGGTCCTGCTGCCCTCGCCTTGTCCGATAAGGAAGAGAAGCGACCGAATCGTCTTCACCTCTGGAGCTGTAGCCGTCGGATGCTGAGAAGTCCGAGAAGGAGGAGGTGGCCTCTGAGTTGAGGAGATGGAGTCGGTGCGTCGATGGGAGTGGCGCGGGAGATGAGTATGTGCGGAACTCGTCCTCAAGTCGAGCCATGGCAATCTGGATAGCGGTGTTTGGTGGTGGCGGAGGTGGACTCCGTCGTCCTCCGACACCGACAGAGTGGTTGACTCCATCGACGCTTGGATTCGATCGACTGCCTGCAGTATAGATCGATCTCCTCACGCGCCCCATCAAAGATCATACGGACCCTTGCGTCTTCCGAGGCCGTCGCGTCCACCGGAGAATGATGTTTTCATATGATGCACAATCGCTCTCCGGCAGCTCCATCAAACGAAAATCTGGAAAGGGGAAAAGGGGGTTTGAATCTTATTTGTTTCAAGGAAGAATCAACAACAGATGATATGTGTGGAGTTTATTGATTGATTGATTTATACGGTGTGGGGGACTGAGGTTGGGACTTTGTATTTGACAAAACAAATGAACAAGCAGATATTATTATTATTATTATTATTATATGTATGTATGTATGTATATATTATATGACAACAAACGACGCCCAATCACTTTCTTTAAACATTTGTATATATTTCCTTGTAAAATGCTAACATAGCTTGTTTAATCATTTATTCATTTTTGGAAACGTTCATGCTTGGCTGTGTTAAAATGTTACTTTTGTAGTATATATAAACACTGAAACAAAGTGTTCACTTTATCACATATGATGATGATTTTTTAAATTTTACACAGATTCGGTTATGTGAAGACTAAAATCTAATAAAAATCCGACGCTTGTTTCAAATCCTAGAACATATCATATGTGTATATATTTTTATGGCAATATATGTAAATAACATTGACATAATTTAATGAATACCATGATCGTTTATTATGTATAACTTTAATTACTGATCAATAAATAATCATTAATTCATTAAACATTTTATTAGCTCTTCGCTACCAGCAACACCTCTAATTAACTATCCGGGACAACCCCAACACATCCGGTCAACTCTCCACACCACGGACACCTTGGCTCAAGTCTTTGCTATTTTCTTTCCGATGAAGGTTGATGTCAAGTGTCACCCGAAGAAAAAACGGATTCTTAAATGAAACGATAATCAGAAACATTCACATCTCTGTTAACAAATTAAACAAATCAAACGAAAACAAAAACTACCAATCAAACATATTTCGTTGATGACAAATTGAGCAAGCAAATTTCAAAACCCCACAGGAAATATTAAGATGTCATTTGACCTCAACCTCATAACTCCCGCATATGTGAAACAAGTATGGTGACGTCCGGTGTTTTGTTTTTATTTGCACCATCCAATCAACCAACGAAATTCAGATAATAAAACCTACTAGTTTTATTTGTTTATCCTGGTTAATGTTTCATATTATTTTTACATTTTGTATGAAAAAATGATTTTCTACTCTAAACTTTCTCTATATTGTTGATATAATATTTTAGATTCTTATTACAAAATTGGTTTTAATTTATATTAACTTCTAAATACATCATTCCTATTCATATACATCTCATTATAATTTTCATCTAGAAATAAATAATTTTGTTTATAGATTTATTATTAAGATGATAGATTGATGAATTAAGTTTTATTTTCTTTACGTTGAAGGTAAAAGAAACCTCTAGTACTTGGGTTATCATTTTACTATGGTTGTGTGTAGTACTCGGGTGAGGTTGATCAAAAAGTGTTGTCATGTAGGCGTCACGTAAGTTAGCGAATCAGAACGGTGTAATTGTTAATGAGTGTGAACAAAAAAGGGGGTAATGTGATATGATATGATTGGTACAAACTAAAAAAAATTTTGAGCCCGCACCGCGTGAGTGTGGTCACGCCAAACTCGGCCATGCCCCTGGTCACAACGGGGGCGCGGTTTCTCCAGACGACCACCCTCCACCTCAGCCCTCAACCCTCCACGCTCAAGGTACTACGCATGTCTAGGTAAACATCCAAAAATTACAATAAGCTTTCGTTAATCGGATTATGCACATGGAGAGGATGGATGTCTTTCATGCATTACAATTGTAAAGCCTAGCTACAAGAAACTTCACGCTCTCTCTCAACAAGTTAAGTTTTATTCTTTGAAATTTCAATTTGATAATAATTAAGTAATCTATAATTTTACATCGCTCATTTTTTTAATATATAAATATAACATATGTATTTATTTATTTGAAAATTGAAGGATGTATGTGCTGGCTATGAGTCCGAAATTAGTTGTCAATTTTAATGATGAAAAAAAAATTAATTAGCATAAGTAAAGGGTATAGTTAATGACGCTTGTACGGTACAAATTTTGGTGCATTGGAAGACGAGTGAATAGAAGTCAACATGTAAAGAAGAGTCAGAATTCACGTGCCTCCATGCGTGCACTTAGCCTGCCTGACAGTGCAATGCCTGTGTGCCCTTCCATTTTCTTAATCGATCTATTATTATTGTTGTCTGAATTATATGACTTTGCTTTGCTAAATATTTTTTATATCTTGAATGTACAAAGATTCTTTACAAATGATACTCCTAGCTTAAAAACATGAAGAAAAAGATTTTGATCTCTTGTTGTCACTCCTTTAACTTGTCTTTATCTTAGCTTGAATGTATGAAAAATGATAGTGATTTTGGTCAATCTAACGGTCTGCCTCTAGTTGGGTCCAAGGGATATGATTTTTAGAAATTGTTTCTGGAAGTTATTTGCGGTAGTGGGAATGATTTGTAGTATTTTGGAATCAAAACTATGCTTCGAAAGTAGTAGTATTTCGGAAGCAAGTTTGTTCTTCGGAAGTAAGTTGTGTGCTTCTAATACTTCAAAATCAAAAGAAGTTTATACTTCAGAAGAAAGTTTTTTACTTATGAAGCAGTTATGCAAAACTATAGCGGTTGAGGCTGGCTGTATTTTCAAACTATTACGACGGCTGGGGGTGTTGTTTTTCTTAATACGTAAAAGCGATCTTTGGTCATATGAAGATACGAATATACAACGAATCGTTTCGTTCTTGAACATCTTATTCTTATTTGATTGAATACTAATACTCACAAAATTAAATTAATCAGAAAGCGAACTTCACATCATATTAGAGAATCCTAGCAATAAACAAACATTCACTGGTGTATCTATCAAAAAGGCATGCAAGTTTGGGAAACTGGAGAATTTTGAAGGCGAGGACTAGGCGTTAGCAAGAAGATACACGTCCTTCTCATGACCCTAAAAGTAATATATGTTCTAAGTACCCTCTTGCTCGAAACAATGGAGGATGAAACTCTAATAAAGTAGAAAATGAATGAAGTGGGCGAATGAGATTACATCTGCATAGAGCACATTCTAACAATATGTTTGACTTCTTGTATGATGTTTATTAAAATATTAAATTCTTAGCGTAACTATGGGTTTTTCTTGAATCAAATACATGGCAAAGATGCTTCAAGCAATAAATTTCTAGTTAGTGATGTTGATAATTACAATATGCAAACAAATTGCTATGTATCTTAAGGCAATTCACTCAACATAAGATCGAAATGAACAAATCCATATCTATGTCTAGTACAATTGATAAATTATCTCCATCTTGAAAAGACTTTAAACACACACTAAAACACCTAAGGGGAGATTTGAACTTGTTTCAACTAGGAATAACTTACGGATAGAAGAGTCCCTAAAGGCTCAAACGGGACAAGGTCAAGGATAAAAACATGTATGGACCATTCTCTATTATCATGGTTGATCCAAAAAACATACAACAAGTTCAGGAACATAAATCCGTTATCCTGACTGACATGAAAACGTAATGAGATGCTATTATTAAAACAAAAAAAAATTATACAATATTATTTTAAGTGTTCATCGAATAGTAAGGAGGAGTCTAAGGTTAACTGATCTAGGTAAGATTCATTCAATTTTAGTTCTGTAGTTGATTTTCTTTTCGAATTTCAAATAATATATTATAGTGTTAGTATATTGTATTAAATTATTTCTGTTTTCAATTTAATATATGTCAACTATAATTTGCGTGAAAAGTAACTTTAATGTTGATTATAAGGGACCCGAAATCGACTCGATTCTCAGGTTTCTCCGTATTCCCTAAAAACCAGTGGGTTGGGTTTCCTCGGATCAATTTCCCCCGGACGCTACTTGATTTGTTCTTTATATTTCAGCCTTATCCAGTTAATTTTATCTGGGTTTCCCCAAATCAACCACCATCATCACACCCACGTTTCTTCCGTTTCTTCGCCATTCCTATGTTCAGGACGAAACAGTGATGCCTAACATTTTATTTTGATGAGTAGTATCAAAGTTGAGGGGGCTAAGTTGATTAAGCCCGTTACACCTCCATCAATGAGGTCGTTGGCTCTACTTTCTTTGTGCGCTTTTAGTTTGGATTTTTGGCTTGTATTATTGAGTGAAAATTTAAGACTCTTTACTATGTAAAAAATAATCTAATTAAACATTTTTTGATATAAATTAAGGAAAAACAAAATTCAAGTAATTTTAATAAGCATGTTCGATGTTAATTCTAGCGTTTATTGTTTCTTAACGAATGATATGATTTCTCTTTAGTGCAAGAGATAAAATTTATTCAAAAACGATGAGTTAATTATAATATTTTTTTTTATAATAATTTAGTGTTTTTCTTTTATTTATGAATTTCCACAACAACATATTCTTTTTAATTTTAAAAATATTGTTATGGCTTACTTAATTATCTCTACCTATGTTCCAGTATAAATCAAGCCATCCTAAAGCACGGCAAGAACCCAATAGTAGTCTTTCAAACCTTTAGTATTTTTTATTACATATAATGTGTAATTTAATTTGATTTTAACCATCACTTCAAAGAAAACCTCATGGGTCAAGACCTATTTTTTTCCTAAAACTCCTACGTATCTTACTCTATGTAATATACATTACAATTTTGTTTACCAATAGACAAGATTTTTTTTAACGGCTACTAATAGACAAGATAGGTCCCTTCTTTTAGTACCGTATATTTTATATTGTGTATAGTCCGTAATAGGGTGCATGACAATTGACTAAATGAGCCCCTAATGGAATCTCACACGAGACACAGAAAAAAAAATTTTATGTCCCGGTAATGTCAAACATATATAATGCTCATCACCGACAACAACAACCCTCTTTATGTCTGAAGACAATAACCATTCAAAAGTACACCCCGAATAGGTCTCGAGGGCGATTAGGATGTTCCATATAGACATGTAAAGAAATTTGTAAAAGAACCGATAAATACTTTCTAGATAGGGTTTACAGATTTCGAATCATTGAACATTCAATGAAACATTTATAAGGCATTTGGTGTAGATTGTGAAGCTCCTTCTGTTGTATGTTTATGAAACAGCCGGACAAGATCATGGAAATGGTGCTCTTAAACATATTCGTTACTTTGTTTTTTCAAACTTAAACATATGAAGTTGAATAAACCATGTTTATGCTAGGTTAGCTTGTTTCATTCTTACTTTACCCATATCCATATAGAATATACAACTCCTGTTAGTCGTTTGGTTCGAACTTTGTCTATACATGTTAATACGTTTGTTGCTGCTAGAACATAATAGAAATTTTTTTTTTATAAATTTATGTCTTTGAACCTAGCCTAATGTTATAGTTTTAATTCTATAGGCCATTACTTCATGTGTTTAAAATTTTCTGATGGGACCTTTAGTTTGGATACTATGAGAAACTTAACTGCTTAACCACATTATTTTTGGAAGTCCCAAGTCGTTTTTTTTTTTATAGAACGTATTAGATTAATCAAATATTACAATAATTTTATCCAAACGAGATTTTGTTTTTTATTTAGTGCTATACTGCTATTCAAAAAATGGTGTATAATGTCGAAAGATATTAAAAAAAAAATGAATAGACCTAAAAGTGAAATAATACTTTTTTAAACGTTAAAGGACCAAAATCTGAGAAGTTGTAACTACACATTGTTAAGTTGTTTTCAGTGAAGTGATAAATTCCAGTAAATCTACTTTAAGTTTTTGCGATGGATGGATGGTTATTGGTTAATCATGTTTGACCAATTTCCGAGTGATTGTCTTGGTGCCTCCTGTATGATCTAACAAGAAGATGTCGTTTTCTGGATATTTGGGATTCATGATTAGACGTGTATGACTATTACATTACAACAATTTCAATTTCAATAAACTCTCCAAACACCTCCTCCATATTCCAAAAATGCGTACACTGCTTAATTTGCTTCTTCATTACACCTTCGATCCCAGTCCCCTTTGAAAAACTCACTCGCTTGCTCGGTGGTGTTTTCAGCAACAGCTCGATCAACTCATCTTCCGGTAGGGCCGTTTGATATAATATATGTTCTATCAATATCACCCTACCTTGCCCTATATCCTAATCTCTTGTATTCTTCTAATCGCATCTCTAATCTCTATCCGATTATTTGGATCACTCTCTGTGCATTCTGCACCAATTTGCAACAGCTTTTGCATTTCACCCACAGAATCGGTGCCCCCTGTGATCTCTGGATCCAACAATTCCACCTCTCTTTGCTCCGATATGGCAGATTTCACCCACTGCACCACATCCGTCCCCCCTTTACCTTTGTTAAGGTATTGCGATGGAAATTGCCCGTTAGTATTTCTAAAATGATGATTCCTAGACAATACACGTCACATTTGGGTGAAAGCGAATGATTTTGTACTGCTTCCGGGGCTTTGTAGCCGGTTAACACGTTTGGGCTTGATTTGCATCGATAACACTAACTAGACCATAATCTACTACTAGTGGCTCATTATTTGGGCCAAGAAGAACATGCTTGATTTCAGATTTCCGTGTGGTAACGCTAGCATACCAAGTTCTCTGTGAATGTAACCCATTCCAAGTGCCACGCCATTAATAATTTTTAACCGGCCGGCCAATTCAGCTCGGCGTGACTCTCTCCTCGATCACCTAAAACATTTGCATCCTCGTGTTTAGAATTGTATTAAGTTTCTAGAAAGAAGATAAGGATGATGGTAACTTGTTCAGTTTAGGACTTACCGTGCAACAAATAAAGTAAACTGCCTTTAGGAATGTAGTCGTAAATGGCGAGTTTCTCTTTTTTCTGGAAATGGCACGCGAGCGGTGGCAAGACATTAGGGTGGTCGAGTCTTCCAAGACGACTCATCTCGACATTGAATCCATCTTTACTCATCATCTCATTCATGTCCTTCAATCTTTTAACCACCAAAACCAAGCCGTTTGACAGTTTAGCTTTATAGGAAGACCCTAGTGACCCGTTTCCCAAGAACCTCCGCACCGGCTTTCATCAAATCCGACAACCCAAATGCGACGGTGGCTTTGTTCAACAGCATCAGATCACCACCGCCCCCCTCCATCTTTTCTAGGCCTTCTTTTGGGCTTCCGCTAGATATACCCAAACCAAACGAATCGTCCGCAGCTGGTTTCTCCAAGCACATTTGATCGGCTTCTTCTAATTTCTTCCTGTTTTGCACCAGCGTGTAGATTGCAATTAGCATCGCCACAAGAATGAAGCCAGAGAGACCCATGAGCATATAGAATATTTTGACGGACTCGGGAGGCGGCTTGGGCCCTTTAGGAGTCCGCTCACATGATTAGCACATAACCGACCAAGTTTTGGCCCGCAAAGCCCCGGGTTTCCGTCAAACAAGGCCACATCGAATCTTGCTAAACTTGGAGGAATATCCCCTACTAGACTATTATTTGAAAGGTCAAGTGACTCCAGCGTTTGCTGTCCGATTAACGGAATTAAACCTGTGAACTTGTTGCTGTTAAGATGCAATTCCAACAACCGGGGGAGTTGAGCTAGCGAAGAAGGAATCGGACCGGAGAAGTTGTTGTTGTCAAACCATATCTTCTTCAAGGACACCATTTTGGTGAAGTAGCCCGATGGGATTTCACCCGAAAATTGATTCGATGACAAGTAAATCGCTTTTAAAGCGCCAAGTTTATTGAATTCAGGAATGGGGCCTGAAAATGAATTGTTTACGAGGTTGATGACCCGTAAGCCTTGCAATTGTGAAAGTGCATAGAGGTCGATTTCACCGGATAGATTGAGTGATCGCAGACGAAGGGTGGTAACGACCCCGTTGCCACAAATAAGGCCCGCCCATTTGATGCTTTCATCACAAGGCTTTGTTCCCAGCTTCCATGATTCCAGAGACGGCGGTTGTTTAAAGATTGTTTCAGTCTTAACAAAGCTTCAGCATCGTTCATGGCGGATTCCGTGATGATTGGAATCATAATCAAGAACAAAAAGGAGGTCCAAGCTGACCTAGAAAGGCCATTTAATTTACTCCCAAATGGAGACAAAAAAATGGGGGAAAAAGAATCTCGATGGTGGTCGTTTGGGATTTCTCTTAGCCGATAGCAAACATCATCTAAAATTGTGGCTCACAATAAAAAACTCAATTAATATGTTTGTTAATACTTAAAAGATAAATGAATATTATAACAAAACGAAATTTAAAAGTCATTTATCATCAGTTATTTTTAAAGAAAAAAAAGTTGATAAAGATGTATGTTCATAATAGAATCTAGACGGATAGATATACGCTAATGAACATTAGCAGTGTACCTAAATTTTTAAAACGAAATGAATAGTTTTGTATAAACATGTAACACACCGTGAAAACACAAACGCAACAAAACGCAAAACTTATCACACTTGCTTACGACATATATAAGAACATGATGGGCATAAATAGTGTTAGGAAATAAATACTTAGGAGAACGGTATGAATAATGTTAGTACTAGAAGTGAACCATTTGTACATCAATTTGTAAGTTCATTTATGTAAATTATGTTTGTTCATTATTTAAACAAAAGTTTTTATTTACTTAACTAAACGAACAACAAGAACACATATTTTATTCTTTCATTAATGTTTGTTTATGTTGTTCATTGAGATTCATTTAAGTTTGTTCAATTATGTTTATTTACATATTCATTTAGAAAAGTCTAAATTGTTGTTAATAGTATTTACACTTTTGTTTAAATATTCTTGTATCCTTTGTGTTCATTAAAAATATAAACAACGATCATAAATGAATACTAACATTTGTTTCTTAATCAATGAACACGAACAAGAAAGTCCATTCTATAAGCGTTCATGTTCATTCATTTGTCCGATTAAAGTTAAAAAATGAAAAAACACGAACGACCCCAGAACGTATTCGCTTGGTTTGTTTACGGGCGTAAATAGTCTATTAGAGAATAGCAAACATGGTTAATGAAATCTCATGCATCCGAGATAGTATATTCAAGCAAGGTAAATTATTCAAGGAAAATAACTACAAAGTAAATAAGATGTCGTTTGAAAACTTGCTTTAAAAAAAAAAAAAAAGACACTTCTTAGATTTGAATATAAAAAGGATTATAGAACTATAGAAGTGAATGAGCCCCCAAGCAGGCCGGCAGGCCCTATCCGATTAAAGTCTATAAACAAACCCAGATCAACTTTTGATGATTTAGATAGCCAGAAACAGTAGCTTAAATGTGACGTCTTGCTAGCCAAGCGTCTAGTATCATTATAGTAAAACGTGTATTTATTTTAAAAAATCTAAAAAAAATCATAATCTTGACACGCGTTATTTTATTATTTTAAAAATAAAACTATTTTAGTCGTTATATCATATATTTTATATCATTTATTATATATATTTATCATTGTATTTTACGTTTTAGATCATTTTATGTTAATAGTCATTGTTTTTATAGATTATATAACTTGTTATTTATAATCGTGTTTTATAATTAGAAGTGCACAATAATATACTTTTACCAATGTATTTATCAAAACTCATGTGTTAAAAATAATACAATATGTTATTTTGTCATTGTTTTTTTTAATATTATATAAACTTTTTGTTATGTCTCATTGTATTTTACAATTAAAAGTACACAATGATTGCATTTTACCTATATATTTTTCAAAACTCATAGGTGCAGTTTGTTTTTTCAAAGGTAAAATGTCTGCAGTCTGCGGACCACATCTGCAGACATCTATATAAGAAGAGATGGACCAAACCTCTGCAGTTTGCAAGAAGAAGAGTGCCTGTTTTTTAACGTTTGCATACTGTTAAAATAAACTGGTGGTGGTGTACGACGCTGCTGGACGGTGGTGGTGATGGTAGACGATGGGTGGTGGTGAGGTGGACGATGGGTGGTGGTGGACGGTGGGTGGGTGGTGGTGGTGGAGGAAGAGGAGGACGGTGGGCGGTGGGTGGTGGGTGGTGGTGGGCGGTGGACGGTGGTGGAGGTGGACGGTGGACGGTGGTGGTGGTGGACGGTGGGTGGTGGTGGTGGAAGTGGACGGTGGTGGTGTTTAGCCCTCTACAGACTTTAGAAATGGCTGGACCAAATCTGCACCAAGAAGAGCTCGCAGGCGTTTTTTAATGAAACATCTTCGAAAAAAACAAATAGTTTGCAGATGACAATGTCTGTGTTTGGTCTGTGCGGCGTAGACAGAAGAGCCTGCACAGACCTTTTTTAGTAAAACAAACACCACCATAGTGTTTAAGATTACATAATGACGTTAAAAAAACACAATAAGACATTGTGTTATTTTGTTATTGTTTTTAATGTATTAGATTAATTAGTTGTAAAAATCAAGCTCTCGTTTAAGGCCTTTATATTCTAATGCTTTGGTCTTCTTGATTATATATTAAATCGTACATTGATTTTTATTTTGCATATATTTTATAAACTTTTGTCTTGTCAATATATAAGAAACAATGACTTGTCATCTATTATTGTGATTTCTTTAAGTTTTAGAAGTTGTATCTTAATAGGTTTTTCAGGCCTTTGTTTAATTTTTAGTTTTGACAAGGAGAACAAGTAATTACTATATATAATATATATTCAAACTGGTGTGATTGTGTGCATTTTAGAAATCATTAATAGTACATGTGTTTCGTCAATTTCATGTATTAAGATTTTAAGTAAAGAAATATATATTTTACAAAAACAGTCCCGGTTTTTTAATCCGATTTGGTATCCAAAAAGATTGAGTTGACCCTGCGGTCCTTGTACAAAACCGGTTATTATGGATTTGCGAGATCTCGATTTGGATTGCATAATTATGACACACATATATGTTATGAAATCAAGGTTAGTTGTTCACTTTATATGCAACAACTTTACATTTAAACTATAATTGCACAAGTTAATTAGTAACTTATTATTTGATACTATTAATTATCATAAGGTGAATAGGCAATTTTTAATATTAATCAATTTGTAAAAAAGCCTCACTTTTTTACTTTGCTTAGGGCCTCAGAAATGGTCAAGCCGACCCTGTCGATTTGGCAGGTATTTATTTATTAATTCTTTAAGTGATTATAACTGTAGAAGAAATCAGATTGTGCTAGATGAGCTTTAATACAATACAAAAATAAGAACAATGTAGAATCATAAATACTAAAAACTATTACAACACAAAGGGCGCATGGCATCTAATAAACTGTTTGCGCCGTGTGTGCTAATTGATGATGCTAGCTATACAATACGATACTAGAGCTACGTCACACACTACAAACATCTAATTTCACTTAACTTCGTATAAGAAATTTAAACCCACATTATTATTATGATGGACAACACCATACCACTAAATGATTAAGTTATGAAAGATATATATAAATCTCTTTTATAGAGGATTTAACGAAAACGAAAAACACATTCAGTCTTTGACTATACTCCCCGACAAATTCTTTTACTAAAATGTCAACTATCAATTAATATTTGAGGAAATCGATTCAAAACAGAAAATAATAATAATAACACCAATATATTTTTGAAATTTATGATGATTATTTATTACAAAGGTTGCTCAATGTTTGTATTTAAATAACCATTTGATCATATTTTAAGATACTCTCTGGACATGTGTAATACCAAGTCATGCGACAAGTTTTATGTTTTATAAGCATCATGTATGTGACAACACGTGCATCAAAGGCAAAATCCATTCTTGTGGGAGGTGTTTTATGCTTATGCCCCTGCCAGGCCATCACATCACCCAAGCCCACATAATCTTACAAAACTAAACTTCTAGATTTTTTAAATAAGATAGTAACTAAAATAATTTATGAAACAATTGATATTAATAAATTTTTATGAATGATAATATATTAATCATTTAACATGTGAGATTGAATACAAGGTAGAAAACCTTCTAATAAAAGCATGAGCTTAAATTACAATTATCTTCTTAGTTATAAGTTCATTATTTTAGAGGCACGTGTTAACATATTTTTGATGTATATAAAGATACTAGCGAGCCTACCCGTGCGATGTAGCGGGGTTGTCGTACATTTTTCTTTATGAACATATTATCTATTTTTGAAACAATTTACGGTAACCTTTGCAACATAAAGTAAAAGCTAAACTTATATGGTAATGTGGATAAAAACAAAGAATGTATAAAGTCGTCATATTTTAATACAAATATAATGACCTACGCTAATATGCATAGAAAAATCTTATTTGATATGATACAAAATAAGGTTCACAGATTTGATTATTACAATGAGAAAGTTAGCAGATTCAGTGAATTGTACCTTTTTGTATTATTTTTTTAATGTATGTAACTCAGGAGTAATGCAATTAGGCATCATGACACTATGGTATATATTGTTTAGAATAACATCATTTGAAAGTCTTACATACATTTTTATTATGCTATATATATGAAGAAACTAGATGGACAACTCAACCAATCTTATGTGTCCGAGCCGTGCGACTCATAAATATGTACGACATGTTTTAACCTATAATATTTTTACTTCATTACCCAACCCAACCCACTCGCCCATCTTGCAATGTATCAAAAATAATGTGATAAATACCAATCGACTTATTTTAGGTATACGTATCAATCACATCAGAGTTTCCTATGCAAGAATCATGTTGAGCTTTCATGTATAACCTTGTTGCCTTTCTTAATGCAATCCACAAATCTTTTTAGAAAGGTGGAGACTTTATTAAAATAAAGAAAAAACAAACATAGCTAGCCAGAGGCTTGACGAAAAATACAAACATACAACAAAATTGTCGACATAAGTATCGTCCACATAAACTCTAATCACTTATATAACTTTTGATGTTTCAAAATTCAGGGGTCTTTCATTCTTGTAGATCTCTGTTAAGCTTGGTAATAGAAGGGCTCAATTGAGATTCATAAACAAATTTCTTAAAACAAGCAGATGGATTATATAATTAAACAATGGTAATAACTATGAATTTGCCACTTGAAAAGTACATGAATAGGATACAATGTAGAAATCACTGAACCTAGCTACCTGTGGGTTCTTTACTGTAGAACAGTTCTATGGATCATGGTTCTAAAAGTTCTTCGTATTAAAGACAATAGATTATGACGTTTCACTTATTGTCTCTAGTTCGATTTTAAAGTCAATGAAACATTTTCAATCTGATGGGAGGTACACACCATGCTATTTCAATTTGAGTAAGCAAAGAAAACAATAAGCAACTTGGGCAACACTTATGCAAAAACTACATAGAAACATATGATGCTATAGTTTTTAAAGTAGAATTACTAACCAAGAGACACGATTTTGTTGGCTATATTATGTTACACACTAAGTAATTGATAAATGATGATTGCAAACGTATAGTATTAAAGTGTATATTTTGAATTATTTAAACATTTTGCATTTGCATAGACGTACACTTTAGAATCCTAGCTGTAAAATAAAACCCAAAGCTGTAGGTAGAGTAGTAAAAACACCAAGTTGAAACAGATCTGTGCATTTAAAGCTAAACTCAAACCTCTGTTGTCTAACATAGTGGCTCTGTTATGAATATCTTCACCAACTCCAAATAATTCCTAAAACCCGAGAACATAACAATATCATAGATGATGCAAAATTCATGACAGGAAAAGTAATTTGCCATCAAGGTTGACAACAAATATTCATTCCAATATAAAATATAATGCAAAATCAGACTATAATTCACCTTCAAAATTAAGGCAGAGGAGTACTTACTGTCATAACATCCAGTTTAACAAGTGTCGCAGCTGCTCCAAATTTGTCTAGCATCAGGTAAGAAAACTCAAATGTAAGTTGTTGAATGACTATCAACCAAAGAGTCCTCGAATTCTTAATATATTTATAACTTTATGGAATCAATTTAAACGATATATATGTTGTATTTCCTGTAAGTATAACACTGTTTAAGGGCTTCTTTATAAGACTTAAAATACCACTGCATTCATTTATTAGACACAAAAACTTGGTACCTCAGAAGTGATAGTTATTTATTTACAGTCCACACTCTTAAGGCCACAAGTGATGACAGATAGGTTTGTATTTGCAACATTACAAATTCTATATAGAGCTACAAGTTAGATATAGATGTGATTAAGTTAAAACATAACACATGAGTATAAAACAATTCGTTATGCATGTATGGATGGAGAGCATCAGGAACATCATGCCTATTTTATTGCTCTTCAGAGAGTGCAACAAGTTCGTGTTGAAATATAACTTGCTATTTGGAAATGGCATGTGTAAGGAGTAGCACAATGTTGTCATTTACATCAAGAAGCAATAGATAAAAATTCACCACACTAACTCTTTCTTAAAGAAGCAAGATTTAATAAAACATTAAAAATTTATATTTTTATGAAGGTTTTATTATTTAGTTTGATATCATAGGCTTAAATCTTAATAAGTGCCAAATTAATACCCTACAATAACCTTTGTTTGGCTTCATACGAGAGTGTAATATTGCTGTAAGTATGCAAAATTGCTGATCATTGTTGAAGATACAATTACTCGAGTGCATTGCTTAATTTTGTAGTTATATCTACAGTTGGTTTCTTGTTCAAATTAGCTTTCTAGAGATAATATTGTATTAACTAAATATTCAAAAAGACAATAAACACCCATAAAGTAATAACTTTTATCAAGCAAAACCTTAATTATCAGCCAAAACAACTACAATTATACCTAAAACCAAAACAACAAATAAATATAACTTTCACCTCTTCCAGCTAATTCAAGCAAGATTCTTATAGGTGATCGACCCATACAATAACAATTCAATTGAAAATTGTGACCCCGAACAAAACATTTAAGATACCAAACTAAACTTCATAAGACCGTATTTAAATAAGTTTATAGATATCCGATAGCAATTTCAACATGTGTCACAACTCATGGCATTCAACAACATAATTTCAACAGCAAACATAGCTTAAATCTTTGTCTGGATCAAGATATACAATTCACCGTGTCAATAGGGTACAACTTATGTGATTTCTTTGGTTCTTTTTCTCTCTTTCCCATAGCTCAAGTTCATTCCCTGTTGATTCTTCAATAATCCTAAATTTATGTAATTTTTAACTATGTTGGTGATAATCAAATTAAAAAATGAACCCATCTCAACAATAAGTAACCTGATATAAAGCTTTGCAAGCTTTGGATGAATGCAAGATGAAAGGCAACATCAGCACAAGTGTATCTTGTTCTTCAAATTATATCGTATAAGAAAACTTGGTGAAAATCAAGCAAATCCAAATTAAACTTAAATGTGAAGTGTTGAAGAAAACCCACCCTAATCTTTAATTTAATTACATATAAACAAATGCATAAAACCCAGCTAGTATATTGATATCGAACACCACTAACCTGCGATCGGAGCAACCACGATCCATCATCGAATCCAGAGCAGCGCCGATTCCAGAACGGCACAGATAGTGAAACCGATTGCAGGATGGGTTTGAGTTCTAACATCTTAAGGAAGAAGAGTGTGAAATCAAATGCATTTAATGGCTCTGATGATGGAGCTGCAATTGAAGGGGATTGAAACCGACGAGGTGAATTAAAGGCTCCGGTTATGGAACTGGAATACCAGTGATGGTATCGAATGGCTCTGGCGATTAAATTGGTTGTATCTATGACGATTCAATTGGCTTCCATCATCAGTTGCTTGAGCTACTCCCCAAATTGAAAGCAACTTGATTGCAATAACAAACCAGAGGAACCGTTGGCCCTCAGATGAACCGCCAGAGTGGCAGCGAGTGTAATGGATCGTATCAGAGCGGCCGGTGAGGGTAACGTAAGGAAAGGAACGGAAGGTTGAGGGGCGTGTCTTTCACGAAAGTGTGAATTTTCTGTTTTGCTCATGTTTTTTTGTATTATATATAATAAAAATAAGATAAAGATAAAGATATAAATTTAAAAAATGACATAAATTTAATGTTGACATTAAACGCTATCGATAGAGTTTCATATGTTGTAAAGTTTAATTTATGAACAAAGTCGGACACTAAAATGATTTGTGATTATAAAATAAAGGGGAGAGTTAGATGAGAAAGAAGTTAAAGGTTGAGTGAGGAAAAGAAATTAATATTCGGTTTTGATTGCCGACACAAGTTGAGATAGTTTGGCATCCGGGATGTTTCACGTTTTTTTTTCACGCCAATACCCTTGCTTTTCTAATCGTGTAGTAGGTAACATTTTCCATTTTCTAGTACTGTCGATTTTTTAATTTAAAAATTATCTTTCATATTCTTTTGGTAAATAATAAGAGTAAGGTTCTAATAAAAATGACTCTAAAATTAAAAAAATTTAAAAAGTAATCTCAACTAATTTTCATTTTTTATTTTTTATTTTTGTTGACTTTTTGCGAGTTCTTTTATTTTTTTAAACATTCATAACTTTTATGTACGGCATTACTTTCTTATAAAATTACACCATAAAAACGAACGTTTTTTATCTTTAAAACGAATACAGTATTGTTAGGTAAAATTTTAGTGAATTTTTTTATCTTTTTAAGCTTATATCTCGTCATTGTGTCTTTTAGTACAGTTCATTGTATCTTTTTGTTAGTATATGTGTTTTTTTAAATACTATTGTATTTTTATAAAATGATTAATTTAAAAATATATAATGATAAAATAACATTGTTGTATATTTTTAATATGTAAAATATTACAATAAATAAATTTTAAACAAGGGAGGTTAAAAAGAACCATACGAAGGTTGACAAGTTAAAAGGAACTTACAAAATTAATGCGAATAATCTAAAAAACTTTAAACTGAAGTTATAATAAAAATTAAATTATTATTATATTATAAACGTCCATTACGCACACTCATTGTCCGTGTTGTACTAACTAACATTTTCATGTATTTTGCTTGTTATGGTGGACTCCTCAAATTTACTTGTATAATAAGAAACTTTTGTACTTGTGAATAAAAAAGGACTCAAGATTTCACTCATAAGACGAAAGTGTACTAATATCTATAGTCTAGAGTATTAATTATGATCCTATAAACATAATTTAATCAAATTTTAACATTATATTATTCACATAAACATATTATACTTATACATAAAAACAAAGGTAGGTTGGTGTTTGAATTTGTATTTTTACACGTTTATTTCTTATATTTTTTTATTAGTTTTACTTCAGTATATTTTAGGGTTTTATTTTCTTTCTTTATACACGCAGGCTTATCTCTACAAAATTTTTTTACTCCTTTTAGGACCTATAAAACTTTTTTTTGGCATTTTTTGTTGTTCTCTCTCGCACTTTCTGGAGGTTTATTGTTTTGGTCTTCCTCTTTTTCTTTATGATTTTAGAGGTCGGTTGTTCTTCACCCCAGTCCTTAGGTCATTTTCTTCGCTTTTTTTGTAATTACTCAATGTGCACAACTTCTTCGCTTTCTTGCATGGAATTTAGGTTTTGTTCGTTATTGTTGTGACTTTATTTGTTTTGGACGATCTAAAGATGGCAAAGTATTAAACCGAAGTGATTGTGGATTTTTAAACCCAAAATACTATATTGGTGACATGGTGGTGATTTTTAGAGAGATAAAGAAGAGAATAGAGAGAAAAGAGAGGGTCCGAAGATGCAAGAGAAATGAGTAAAGTGTGTGGGTTACTAAGCCCAAATGTGGGTACAACCCATAAGACTAAAAGTACAACCCTCACATACGCAACACATTAATGAAGCATGATGTACAAGTTGTTATGCAACAAAATGTGAGATGTAAAACTAGTTCCTATCTATGTTTAGATCTACAAAACAGGGTTGCTACAACTTTATATGTTTCTTTTATATATTTTACCATGTTGATATCACTAATGCAACATGTGTAACAAGGTTAGGTTTAAAAAAATCACCACATATATCAACTAATTGTGGCTCAAATAGAATTATATCTATACTATACTTACATAACCTTTTGTGTTTTCTTTCTAGACTTATTAGTTAGTAGGATTCTTATCTTAAATGACTTTAGAATGTCGTTGCTAACTGTCGCTGTCCGTTGATTTCATGTTTGCTTCTAAAGTTTGTAATAAAGTATTAGAGTGTAGTTCTTAAAGTTTAGGTATTTGTTTAATCTTTCAGTAAAATACAAATTTACAGAGAAGAAAACCTTCACATTTTTGGCTGTAATTAACTTATAACTCGGTTTACTTTTGTTGCAGTTGGCTATTGATTAAGTCCAGGCAAAGCCTACTTTTGTGAGGCCTAATGTGAACCAATTTTGTAAAGCATAGCAGGTGAAAAACAGATCATTAGACCATGTAAAAACCAGCAATTAGTTAGCTATATAATGCTAAAGTTAATGTATATAATGACCTTTAGTAGTATGCGCCTTTGGTAAATATGTTTGGTGACACCACATCCACATATAACAAAAATTAACACGTAAATACGCAATGAGGTATATTTTTGCGATGTTAATGGATATATTTTGTGATGTTACGTCGCAAAATACGCACCGCAACTCGCTGACATTATTTCTAGATGTTACTTATGAAGAAAGTAGTGTTTTTTTACCAAGAATTTGGGTGGCTGCTAACAAATTGGAAATTAATGGTCAAAATATCTACCCTTTGATTACAACTTTGTCTTGTCATGCAAGTTGATCACTAAGGTGTTGTTTGTTTTTTTTTCAAGAAGCTCTTCCTGACCACTTATGTCTGCGCCGCGCAGACTACGCGTAGATGTTTACTTCTGCAGACTGTTTGATTTTTCGAAGACTTTTCATTAAAAAACATTTGCGCGGGGTCTTCTTGGTGCAGATGTGGAACAACCTCTTCTTGTCACTTCTTACCACTTCTCCATAATCTACACAGACCCACCCTCCTCTTCTTGAACCCTAATCAGAACTCTACATCCTTCCACAACTGACTCACCCTCCTCTCCGCCACCCTCCCGACATCGTCGGACGACAAGAAGAGCCACCCTCCTCTCCGCCATCCGCCATCCTCCCGACATCGCCGACATCGCAACGACCTCCGCCACCGCTCCGCCATTGCGACGACAAGAAGAGCCACCCTCCTCTCCGCCATCCGCCACCCTCCCGACATTGTCGACATCGCAACGACCTCCGCCACTGCTCCGCCATCCGCCACCCTCCCGACATCACCGACATCGCCGCCCTCCGCCACAGGTGATTCCAACAAGGTGATTCATTTCTTCAAGATTTCTATTGGGTTTTGATTTTATGATAATGGGTATGTGATGATTTGTTTTGATTTGGTCAATCTGATGCATTTGTTTGTGGTTGTTGATGATTCTGTTTTTTCTCAAATCTGATGCATTTGTTTGTGATGATCTTTTTTTCTCCAAATCTGATGCATTTCTATTGTGGTTGTTTTGATTTGGTCAAATCTGATGCTAATGTTTCGTTAGGTTTTATATGTGTGTGGGTTTGTTATGGTATTCTTTAGTTATTATACTGTTTTAGCAGAATATGTTTAAGAAGTAACATGTGAGATAGTATAATTTAGGGATTTTTGTGGTCTTATCTGATATTATTGCTACTATTTAGTTTTTAAAATCTGTTGGCTATTCACTTCCAACACTTGATGTGCTATGATAGTTTGTTTTGGTTGATTA
Source organism: Flaveria sonorensis (assembly GCA_025506505.1). Taxonomy (NCBI): domain Eukaryota; kingdom Viridiplantae; phylum Streptophyta; class Magnoliopsida; order Asterales; family Asteraceae; genus Flaveria; species Flaveria sonorensis. The sequence continues at coordinate 83,904,939 of CM046432.1, forward strand.
ATAGAAATGGGAGAGAAACAACAATGGTCGATTGAGCAACAAAAATGTTTAATAGAGACTTGTATAGAAGAGGTAAACAAGTTTGGTAGAAAAGGATTGAGTATGCACAAAAAGTCATGGAATAATTTAGAAAAAGTGCTTAAGAAGAGTTTTGGCTTGGAGTTGACGCAAAAACAAATGAAGAATGCGTATGATAATCTTAAAGCCAAATACATAGGGTGGGTGTATTTGAAAAATAAAACAGACAACATATACAACCCTCAAACAAACACTTTTACCTTAACCAACGAGGAATAGGAAGAATCTAAGAAGGTATGTTTATATATACAAATTTTTTAACATATAGCTATAAATGTAAACTTATAACATTTTTTACTTTCGGTTTAGGGACATCCGAAGGCGGTATCATTGAAAACAGTTCCATTGCATTTTCCCGAGCTTTGTGCTCAGTTGTTTGATGGTAATAACTGCCACTGGGGGTAGCAAGTGGACTTCAACCCAAACAACATCGGCTGTTGGGTCATCTTCTTGTCAACGTGTCAAACCGCTTATGCTTACAGACACCGTTCTTCATGATACAGAAGATGATGCCGGCTCTTATGATTTTGGTTTTGAGCCTATTAATGAGGATACCGCCGAGCCCACCCCCGAGCCTAATCCAAATAAAAGGGCAAAAACCTCAAAATCATCCTCTATCACTGCTGATGATCTAGCCCATGAGATGCAAAAGGCTCTACAATATCTGATTAAAGGCAAAGAAGGGCCGAAAGTTCTTGAATGTTCTGAGAGGTTGAAGTTGGTTGGGTTAGATCCGGTTGATCCTCTATTCTTGGCCGCGTTTCATATTTTTGGAGTTTCTTCGGATATGAGAGAGGCATGGATGACATTGCCACCGATTCCTGAGGTATTGAGAGGGTGGATCTCGATGACGACAACAAGTTTAGGATTAATAAAGTAGTTAAGAACATTGTTTGTTTCTTGGTTGGTTATGGTTGAAAACATTATATGCTTTGTGTGAGAACCTTGAATGCTTTTTGATGGTTATGTTTAATGGTTTGTTATGTTTAAAGTTTATTTGTGTTCTATTAAAACAGGATCATAATGGATTATAATAAGAAATTACTACTCGTAATTCTTATTTACTTGTATGTTCGCTTTTTTTGGAGGAAAGGTTTAAAACGAATGCGAGACAATGACTCGGTTATGTCGGGGCATAAATACACGTTAGAATTATTGTAAGGAAGTCCCAAACAATGCCTTGAATTGCTACGTATGTCTCGTGAATCCTTTGTCCGACTATGTGCTCATTTTAGAGTAAATTATTCGTTAAGGATAGTAAACATGTTTCGGTTGAGGAGAAGATGGCTATGTTTTTTATGATAATTGGTCATAATCAACGATATGTGGTTATCAAGCGTAGGTTTCAACACTCAAAGCAAACAATTCATAAATTTTTTTATGAAGTGTTGGATAAAATGATGCCTTTTGCCAAAGATATGATAGTACCTACTTCTTTCAATCCGAATCCAAATATCCCGGGACATAACAAAAGACTACGACGGATTTTCAAAGGAGCGGTTGGTGCACTTGATGGAACTTTGATACATGTTGTTGTCCCTTCTAGCAAATAAGATTTATATAGAGGAAGGGGAAAAGTGGATTGTTATCAAAACGTATTAGCAATTTGTGACTTCAACATGATTTTTACATTCATTGTGGCGGGTTGGGAAGGTGTAACACATGATTCTAGAATATTATGAGAGGCATTAACATATACAAATGCTCCATTCCTGTTACCACCACCAGGTATTTTAGTTGTTTGTTAAATATTTGTATCTTACTTCAATTTTCCAATTATTTATATATCTTTACAGATAAATATTATCTTTGTGATGCCGCTTATGCGCATATGCGAGGATTTATGGCTCCATATCGTAATGTTAGGTATTGGCTTGGAGATTTTCGTTGGCGCCGTGCATTGACCAATAAAGAAAAATTTAACCACGCACATGCAAAACTACGAAATGTAATTGAGCGTTTGTTTGGTGTCTTGAAAGCACGATTTCCTATATTGAAGAGGATGGCACCATTGCATGTTTCGCGCTACATGATTTTATAAGGAAAGAAGGTTTTAGTGATGAGTTTTTTTTACACAATATGATCAGCGCAATATGTCGTTTCGAAATCATCATGTGCACATTGATGAAAATGAGGTTGAAGCACATGGTACCGGATCAGATCGGGAATATATGACTCAGTTACGAGATGAAATTGCTGAGCAGTTAATGCAAAATATGGAATAAATGATTTAAATAAAATGTATTTTTATGGTTTTATGAATATTATTGTAGTGATGTGTGACTTTTATTTAAATTTTAATGTTGAAGTACTTTTTAAAGTTTAAAAATTAGGTTTATTTTAATTACAGTCTATTTTTCCAGTCTGCAGATGTTAAAAAACAAACAGTCTTCTTTTTGCAGACTAAATACGTTTGGTCCACCTCTTCTCCTACAGATGTCTGTAGATGTGATTCGCAGACTGCAGATATTTTGATGCAGAAAAAACAAACAGCACCTAACTTTGAGTCAATAGTTGTTACAATCATGTCATCCTTGTCAAGAAATTTGTGTCATCTTCAATATAATTGGTCTTGTATTTAAAAAAAAACATATTGTAACCCTTTATTTATAGAACGGTTATATTAATGTTCAATTTGAGATTAAGACATTCTTAAAACAAACGAAAATCACTATCTATACAGACACACCGCTCGAAGGAATATACATAAGTGTATAGTTACAAACCAATGTGTTCCTTACAAAAGGTTTTTCAGGAACACTTGCACTTGAAAGTAATGATAAAATCATTTTCTATAAAATTAAGCTTAATATATATGAAGCTTATAATGAAAGTTTGAGGTGTACAAACTACCAAGTTGAATCTATACACAAGAATTAAAACTACTTGCCAAAGCAGGTGAAGTGCTATTGAAAAGTAACCCACATTCACATATTATATACGTTAGGGTCTTTTTCTTTATCAACTAAAGCTTTTTATTAGCATGCATGATGATTGTAAGAGAACATGTCTTTTATTTTAAATTTTTTTATCTATATTAAATTACTAACCAAACATATTTACCAGTCTTGGTCGAGTGATTGACCGAATGCTTAAATTACTAGCGCTACCATTGTCAGATTACCTCTCAGGTAGTCATACTCAGTGTTGCAAAAATCGGGATTAATCGCAGATTAATCAGCAACCGACTAATCGGAAATCGGCACCTAACCTAGTAATTTTTTGCTAGTCGGCTAATTAATCGCTAAGTGGTCAACGGTGGTCAAAATCGGACCTAGGCGGACCTAGGAGGTGTTAATTGGCCAAAAATCAGTGACTCCGGCGAAATTCCGGTAGGGTTCCAGCGACTTTCTAGCGAACTTTAAAAAATCCTGCTAAAAATCGAAAATTCCAGCTTAAACTTGAAAATTACGGCCAAATATGTGTATTTATATATAAATCTGAACTTTTTTATTAAGTTTACATATGAAAATATGTGTATTTGTATATAAAACTGAAAAGTATATATAAAAATTCCAATCCGATTACTCCCGATTAATCGGTAGTCGGTACCATACCGCCCGACTAGCGTCTAGCGATTTTTACAACACTGGTTATAGTTATATACTAGGTTAGATATCCGTATGTTACACGTGTTGAAATAGAAAAAAATATGTAATAAATTATATATATAATCTAATATATGTTATAGATATTATTATTTTTCTACTTTAATAAAAGAGTAATTAGTATGGACACTTATCAACACCACATTCATTTTCATCAATTTTTTTCTGCTTCTCTCTCTTATTTAATGCTCATATTAATTACTAATGTTAATAATATTATTTGATTTTTTTAAATTAAATATATCTTTTAATAAATTAAGAAAGAAATAATATTATTAATGTTATTTCTAAATATGCAAATTTTTATAAAATATGATGTTTTTCTAAAACATCAAACTTTATTAAAATATAAAATAATTTAAAATTTGGTATTTTAAAAATAAAACTTTTATAAACAAAAAAATAATTAAAATTAAAAACTATAATAAGAAAGTTTTTTAAAAAAATATTTTTTTAAAAATATTTTTTTAAAAATATAATTGTCATCCTGTTTATAATAAGGAAGGTTTCAATCAAAAATATATTTTTATGAAGTAAGACTGCCCCCAACGCTTCTTGTTGGGGGTTGCACTTGATGATGTGAAGGATGCATTTGTAAAGGAAGCATTGGGGTGGGTGGCATTTAAAGAGGGTTGCATATGGGGAAGTGCACCTGCATGCAGGAGAGAGAAGGTGAAGGTGAGCCATTTAAAAACTAATTTTCAACTAATAATTAAATACAACTATGTATACAATTATGCATGTGAACGACAATTTTTTAAAAAATAGTTTTTTTTTCAACAGCTGTATTTAAAAAAAAAAAGGCTAGTTTTTTCCCCCTATACTCATTAAAACTAACTCATTTTTCACCCCAAAATCTTACAAACTCTCAAATTTTTTCATCAAACTCTCAAAATGGATCCAAGACGTCAATTTTCTTTCACTGGTTTGTTAGACAAAGAATTTGATGATCAGCAAAACCCACAAAAACAACCATCATTCCCTCTTTTCTCACAAACACAAAACTTTTCTCAGTTTTCACAAGCACAATCATATCCCCAGTTTCAACAAGGACCTTTATTCCCCCAATTTGGACAATTTCCTGTCATGCCACGGTTTCAACAACCTGCTTTTGATCCTCAACAATTTTAATAATTTCTTCAATGGCAACAGCTTCAAAACACCTCCCAAATGCAACAACCTCAGTTTCAACAAACTCAAGAAGATATTTTGGAATCACCATCAAAAGCAAAGCCGCAAAAAAAAAAGAAGAAGCCAAGCAAGATGGTGACTGAGAAGAATGACGAGCAACCAACAAAGACGATTCGTCAAAAGTGGCCTCAAAGTGATGAGGTTTTGCTTGCCCAAGGTCTGATTTCAACTTCTGTGAATCCAATCACCGGCAACAACCAAACTGGGGATGCCTATTGGGGTAAGATTGAAAAATACTATAATGAAAGTGAACCTGTAATCCCACGAGATACACGAACTCATTGGCTGTGACAACCAGCAAATTTCAGGTCAATACCTGGCCTTGACTTGGTTATAATTATACTTATACTACTTGATTTTCAATTTAATTACAATTATTAAAGTCGTTTTATGCATTGCAAAATTTCACGCATAACATTTCATGCATCGGTAATTTGGCGTAATTACCATTTTTGCGCGCGATAAAAGCACACACGAACGTTGGTGACAATTAATATATATGTGTCAATAAATACTTTAAAGTGTTTCAAAGTATTTTAGATTCCAAATTAGTTACATTGAAAAAGCTTAAACTTATAAATAACCTTAACGCGTAAATTGTTATTTACCCGGATAAAACGCGTATAACGCAACTACTAGATACACGAGTTATTATTTACATATCATCAATATTAAAATATGTGACCTTATATGACTTCTGATAATATTTTATGTATTTTAAAAAGTAACATGTAAAATTATAAATATATATAAAAATTACCTTAGTGCAACAAATACCACCCAAATACCTAATACTACACAAAATTTGAAAACCAAACCCCCTCCCCTCCCCTTTGGCCGTCCCTTCCCCCCCCCCCCCCTTCCCTCCCCTCAACTCTCCTTTTCAAGATTTCTTGGAAATCATGTTGACTTGTACCAAAAATCCAAGACTTACCTCTTTTGTGAAACACTTTTGATGTTGATTAAAGAAACTTAGACCCATTACCACAATTGGAGTGCTCCATCTCATCCACCTTTACCCATGACATGATGCATCCATATCCCAAAACCCCATACCAAAAGGGTGTAAGACTATAAAGCATGCAAGCACTTCATTTCAACCACACCAACACACCACACTCTTCTCTCCTCCCTCTTCCAAATTCGGCCAAGGCATCCCCACCACCATTTCATTTGATTTTCAACTCTTTTTCTACAAATCTTGGGTGATTCAAGTGCTATAATTGAAGATCAAGTGATTTTTGAAGCTTCCAAGCATCCTACAACATCTTCTCCACTTTTTCTTGCTTGATTCTTAGTTCAAAGGATCAAGTCCTTCTCTTTGCATTGCAAGATCATCTTCTCCTTACTTGTTTAAGGTTAGCACCTGGTTCCTAATCTTCTATACATCACCATGATGTGTCCATGTTCACTAACTCATCCAAAGGTGCTCTAGCAAAGCTTAAAAAGTAACAAAACATGTAAGACATTTTCTGGCAGATTCATGTTCTGTGTTTTAGACACCATAACTCGACCTAAAAACGGCCAAATGAATCTTTTCTTGAGCCTAAAATTAACCTTAGAATGTCTAGTTTCCAACACATCCAACCTTTAAATTTTTAGATAAGTATAACCCATCCAAAACGTACAAATATGATTAAGGTGTTGAATCTGAGTTTTTGGCAGATTAGATAGGGCAGAAAGAATGAGGCATACGTTATGCTTAAAGTAATCAAATGAAGTCTTTCTTTTTTTGGTAACTTAGCCAAAGATGTTAGGTTTAAAAGTACTATAGGCACTATTTGTAAAAGTATGGTTTGACCTCTTAAAAAGATGAAATCCATGGACATGTATAGGAAAAATGCTGCACTGACATCTGTTGCCTCATGATCCATTTCGAGGCACTTAAACTTAGTTACATATTACAAGGTATACCTTTTTGGAAACCTAAGACATAGAGCTAGATGTGGTAAAAATATCAGATTTTATAAAAATTCTTTGGACCATGAAAATAGGATGACAACTTGGCCTAAAAATCCACCTGTTTCTGTCAAAAGTCTACATTTATATAAAGTAAACTTTGGAAGGTATTTGGTAAAAAAAAAACTCATGCACATTGAAAGTATAATTTTATTATAACTAATATAAAACTCATACAATACATTTTTTTATTTTTAAGAAGATAACTATGAAGAAAGGAATCTAAATAAAACATTAACGGCTCGGCGTGTCTAACTAGTCAAGTGACGTTTTCAAATCTAACTATGTGGATGAGTTATGCATGACCATCTAGGGCTAGTAATCATGAACTCATGAATATATTGTGACATTGTTTAGGAGATTCCTAGACCGATCATACGTACGGACTATTACTAGTATTCACGCGTGCATTACAGGTGAGTTTCACGGCCCCATTTTTTACTTATTTTCATTTTGGGGGAGATTACATGCAAATTACTATTTTCATGGACACAATTACTTGTCAATGGTTTCACATGTTATATAAGTTGTTACTTACCGTATGAAGTCCTCTGTTATCGGATCGTTAGTTTATTTCCCAAAGCGAGGTAATCATGGATAGTACTATTGGGTTTGACTACCCCCACCCGGGTTAATTACCCTAACCTTGACTGGAGGTCTAAACGGGTGCATTATTAGCCTGTTCACCCCTGTGCTTACGGTAAGCACGGGTAGGGGCAATCTATTACATTTACAGTCTAGCTTCGGTTGCGGTGCTTATATAATATTGTAGTATTGTATGATCGACAATCAAATCATAAAAAGTCTTGTGGTCCATTACACTGATTACCATTACTTAAAACCTGTGAGCTCACCAACTTTATGTTGACATACGTCATGCATGTTTTCTCAGGAAATTAAGGTTTGCACGAGGATAGGCTTGTTTGGAGCTTATCACATTCTAGGATTCACGCATGCTTTTGGGACACTATTTCTAAATTGTCTTGTTTGAAAAACAATGTATATTTTGCTACTACTTCCGCTATGTAACTCTGAAAACAATTATGTATCTTTTAACGTGATTGCAACGTATGTTTTATCAGATCATGTAGTGATCGATCAATGACTATGGTTTCCATGATGATCATGCCCCGCGGGAAACCGCTGTGGTTGGGGTGTGACATTGGCATATGTTTAAATCTAAGGTGAATAGATTTAATGAGTTGTATTTACAAGTCAAGTCTCGTTACAGAAGCGGTTGGTCAGATGACCAGTACATCCAAGAGGCTAGACAATTGTATATCAACGATCCATCTAACAAGACTTCTGCTGCTTTCACATACGAACATGTATGGAATGTTGTTAAAGACCATGGTAAATACAACTCTGCTACGCATGTGATGGCTTTCAAACCCCTAAAAGAACAAAAACTAACAGCTCGGGGGGTATACGAGTTCTGCTTCCGATGCCAACTTTGGTCAAGGCTCTTGAAATCATAATATCACTTGAAGATGTTGATAATGAAGACTTTGAAGTTCAAGTTCAGCAGGTTGCTCCAACACGTCCAACTGGGAGGGACAAGGCCAAAGCCATTCTAAAAGGCAAAACAGGAATAGAGTCGTCTGAATATGACATGAGGAAGCTAAAGCTTATTGATGAGATATCCTCGGCCAATCGTGCTAAGAGTGAAGCGATCTGCAAATTCGAGCATAGAATCGATAAATTCTATGAAATTGAGCAAAAGAAGCTCGGGATGAAACAGAAAAAAATGCTCTTACTTGACACCACTAACATGAATCCAGATCAACGAGCCGAACACGAGGCAATGTGCGCTGAAATCCGCGAGAAATACGGCTACAATCGTATTTAACGGCTAGCTTAATTTATTTATTTTTCTTTTAGGAAAATGTAATTTCTTTTTATGCAATGTAAGTTTAATTTTTAGTTGATATGATTTTTATATTTAACGGCTAGTTTAATTAAAAAAAATTCAAATTCTCAACGAATAGTTTAACGGCTAGTTTAATTAAAAAAAATTCAATTCCCAACGGCTAGGTTAATTAAAAAAAATCAAATTCCTAACGGCTAGTTTAATTAAAAAAATTCAAATTCCCAACGGCTAGTTTAATTAAAAAAAAATCAAATTCCTAACGGCTAGTTTTTCCCCATCACTATATATACCTATATAGATTTGTCATTTTCACACGCACATTCCCTCAAACACTTCTCTTTACAATTCAAAATGAGTTCAGATGATGAACAAGTCCCACAAAACATCCCGATGATGTTGACTCAACACTTTCAACCTCTCATTTCCGATGATCTTAAAGAATTAACAATGCAACTGTTTGAGCTTGATGCTCAAGATGAGGCTGCTTCACAAGATGGAAGTTCTTCTAGACAAAAGGGCAAACGGAAATACATAAACAGAGGCCGAAAGGATGGAGATGCCCGTTTGTGGAACGATTACTTTGCTCCAGAGCCGGTATACGATGAAAGCTTGTTTAGACGAAGGTTTCGGATGAGCATACGTCTTTTTAATCGCATTGTTGAAGAAATCTCCAAACTAGGTAGCTGTCAACATTTTAAGTATTTCACACAAAGATACGATGCTCTTGGTGTAAAAGGTCTTTCACCAATACAAAAATGTACAAGTGTTATTCGTCAGTTGGCTTATGGTGCATCAGCTGACCAATGTGATGAGTACATACGCATTAGTGAAAGCACTTCCATTGAATGTCTACACAAGTTCTGTAGGTCTATTGTTGAGGTTTTTGGACCACGATATCTTAGAAGGCCCAACCAAGATGACATTCAACGATTGCTACACCTGCATTCTAAAAAACATGGGTTTGTCGGAATGCTTGGAAGCATAGATTGTATGCATTGGGGTTGGAGAAACTGCCCAACGGCTTGGAAAGGACAATACACTCGAGGTGATCATGGCCATCCAACCATTATGCTAGAGGCTGTGGCATCACACGACCTTTGGATTTGGCATGCATTGTTTGGAGTGGCAGGTTCAAACAATGATATCAATGTTCTTAATCAATCACCAGTATTCAATCAAAAATTAGAAGGGAATGCACCACAGTGCAACTTTATTGTGAATGGGAATGAGTACACGCAAGGATACTATCTTGCAGATGGCATCTACCCAAATGGTCAACACTGGTAAAGAGTTTTTTATCCTCCAAACAATAATCTTAAAATGCAATACTTTAAGCGACGACAGGAGTCTTGTAGAAAAGATGTTGAAAGAGCATTTGGTGTCCTCCAAGCAAGGTGGGCAATGATACGAGGCCCTGGTAGATCTACAAGCATACCAGTGTTAGGATGATATAATGCATGCATGTATCATTATACATAATATGATTGTAGAAGATGAAGGTCATACGATAACTGATTGGTCCCGTGAAGAAGATGAGCCTGAGCCATCAAGTTATAATGGAGGTGCACCCACTGAGTTTGCACACTATCTGCAAAGGTTTAGATCCTTACGAAGCAAAGATACTCACATCGCACTACGCAACGATCTAATGGAACATCTATGGAATCTTAAGCAAGCTAATGAAGAGTAGATTTGTATTTTATTAAGTTTTGTTTTCATTTTTAAATTTAGTTCTAGTTTAATTTAAGTATTTGTATTTTATTTTTTAGGAAAATGTAACTTCTTTTTTATGTAATGCAAGTTTAATTTTATTTAATTTTATCTAGTTTTTTTTATTTTTATTATTTAAATATATTTTTACATTTATTTATTAAATATTTTTTAAGATTACAAAATAAAAGTTTTTAAAGAAAAACAGAAAAATAAATAGTGATGTGGAAGAGAGAGGATGCATGTGGGAAGGATGTGTTGGAGTTAAAAGGAGGAGAGAGAGTGCATGTGGGAAGGATGGGTAAAAAGCTGATGTGGCAGTGATGACTAGGATGCATGTAGTAAATACAGGCTATTGCATTGCGGATAGTCTAAGGAAAGTTTTAAAAACGTATGTTTTTAAATTGGATTTTTCTGAAATGTTTATTTATTTTTAGAAAGAATATAAAAGATATAATTTCATTAATATTGTAGTAAATGTGTGTCTGTTAAGGAAACCCTCTTGAAAACAAAATTTTTATCAAATTTTGTAAGTTTTATTACGGTTAGAACATATGTATAATTTTAGATGGAACCTAAATGAAAATTACATAAACATGTTAGAAAATGATTATGTGGCTCATATGTCAAACAATTTATTCTATGACATTCAAGCTAATTGTTAAACGATAATAAATAAAAATCACTCAAGTATCCATTTTTGAGAATTGTTAGAAAATAAGCATTAGATAAACCAATGATTTACAACTCAGGTGGTTAAGATCAGGTATTTAAAATAATTAAGATTGGGAGGTCGTAAGTTCAAGTTTTGCTAGGAACACATGACATGCATCACTTTGGCGCCGCTCGGGTCACGCCCATTATACCTCTCTCACTACACGTGTGCCTTCATGTTCCACCATTACCCATTAGCTGTTGTTGATTCAACCCCACCTTTGTCATTGACTTAATATGCCACCAGAAAGCCTCATTATCTTCTTTTACATTGAGTACTTATGTTATTCTAAGACTGTCACAAAGGTCAACGACTAGCAAATAAGCTCAAAGAGGAGACCTCGAACAACATGTGGCCCCATAGAAGTTTTACGATTGACTAAGTTCAACGTTATCCACTAGTTGTTCTATAATGTTCTTGAACGACCTTTAATATTCCCATCCATTCAACACTAAATATGATTAAGCCATACATGACCTCGTAAGTCCTTCTATCCGGCTCTCATAATATTTCAAAGAAAAATGTTTAAATACAATATGTATTTTTGCTACAAAGTGTGAGAAGACACAATGAGTAAAAAAAAGTCACAAAAAAATTATATCTCGCAATTTAAATCGAATTTCAAAAAAGTAATTCCGAACTTTTATTCCTCTAGTCGTCCTCACTAAGAAAAAAATAAACGAAAAGTTAAAAAAAATTAAAAAAATCAACGTTTTTTTATTGTATCATTTATCAACGTTAGAGGATTCGTGTGACAACGTGGGTATTTTCACATATATACAATATATTTGTAAAAGAATGTTTTCATAATTATATAATTTTTTTCCCTAAAAAAAATGAATTTATATGTATATATATTCCCAATCCTTCAATAATAATTAGCTTTCGATTATAAGACACATAAAGTAAAGTATAATAAAATTAAAGCTCTTTCTCGTAAAAGAAAAGAAATATTGAAATGTTGACCGGTGAACAAAGTGCGAGTCCAGTTTTGTAGGGAAAACAATTAACATGTGCTTGAGAAACGCTGGTGATTTTAAATGGAATGCCGGTCCCTACCATGACACATGAACCGCTTTTAATTTAATATAAAACAAAATTCATCCTCTCCCCTATCTTTTCATCCCCTTTCTCCTTCACATGTCGCCGCCCAAACACCCCCTTCCCGCCACCGGCAGACCCAAACCACCGCCGGACAAGTCCAAGTTTGTGCAGACCTGCAGTCGCCTCAGTGTTTTCCTGAAAGAAAAAGGCAACATCAACTTCAAGTTTGATGCTACAGGTGATTTTTGGTTTCCCCGGCCTCCATAATTAATGGTCGTAGGTATGTATAATTATATCCTTCAATTGAATTAATATCTGAAAAGTAGACAATTGGATACCAGGTGTATCCGCGGCGAAAGCTACGACCGTCGACCTGTTAAGCAGCATAGATGATGGCGAAGTAGAAGATTCGAAATCACTAGCTCAATATGTCATCTTAGACTCCTCCTCCTCCTGCCAACTGGAAGATTCGAAACCTAAAAGCGCACAGATGACGATCTTTTACCAAGGGCAGGTGTTGGTTTTAGACGACGTTCCGGCAGATAGAGCGAGAGATGTGATGGTGATGGTGATGGTGATGGTGATGGCGAAGGAGAAGGAGAATCGAGCGGATGAAGCGCCTCCCGTGGAGGTTGATGTTTCCGGGGATCTGCCGATCGCGAGAAGAGCGTCGCTGCATAAGTTCTTGGCCAAGAGAAAGGACAGGGCCACCGTAAGACAGCCCGATCCACTACAGAACCACTCTCCCGGCCCCCGCGCCAACCAACAACATACCTTTGACTTGAATATGTAACCTTTGACAGTCGGTTACTTTACTTTTTAACCATCGAAACTTGAATCCACCGTCTTCCATGTTGTTGTACTAGGACTACATTCCATTTCCTGGAGGACTTTTATGTAAATTCATTATATTTACTCTACTAGTTTGTAGCTTCCTTTACTTGCATTCAATAAATATTAGGTACGTTCTAGAAATAAACTAATTTTCTATGGTCAAATACAAACCATAAGCTATCGTTTTGTTTTTTATTCCAAACATACTTTAATTGGTCTTATAAAACAATACACGTTTACATTGAGCGATTTCATACGTACATACATACATATATACTTCAGAGCCGATGTTTATATCAAATACTAAAAAGTTTTTGGAGGTTCCCTTTTTTCCTACAATGATTTGATATTAGTGATGAATAGCTTAACAAAATTAAGTTATTTTTAAGTTGAAAGAATAAAACATGACAGCATTAACTATGTTTTATGTATATATTTACATATGTATATGTATATCATGCTTTTTCTTTTAAATCTTTTTGTTATTCGTTTTTATTAACATGCATATATTTACATAGAAAACACTTTTAAATGCAATATTTTTTAAGAATTATACGATTTACTATTTTCTTTACTTTTAAATTTCCCTGTCTTGGTCAAATTTCTTCAATACTTTCAAGTTGGTATTTAACCAACAATGTCAAAACAAAGAAAAAGACGAATGGATAAATATATCAATAAAAGAAGATGATAAATTGAAAGGTTGAAATGTGTATATTGCTAAATGGTTGTTTATTTTAAAACGAATATGACATATTATTCAAAATGGAAAAAATATGTGTTTTTCGGTAGGCAGAACATTTAGCTAGTCTTGCATAAGACAGACACGTTAGTACATTACAATATGACTTAAATAATTATTTTTAGTAAATTCTTGAACGTTTGAGTGGCTAGTGGGTACGGAAGTGATGTTTTTTTAAAGGAGGGTTGAAATGTTGCTGTAATCGAAATAGGAGGGTTGATTGTGTACTTGTTTGAGTTGAGGTCGCTTTATTTCTTTAAGAGCCTTCTATTGCTCAATCTCTTTCTCTTTCTCTTTCTCCCACGAGGAGTTATCGAAACCCTAAATTACACGATCCTCGGGTGGAGCAGATTTATATTCATCAAGAAGGCAACATTAACACCAGAGACTAAAGCAACAGCAACAAGCATTGATGTAGCAAGCTCTCCTTCAACAACAATCTCTCTATCATCCTAGCCTCTTGGCTCCACCATAGGTTCGTACGGACCATTATCTGATTTTTGATATCTGTCTCCATGTGATAAACATGTTTTTCTTTTTCAATTCTGTCATTTGGCATTTAGTATATTGATTACTTATTGATGATAGATCGTTCTTCCAGCTTCTTCTAACTTGCGTTTTAATTTGATCGAATCGGTATTTTCTTAGCCTGCTATCTAGTAAGATGCAAAATGACTATGATATCATCTTTTGTTCGTTCATGCTGTCATTTAGGAGATAAGGATTTTGATATGTTGATTGATTAGCGAACTATCTTAGCTGTTTTTGGAGCTTTTTACCTTTTTCTTTTTATTTTAATTACATTAGTGTTATTTTTTTGTCTGTTGGCTTGTAAAATATAACATTTGAGTTCTTTTAATTAGATTTCAATAATCATATGTTAAAACATCCATAGGTGAAGATAAAAAGTTAGTGATTTGTATTTCTTACCTTGTTATAATTGTGATCTTAGTTTCTATGTTATGATATTTGTTTTCATGTATTATTCCTGGTATTATACTTAAAAAAAACAGAGGGTCTATTAAGCCGGGGGTCTTTCTGATGCAGCCTCTCTATCTCATGGGATAGAGGTAAGGTTTGCTATCATCTCATCCTCCCAAGGCCCTATTCATTAAGTGGAACTTCACTAGGGTATGCATGTTTGTATTTTACTCCAGCCTCCCAAAGAGGAGTATTTCAAGGTAGTGTTGATTGACTAGACTATTGAACTTGACATGTTTCTGTACAATTGGAGGCTTTTAGAAGCACTTTGGGATCTAAAGGTCAATTCGGAATGGAATGGAAGGCTAGAAGATGAAGCTAGCATGTAACAATAGTAAATCTGTTTATTTTATGTTGAATGGAGGGATAAAAGAGATTGATTTAGATATTGACATATAATAATAGTGGATCTTCTATGATTAACAAAATGGATTGGTATGCCACCAACATATAATGTTAGACAGGATTAGTCCACATTTGTAGTTTAATACGATGATTGGAGCTACCTGATTGGTTTTGTTTACTTACTCGCCGATTTCATAGTTTAGTGATTGTTTTCATTGGAAGTTAAGTTAATGTCATATTTGTAATGCTAGTTTTTTCCTTTGTTTTATTTGTCACTTTGTCCTAATATTTTTTTACTTATATTTTTTTTCTAATAAACTGGATGTGGCACGCCTAAAACTTAGAATTACCAAACAATACTTATATACTGGATGTGCATGTGTATACGCATTCAAAATTAGAGGCCTGTAGAACACTCTATCACACACCACTAACAAATAAAACTGCAAAGCCTACGGAGGGTTGTAATTAAAATTAGAGGCATGTAGGACACTATATCACACACCAATATCAAATAAAGCTCGAAAGCCTAGGGAGGGCCTATATGCCTTCTAAACCAAGATCCACTTATTACTACATTCCCACCTATCATCTTAAACAAAAGGAGACGTTGAGCTATCATACACACCACAAATGTTTTCATGCCATTGCATCACAATTACATGACTGTAGGTTAACTGAGTATTACCACTCTATTGTCTACAACTCTATGGTTCTTTGGTTGCACCAGTGGATATAAATATTCAACCACTACATTTGGCATAGTAGCTCTAATCTGACCAAAACAAAAAAAACCTATTGAATTGAAGTAAAATCACAAACCTTCATCAAAATGCATTTTAAGAAAATCCTCTCTTGAAACTTTTGATGGGTTTTGAAACTTCAGATTTTCTGAAATGAAAACATAAAGGAACAAAAATAATGATAAATCATAAAATATCATTAGTGCCATAGTTATTCTTTTGCCGTTTTGTAGGCCTTAATTATAGCTTTTTATAAATGCATTTTTGGTATTTAGTTTTCTATATCTGTGCACTGGTTAAATTATTTTTCATTTCTGGCCATTCCTTTTTGGGCCTCAATTAGTGCCATAGCTTTGTTATGTCTATGTGTATACACTGGTTAATCTATATCTATGTGTGTATGGGTTCTGTTTCTTGTTTTCACTTTTTTGTTTTACAGGTGGAGCCAATACCAAGTGGAAATTTGCCTCCTGGGTTTGATCCAAACACAAGCTGTAGTGTGAAGTGGTTACCAATGACTCTTTTTTTATTAGATTTGCACGTTTGAGCATCATGATAACTCAAATTTCTTAAATTGCTTAGCAACTAATTGCTAGATGAAAAATTAGTTGAACCTGGTGGGCATTAGTTGGGTTTATTGGATATTTATGGTGTATGTTCAATGATATACGGTAACTGGGGATGGTATGTCTCCTTGTTTCTAGTGAACTTGGCTAGGGTATTTAATTTCTCACTTTTCTTATGTCAAGCACCAAAAAAAACTAACGTGCTTTTTTGTTGTATACTAAAATAATTAAATTGAATAAAATTTATACGAAAGTAATTCTAAAAGAAACATGGCGGATGTCACGATTGAAATGTGGATCGACTGCGGGGGAATGGCGAATGCCATGATTGAAACTTTGGTTTTTATGTATTCTTGGCCATATAAACAAGTTCAACCTCACTATTTCATATCCATATATTTCATATTGAACTCGACCGTAGAGAATGATATTCTATACCAAGAGAGATCATAAGAGGTGCAAGAGATGAGGCATGTGAGAGATTTGTCACAATAATTTTGGTCCACATCAATTAGTGTTTATATAAGGTGTTGTACGTTTTTCGTTAATATTCATACTCGACACATATTATGATAAATCATCCCCATCAAGATTAGGGCAAAATGTAAAGATGATCACTACACGATTTGAGAGCCACTGTAAGATGAATACTAATCGCTTAGTGAAATGTTCAACAGGTAACCAATAATTGATTAGTGAGACGTTGTAAGGCTGATCATTACTAGATTAGTGAGACAACAAGACATTATCATTGTTTTCTTAGTGAAGCACTGTAATGTAGGTCTTTACTTGCTTAAAGAAAAGTTATACATTAAAGACATATTATTAATAGAAGATTCAGGAGCAAATATACAATGAATTTATTAACATCACTGAACCATTATACATATGTCATTAGCTCTCCCTATATCTTTTTGCTTGCTTTCAAATAATGTATTATTTTCAATACCATGATGAAAGTTCTTAGAAAATAAGAAGAGTTTTAATATATATATATATATATATTCACCCCTCTATAGGTTCTAGCAAAGATAATGTATTATACTACTGTATTTGATCTGGATGTATAAACATGTTTAAGCAACACAAACGTGTATTACCTAATATCATACATGTGTTAAAATCATAAAATTATTTAAGCTAATCACATGTATTTTTAAATTACCTCTTGTGTTCCTTAACGCTTTCAAACATGGTGATATGTGTTTTGCTTCAAACCGAGCTATTTCGCATTTCATTATTTTCTGTTTTGTAGACAGGTAGAATTCCCACCTCAACATGCGGTTGCAATTCAATTTGTATTACCAATTAAACTTAATATTTAATATATTTTTTTAGGTTTCTTTTGCTGTACAAACCTAAGATGTTCTTATTTAAAACATGTTATCTAGCATTATTCCTAGTTTACTTTTACAAAACATAGTACTTTCAAAAATAATTATTTCAAACTCCCCGAGCAAATCAATAGTTCTATAAAAGAAATCTGTTTCGACATCCGTTTGACCCGTCATCCAGCCTCCTTAATATAACAAATTACTGAGCCCGTTTTTTGAATCAAATCCATTATGATTATTCCGATATTTATATTTTAGGATTTATTTGTTTGTCGTACAAAAAAAACTTTTGGAATTCCCGGTTAAAAAAGATTTCCCTAATGACAAAGCTTTTAACGTTACCCCATATCCTTTTCTTTTCCAAATATTCTTAGGAATACGTTTTTTTGATATTAAAATACGTTATTTTTTAGAACTGAAAGATACGTTTCAAAAGGGACATTTGAGAAATGGTTGAGGGACTAGTTTCGTAAATTTGTCCCTCTTTCCGCGCTCAAATCGGCGTTTCCAGTCTGGTCTGGTCTAGGGTTTAAAGCAAACACACACGCACACACTCACGCAGATAGATAATCTAAATCTTCAACGGAGAGTTGTAACTGTAAGTGTAATGGAGATGGAGTTGGAGTTGGATGCTTCTCCCACTTATTTTGATCCCCAAGACTCAAGCCTCAGAGAGCGCTACCGGCGGTACGGGTACGTCTCATAACTTTCACGCCCACTGTCAGGTCAATCAATCCTCAACCTCTTCACTCTTCATTTCACATACACTAGTAAGTGTGATTATTATTATTATTGTTATCATGCGCGTTTAGGAAAAGGCTTTCCCCTTCACCGCACCAAGACAATTATCAATCCAAGTTCAGCAATGCTGCTCTATACCTTGAAAATATAAAGAAAGAAGTTGACCCTCAGATGGAAGAACTATTTCTTCTTTCAAAAGGAGATCGCCCTCAACAGATAGCCGTGGAATATCAACAGATACTCGATCAGGAACGCAATCCCTAAAAGTTTTTAAGCCCGAAGAAGATGCGTCAGTGGATGGTGCAGATGCAACCTTTTCTTTATTTGCCTCTCTTTTTGATTCTGCTCTTCAAGGTGCTTGTCTAACTTCTCTCTTGCCCTGTGTATGTACAACTAACAACAAACATGAAGCCTTGTTATGTTTGATGCATAATTCATTTTAGTTTAGGTTTTTCATTTCACATTACTCGTTTAGTAGTATCAACTACATGCGCTTCTGGCATCCATCTACCATCTTGATTGCTTGGATTTTCTTGTTTCTACCTCAATTGGTTTTGGTTACTATATCATACATTCACATTTGGGCTGGGGCATAATGATATACAGCTGGGAACAATTCATTCAATATGTTTATTGGTCATAGAGGAGTTCTTCTTATACTCTGATGGTTTTATAGGAGTTTATAATTCAGTGTAGTTAGATGAAGGCGCTTTGAAAATTGTTTGCATTTTAGATACTTATCCATGGACAGTAGATATACTTTTTGTGATGTAGAGAACTAATGAATGACTCCACCTTTTATTATATGCACACATAACTTGAACCACATAGACATTAATCTATAGCTGGTAGCTGGTTCAACTGGATATGTATTATATTGATTAGTTTATGTATTGCAGGATTGATGTCCATTCCTGATTTGATATTAAGACTTGAAGGAGCATGCCGCAGTGTTTCAGAGCTAATTAAGTATGTGTCATACCCCTTATAGTTCATGTGTTATTGGAATTTTCATATTTTGTGTTAGTTGCTCTAATGAAAGAGAAAAAAAGAAAAAGAAAGAAACCTATTAACTCCATTGCATGGTAACTGTCCATTTCCTGTCTCTGATGTCAAACTTAGCACTCTCTTTTCATGAGAAATGGAATGTTTGATCTAATATATGTTTCTGAAAATGCATGATCTCCATCATCAATTAAATAAATAAAAAAACTTATCAATCAAAATCAACCCAACTTTATACCAAAGGGAATATTGTTACAGTCTTCATACTCTGCAAGTCAAAACAAATAGGAATTTTTATGTTTCTTTTAACACTATGTGAAAGGGAAATTTAATTTGCTATCTACTTATTATATCAAACATGATGTTGAATTATTTGTTCTACATTCAATAGTGAAATCTGGCACTTAGGGTGGAAAGTTTTTATGTTTATATACGTATGAAGGTGGAGTTAAAGTTTTAGTCTGGCTTACATTATACTAAAAAAGGTCATGCTAAATACAATTGCGCTTATGTCTTGCTAAGTTAAGACAGTTTTTTGGAGTGAGCATGCTGACAAGTCATTTTTTTTGGGGGTCTGCGCTCTGCAGCAACAGCTGTAGTGAGAGACACAGGATTGTCGAGGACAAACTGATGAGACAAAAGGCTAGACTGCTACTTGATGAAGCTGCTTCTTGGTCTCTTTTGTGGTATTTATATGGGAAAGGCATGATTCAAAGGCTTTACCTCATTCATTATCTTTTTATATGTATTGTTAACATTTTTATTGGGTCTGTTGATCAATTTATATCATTTTTCCCAACATTATACAGGGAATGAAGAGGTTCCCGAAGAGTTGGTAGTGGTGAGAATCTTTTTATGTTTAATTATTTGCCTACCTATATCACTAAATCCAGAATTTTGTATTCTTTAATTTTCTATAAGAGCTAATGCTCTGTTTGCCTTTTCACTTCAGTTACCAAGAACTTCACATCTCGAGGCTTGTGAATTTGTTGCTGAAGATCATACAGCACAGCTATGTCTTAGACTTATCCAATGGCTTGAAGGATTAGCTTCCAAGGCCCTTGATTTAGAGAACAAGGTGATTTTTATTTTATAAGTGCTATCATAAATGAATATCAAGGCTTTAATTATATATCTTTATTTATTTTTTCAGATACGAGGCTCTCATGTTGGCACACATCTCCCTACCTCTGGAGTTTGGAATCATACCCAAAGATTTCTTAAAAAAGGCTCCACAAATGAGAAGATTGTTCAGCATTTGGATTTTGATGCTCCAACCCGTGAACATGCTCAACCGCTTCCTGATGACAAAGTATTTTAAATTTTATCCCATGTTTTAAGCTATAATGTTGAGTGATGCAGGTTAAGCCTGCCAGACAGTCAGTGACATTGTTATTGCTATCTTAGATATGACTTCTAAAATCAGCAGAACTTGTGGATGTAGCATGTTATTTTATTTCTCTGTGAACCGTAAGTTTTACCTTTTCTTTATCTAACAGAAACAAGATGAATCACTTTTGGAAGATGTCTGGATCCTATTAAGGGCTGGAAGGTTGGAAGAAGCATGCAAACTTTGCCGTGCTGCAGGACAGGTATGTATCTCAGTTTTTAGGTACAAGTATTTTGTACAATCTATTTTATCTTTTATTTATATATTTTCTATGTTACTGTTGTTTGGATAGTCATGGAGGGCTGCGACCTTGTGTCCGTTTGGTGTTATGGACCATTCTCCATCTATAGAAGCCCTAATAAGAAATGAGAAGAACAGATCACTGCAAGCCATAGAATTGGAAAGTGGTATAAATCATCAGAGGCGGCTGTGGAAATGGGCTTCATACTGTGCATCAGAGGTAGGAGAGGATATTTTAACTATTTACTTTATTTTATTACCTACAAATCACAATAAAGTATGGAAATACTGCATGAAATACCAAATAACCTTACCTTCTTCCCCCTTTTAGCAACCAAGTTTAAGTTAGATGCAAAGTTGAATCCAACTAACAAATTATTACTGATTTTTAACAAGCAATCTCCTTTTACCAATTTTACTTGTAAATTGATGATGTGGCTCTGGTTTATGCCATGCGTGCTGCCAAATTAAATGCCACACATGTTGAAAAATTGCTAATCTTTAAAATTTTGAAAATAATTTCTTAAAAATTTTTATTTAAAAATTATCTGAAAATGTCAAATGAGGTGTCATGTTGTGTATACATCATAGTAGCATATTCAATTCTTGTGAAATCGGCGAAAAATGACCCACCAGTTGGACGGGCTAGTTGTTGCCAAAATTGGTAATGAAGTGCAGGCTGGTTTCTATTACACACCTGATATGTTTGCTAAATTTAAGAAAAAAGACGTAAAGTCTGTATTTCATGCAGCTTTCCGTATTCCGATAACTTATGGCAGTTTGCTCCAGCATCTCTGATATCTTTTCTGTTCCCTTTTAGCATTTCGTCATAATAATATTATTATCATTATTTTGTTAATGAACCTTCATGTATTAAAGAAAATCGCAGAGCAAGGGAGTGGGAAATATGAAGTAGCAATATATGCAGTTAATTGCAGTAATGTGAAGCGCATTCTACCCATGTGTACTGACTGGGAGGTATTATTTTACCAATGAATATGCCTATGTTCTAGTTTTTGTGTTCCTTGTTTCTTTTATCTAGGGTGGCCTCAGAAATGCTTAAGTAGTTAGGTGGTCTACACATGATCCCAAGTTATTGTTAGTGTATTACTAAATCTTAAAGGCTTGTTATTGCAGTCTGCTTGCTGGGCTTTAACCAAGTCATGGCTTGATGTTCAAGTTGATGTGGAGTTATCTGGTGGGCCCGATAAGCTCAAGAGTTCTGATGTTGCAACCGAAAGAAGCCCTGTACAGGTGGGTCTTAATTCTCAATCGTATCTTGGACCTGAGAATTGGCCACTTCAAGTCTTAAAACAACAACCACTTGACCTTTATGCCCTTCTTCAAAAGCTTCATTCAAGGTAGATATACTGATATTTTGCTTTAGCGCACAATGTTGGTGTTACTATTTTATTATTTTTACTAGCAATATTTTATTTCTTTTGATGATTTTAGCGAGTCTGTACATGAAGCTGTAATTCGGGGATGCAAGGAACAACACCGTCAAATTGAGGTTAGCACATAATCTTTATCTTTTCCATTTTCTGGGAAAATTGCCAAGTAACCAATGATTCCAAATTTGACCAATATACGAAATAAAAAATTTTCTTTCTCATCAATAGGTGAGAAAGTTCAATTTTGACAAATTTGAGTGGTGTCTTGTTTGTAAATGGGTATAGGTTTGAAAGAAAAGGAGGAGATAGAGAATGTATGATTATCTAACTAACATATCTTCTATATATATGGGTACATATTAAAAAAATAATATTATAAAAAGAAAATAGACAAAGGGGTGTAGAGACCTCCACAGGTTTAAGTCTATGGCTTTTATACCATACCGTAATCCTAAATTATAAACCAAATAATTTCTATCACATTCAGTGCCATTCCATCAGTATTAAAACCTTCAAACAAACACACCCTTAGGATGGGTATTTTAATTTTACAAATTTAGGAGTGACATGTCAAGGAAGAAAACTTTTTTTTTTTCTACAATTGAACTTTCACTTTTGAGTTTGTGAAACATTGAACTTTCGCTCGTATTGATGAGAGAAATTTCTTGTTACTCCCTATTTAAATCGGATATTTAGTTACTTTGATAGGCATTCTTCTCTTTTTAGTTCAATATGATTAACAATAGATCTCCCTTGATTAATATTGTTAGAATCTAGATGTGTTTTTAGTATTTGACAAAAACCATGTTCATGTCTACTATTCATGACACACAATGGGTAGATTTAGTGAAGGTATATCAATTGGTCATGAGTTAACTTTAAGTTCTTGCTCATAAGGCACATATTGGGTTATGGGAATATGATGTTATACTTGAAGCTTTTTTTTTGTGTGTATGTGGTCTATGTATGGATGTATGTGAATACTTGTATTTCACTTCTGAACAGATGAATCTAATGACTGGGGATATTCCTGGTCTGCTTGACCTTATATGGTCATGGATATCCCCTTCTGGAGGCAATGAAGATATCTTCAGGTAATTTTAGTCCTTTCTTCTTCTTTTTCTTATGAAGTGTCAGGTGGATGGATTTCAATATAGATATTTGGGTGGTTTCAAAAATATCTTCTTAAAGTTCAAAATTTTACATGTATTATAATATAATTTTCATAAAATTATATGTACCCTTTGAAATCACCGAAAATATCATATTTATCCATTCCGCAATAAATAATATAAAATTAGTGTAGAAAACATCATTGCTTTGTTTTTTCTTCTTTTCAAATTTGGACCTCGGTCAGATCTTTTCATTATGAGTATGGGTCGAAACTCTCAACATTAGGGTGTGTTGTTTCATATTTGTGTTCATGCTATGTATGTAAGTGTGTTTAACTGCTATTTCAATAGTCTGTCCTCAGTGCAATAGTCTTAGATTTGTGTTTGTACATTAAAGTATGTTTTATAAGTGTGTTAATAAGTAGTATTTTATGTTGAAGTATTTATAGTATAAAAATTGTTTTGTATAATCAATTTTTGCTATTTTTAATAGCTGATGTACGTGATGTGTGCGGATTGGGCTTTGGGCTTTGGGACCAAATGCATCGTAGTGCATCGCCCAATTTAAAACCATGCTATGTAATGGATCTATATGATATTTTTTGTTGGGTTAATCTTGAATTCATTTGTCAGTTTATTTTGGTGGGTTGAAATTTAGGAGTAAGGCAGGTGATTATTATAGTAGTTTGTTTTGATTTGCTTAATTGATTGAGTTTGTTTTGATTTGATAGAGTTTCCTAATAAGTAGATTAGGGTTTACTTGTTTCTTGGTGAAGCTTTTAGTATATGTAGAAGGATCTAGGGGTCATTCTAAGGTGTGAGTTTTGGTTTAATAATATTACATGTAAAGAGTTGTGGAGTTCCACAAAGATCACTGGTGTTTCTGTGTTTTTTTGGTTGTTTTATAAAGTTCTGGGCCAACATTTTTAGTGATTTTAAGGGAAAAGGGTAATATTATACCATTTTAAACTTTCTTAAGGATACATATGAAATCAATTCTAGATACTGCGCCTGTATTTTGGATTACATTCAAGGTTGATAGAAAGAGTTATCCATAGAAGACCGTTTAACCATCACATGAAATTATCGGGGCAGTTTTTTTTTCAGACATGAGCAGTGATCTTTTCATCTAAATAAAGTAGCTGTAAGGGATGTGGAAGGATTGTACATGTTGTAGTTTCATATTTCCAATGGGCTTGTTACAGTGTGTTGTTAAGTAGGTTCAGAGATTTAGATTTACATATGGCAACATTGTTATTTCTGGCAGGCCTTATGGTGATCCTCAGATGATTCGTTTTGGGGCACATTTAGTTCTTGTGCTTCGTCTTTTACATGCTGATGAAATGAAGGACACTTTCAAGGAGAAAATAATTAATCTTGGTGACCTCATTCTTAACATGTGAGTATTTTTGTCTAAAGACTGTTGTTTGATTTATGTGCCTTAGAGTAACTAAACGTTTTAATAAATTAGTTCTTTTGTTGATAAAAAAAACTGATCTTTTAATTGTGTTAATTTTAACACAAATTCTGAAATTCGAACACGATTTCTTTTTAGTGATTCCTATAACTCGTGCAAGTATCTGACTTGGACAAACATTGGCAGGTATGCGATGTTTCTTTTTTCAAAACAACACGAGGAGTTGGTTGGTATCTATGCATCTCAGCTTGCACGCCACCGTTGCATTGATCTATTTGTACATATGATGGAGTTACGGCTAAATGGCAGGTAAATTATTTGGGGAAATAAAACTTTGCTTTTATCCTTTTAAGTTTAAATAATTTTCTAACAGCTTCATTTAATCTCGCCATTAAAGATATACAACGGACCAGTTTTACGTTTTTTATAACCAACCTTCACAAAATCTTGATTTTGGTTCACAAGTTGCAGAGTTTTTTTATTAAGGGGCCTTTGATTATTAGGCAAAGGCATACGTATTTAGTTGACCCTTTCATTTTTTGTGTGAAGGAGAGAATATTATGTTATTGTTGCTGTTTTTGATAGGGAATCTACCAGTAATTATGTTAAGAACATTAATTTCAAATAGATTAATGAGTTAAGGTCGTGTCAAATCATTAATTCCAAAAAGATTGATCATGTTAAATCATTAATTCTATGACAAAAAGGTCAAATTGTAATTGAATTTTCTAATGTATATAAAAAGTATATTATGTATTGATTGGTTAGCTTTGAAATAGTATGTTTATTTAAATACTATATATGCCCAGTGATACAACTTTTAATGTTTTGTTAATGCTTTTGACAGTGTTCATGTCAGATATAAAATATTTCTCTCTGCTATAGAATACCTGCCATTTTCTCCCGGGGATCATTTAAATGGCGGTTTTGAAAAGGGAAGCTTTGAAGAAATTATTGAGAGGTTTTTAATTATAATTTCTAATTACCATGAGACGTGCATTATTTTCACTTCTTTTGTCTCAATTCTTTATGTTGTCGGTCCCATTTCTTTTTGTTTCCAACTACTCCAACAGGGTTTTATCAAGATCACGAGAAGTTAAAGTTGGAAAATCTGACGTGTCGTCTGACGTGGCAGAGCAATGTCGGTTGCGGACTCAGGAGAAAGCTATGGTCATTCAGTGGCTTTGCTTTACACCTCCCTCGACCATCAACGATGCTACAAGAGTTGGTTCAAGACTTCTTCATCGAGCATTGATGCACAGGTAGATAATTAGTTTCTGTAGTTCTGTTGTCTTGTAAAGTTAAGCTTCTTGAATTTATCACATGTGACTGCGATTTGTTTTTGCTGTAATTGTATTTTCTTCTTTCAGCAATGTACTGTTCCGGGAATTTGCTTTAACTTCTATGTGGAGAGTTCCAGCAATGCCAGTTGGGGCCCATACGTTGCTTAGTTTACTTGCTGAGCCCTTGAAACATCCATCAGAAACCTTGATTTCTACCGAGGATCTTGAAGTTTCTGATAATTTGAGAGAGTTTCATGACTGGGTATGCTTCTAATAAGTATTACGTTATGTATCAACTTTTCATATATATTTGTATGTGTGTATGTATATGTTACTTCTAGTTAGTACATAATTTAGTAAAAAAAAGCAAAATAATGTAATTAAACAATGAAAATCCGAACATAAAATTTGACCAAGTAAACCTCAAATATGAAACAAACAAACAAACATGCCTTGTAGAAATCGCATGCAATTACTGGGCTTTGGGAGTGTGAGATGAGGACAAACCTTACCCCTATCCCAAATCCAAGGGTTGCAGTCCCAGGCTCTGTTGTCAATAGCGGCTATAGCGACCGCTATAGCGCGCTATGTAGCGTGGCGCCCCTCCCTCGCTATTTGTAAATAGCGACTGCATAGCGGAAAATTTTAATTTATGAAATTTAGATGATTAGTAATAGAGTGTTTTAGCTATTTTGGGGGTGTTTGCCTAGATTTCCTACTATTTTATTGCTAAACATGCTTATTATTTATTGAATGTAAAACATTCTTACATATTATCCTACTTAATCGCTAAACACGAAATAGCGGTCGTTATTTACCGCTATTCGCTACGTAGCATATAGGTGGCTTGTCGCTATTTACCGCTCTTCGCTATTGACAGGGAGACTTTCTGGCTCATAAGAAACGTCAAATGTGATTATAATTAAAAGTTGGCTTTTTTTAAGGAATTAATGTAAATGTTCATGCCAAAAGGAATGAATTTCATTGAAAGACACTTTGGCATCACCAATCATCCATTTCATTACTACGTTAACAAATACGTTTTCTTTTTTCTTTTTAATTATATTCCATTTTGGATTTTATTTGTGTATACAAAACATTGCCCCTTAATATATGTTTCAACAGAATGAGTACTTCTCATGCGATGCAACTTACCGCAATTGGCTACAAATAGAGTTAGAAAATGCTGGAATTGACGTTTCAAAAGAAGAAAATTTGAGAGCAAATTTGGTAGCCACGGAAACATTATCCTCATCAATGGCACTGCTACTGAGTGAGTTTATTTATTTATTTTTTGTGTATTTTTTATTTCAAAGTTTCTGACCCTTGAATAATCATTGTTATTATTTATAACATAATAGGAGAAGAAAACCCATGGATGGTACCTACCGAGGATCATATCTATGAATCAGTGGAGCCTACAAACATTGAATTGCATGCTACTGCAATGCTTTCCCTACCTTCTGGTGAATGTATGTATCCGGATCCCACCTTGTGCACAGCTCTCACAAGTGCCTTTTATTCTTCATTGAGTGATGAAGTTGTATTTGATCGCCAGTTACAGGTATGCGCACTTCTTTTCTAAATACTAAAGGTTGATTTATCAGAGTTTTAAGGGTTGTTATTATGTGGTTATCTCATGTTTCAGGTTCATGTGTCTATTTCCGCAAAGGACAGTTCTTCTGTCGAGATTGCACTTCGGTGTTTGGCAGCAGAAAATGATGGATTTGGCCAAAATAAACTTGCTGATGGTGGTGTACTTGCTGCAGTTATTGCAGCTGGTGTAAAAGGTAATTGTCAATCAACAATTGTATGATCAAATCAACTTGATTGACAAATTTGATCTTGTAGGTGAGCTGGTAGGGTTCCAAGTTGGTGTAACAATGGAAATATTGAGACTAGATGCTTGGTATTGTGGAACTGATGGTTCTTTGGGAAGCCCTGCAACATATATCTTGCGGGGTTTATGTCGTAGGTGCTGCGTTCCAGAAATCATTCTCCGGTGTATGCAGGTACACCTTGGGACTATGACCCACCCCTTACCCCCAGCATCTCATTTGATGTTTGATAGGTAAAGTTCCTATGTTGTCTTACCTTTTTTTTAAAATTAAATTACAGGTTTCTGTTTCTCTTATGGAGTCTGGTAATGCACATGAAAGCCATGACGAGGTAATTGAATTAGTTGCTGGATCTGAAACCGGGATGCTTCACTTGTTTAGTCAGAACCAATTGCAGGTGATCTTGCATATATTTTCTGTATACATATATTTGTGACTTTAGGCTTGTAATGTACTGATGGGTGTGATATTAGGAGTTCTAACCTGTGGTCTTTGATTTGATACAGGAATTTTTGTTATTTGAGAGAGAATACTGTATATGGAAGATGGAGTTTGTTGAGGGATCTACTGTTTGAATTTCTCTGTATTTTGCTTGTATTATTCTATGGCTAATTGTTAGGGCATTGTGAAATTTTGGAAGTCAAATAATATTTCAGCCTAAGGTAGTATGTTATAGAGCAATGTTTGCAGTTTGGTAGAAAAAGGCATAACACGGTGTTATTAGATTGTGTTGTGCTATGTTATGCTTTGGTGCATTTTCAATTTTACATTCCTCTTTTGTCGTTCTGTTTTAAGCTCATCTTCTGGGTTTTGTCTATGAAGCGTAGATGATAAGTTTTCATACAGTTAGTTTATAGAAAAAGGCATAAGTCGGTGTTATTGTATTGCTATTTAGAAATTTTATCTAGTGCATGCACTAATCCTAAATGATTAAATTATTTATGACCATAGATTTTATGGTCTTTCAGAGGAAGTGGTGTATTTGTACGTGGGCAGTTATTAAAATCTTTTTATATTCGTATGCAGGCAGTTATTAATATCTTTATATATTCATATGTGATTGTCACTTAATATGAACTCGTGTTAATTTGTATGTGTAAGTAGTAAGTGAACATTTATATATGACATTTGATGAAACCTTTAAATACGAGTACTAATTTTATCCCCACAAACTTGGTACACAAGAAAGAAAAAAAGAGCCGTATTATACCATACAACCGTTCCCAGTGCCATGAAACAGATGGTTGGCAACAAATTAAATGGTTTGTGTAACCCAAACGGTTGAGGAGGCTAATGAATTTCGTTTCACTCAAGCAAAAGCATTTGCTTCTGTTTCAGCACGGACAAGGCTAGCATAAACACCATCATGATGGGATGTCATGAGCCTATCATGGCTTCCATACTCGGTCAGCTTTCCATCTTGGACCACCGCTATCACAGTGGCTTCTCTGATGGTTGAGAGGCGGTGAGCCACCACGATGGTGGTGGTGCGTTTTGTTATCTTCCTGAACGCTTCCTGAACATTCTTCTCTGATTCCAAATCTAGTGCACTACTTGCTTCATCTAGCAGCAACACTTTTGATCTCTTCACGATTGCTCTTGCTATTGCTATTCTTTGCTTTTGACCTCCTGATAGCTGAACCCCACTCTGACCTACCTGTAGTGACGGATCAGAGAAAGTACAACACTTGAAGGAAAGAAGAAAGAATATGATATCTTACGACATAATTTGAATTTTCAACGCATGCATTGAATATATGTATATCATACCTCAGTTTCATAGCCTTCAGGGAGGCCACATATGAAATTATGTATGTATGCCTCTTTAGCAGCTTCTTCGATCTCTGCAAATGAAGCATTAGGGTTTCCAAATCCTATATTTTCTTGAATGGTCCCAGCAAACAATGCGGGTTCTTGACCCACCAAAGCTGTTTGAGATCTCAGCCATTTCAAATCAAGCTCCCTCAGGTCGATTCCTCCCATTAGAACCTTACCTTTAACAGGATCATAAAACCTTTGTGTCAACCATATCAACGTCGATTTTCCAGACCCACTACCTCCGACCACCGCCACCGTGGTCCCGCCTTTCACCTTTAAACTGAAATCCTTCAAGACGATCACATTAGGCCTCGAGGGGTATGAAAAAGTAACAGTCTTGAACTCAACGTCAAACGGTTTTGAACCTTCTATCTTCCTTCCTTTCCCACGAATCAACTGAATACGGTTAATAATATCAAAAACTGCAGGAATTGCAGTTGAAGCTGTGGAAGTGTCCGGAGCAAGACCCGCAAGCTGACCAACCGAAAACGAGCTCAAAACTAGAATCAAGAAAATCTTGTAAACATCCCCAAAGGATGCATGGCCTTGTTTCACAAGGTAAGCCCCAAACAATAAGACTACAGTGTAAGCTGCATACATTGCACCTTGAGAAAACCCTAATGCAATCCCGGTGATCTGAGATCTTTTGACAGCCGTTGCTTTTGGGTTCGATAAAGACTGTTCAAAAGATTTAACAATCTTTTCCTGAGTTGCGAAAGTTGCTACTGTTCGAATGTTTGAAACGGCACCCGAAGCAATTCTAGTCGCTGTATCATAAGCAGCATTATCTAACTTTGGTCCGATGTTGATCAAGAGATTGAAGTAGCTGGCTCCAAGCGTAAAAGGAGTTAGTAGAGTCGCCATAAGGGCTAAGCGCCACTGGAGATAGAATGAGACGCCTAGACCCACACCAGCCGAGCTCAAACCCATGAATAACACCGAGTACCTATCTGCTAAAACAGACCGAAAACTTATAGAATCAACGGATAGCCTTGAAACAAGTATTCCAGTTGAGTTTTGATCACTATCGAACCAGCCTGGCTCTTGTTTGAGTATGGAGCGAAAGAGTAAATTGCGAACCCGTTTGGTGAGGTTCGAACCGGCCCAACCACAAAAACCTTGTTGGCCCGTCATGGCTAGAATAATGACAACACCAAGTCCAACCAAAACCAAACAAAGGTTCCTCACATCTCTTTTCAATTTAGAGGTATCCGGATTAAAGTAGACTTTGAGTCCTTCACCTAAAACTAAGGGGAAGACGGAGAGAATGGCACCTGCAACCATACCCAAAACTATGCCTATAAACAACAGCCCCCCCTCGGGTTTCTGTAGCTTCCATACCTCTGAAATCATGTATGATCCTGGTTTCGTGTCTCTTTTTGCCTCC
This sequence comes from Flaveria sonorensis, assembly GCA_025506505.1. Classification (NCBI taxonomy): domain Eukaryota; kingdom Viridiplantae; phylum Streptophyta; class Magnoliopsida; order Asterales; family Asteraceae; genus Flaveria; species Flaveria sonorensis. The sequence goes on from CM046432.1 coordinate 83,936,284, forward strand.
ACGTGTTCTTCTTCTTCTTGAATCGATTTCATGTACTCCGACCTGGAAATCTCCAGCACGTGGTTTGATTTTAAAAGATCTTGGGCACTGGACGCTTCATGTTTGTGTGGCCTTCTCTCCGTTTCACCATGATCGGATACAGGGTTTGATGATGAAGAGGATGATACGGCCTCCGATGCAAGCTTGATGAGAGCGAAATAAGCTCCTTTGGTCTCCATAAGCTTTTGATGGCTTCCGCTTTCGATAACGGAACCTCGTTCCATGACAACGATCCGGTCGGCGTTCCTTACGGTGGCCAGGCGATGAGCAATGACCATGGTGGTTCTGTTTCTTGAAATTTTGTCAATGGCTTGTTGGACCAGCATCTCCGACTCAGGGTCTAGTGCGCTGGTGGGCTCGTCCAACAGAAGGATCTTAGGGTCTTGGATCATAGCTCGAGCCAATGCAATGCGTTGCTTTTGGCCCCCTGAAAGTTGGGTTCCTCTGTCTCCCACCTGCGTATCGTAAGCTTGTGGTAAGTTGGATATGAATTTGTGTGCATTTGCAGCAATACAAGCTGTGATGGCTTCTTTCTTGGTGGCATTCTCCTTCCCCATCATGATGTTTTCAAGAATGGTGTTTGCAAAGAGAACGGGCTCTTGACCCACCATGCTCATCTGACTTCTTAGCCATTTCACTTGCAAAGTTCTTATGTCATGACCATCTAACCTTACGACACCTGCATATAAAGAAGAATATTGTCCAAGTAATACCAATTTTTAATTTTTAATTTTACAACAACAACTATAACTATATGCCTATAGGGTATGAAAAGTAACTATTCACGATGATTGAAACCTTACCCTCAAGAGGATCGTAGAACCTTTCTAAAAGAGCAAAAACAGTTGATTTCCCTGCACCGCTAGCACCAACTAGTGCTAAAGTCCTTTGAGATGGAACCACTAAATTGAGGCAGTTGAGAATAGGAACAGTCGGACGAGATGGATAAGCAAAAGAAACATTCTCAAACTCAACTTTTCCTTTGCCATTCGAGAGCCTTCTCCCCATAGGAGAATAGGGATCAATCGATGGGATTCTCTCTATGACTTCAAACACTCGGCTAGCTGCTACAGTCCCTTGTGCAAATTGAGCAAAGTATGACAGTGATAGCGCCAAACCCCTGAAATAACCAGCTATTTTACATCTGTTTTGTATCGCTTATTAAAGCTGTTTATATGCATCCTTATTGAAATAAACTGTTTTTCAGACTATACTTATTTCATTCACATATATATAATTAGCTCATATTAGCAATCTCAAACCGTCCCAATCCCAAACAAGTTTCAGTGGTTACCTGCCGCCAACGTTGACTCCAAAGAAGCAGGCTATGGCCGTACCACCAGATATCTCATTCTTTGAGATCAAGATGGACCCGTACCAGAAAGCCAAGGCCCATGTAGAATAAGTAACTAAATATATGACACCAATTCCAATACCCTTTGCAAAACCAAGTTTCTTTCCCACAGGAACAGACTCTTGCAATAATGACTCATATCTATCAGCTAATTTCTGTTCTGCTACAAAGGAAATAACAGTTCTGATTGAACTTATGGCTTGTTCTGCTACGCCACCAGCTTTCTTGTAGGAGTTCTGCAGGCATTATGAAACTAATTCTACTGAAAAACATATATGTATGGTTGAATATGAATGTTGCTTTAGAAGTTTTTGATTAAGTACCACTTCTCTTGTAGCTAAACCAACATAAACTGCCTTATACGCTATGCCACAGAACATTGTCACTGGGGTAACTGCAAGCACAGCCAAAGAGACCTTCCATGAGTTCCTGAACCCAACGACGTAGCCACTTATGAAAGTGCATAAGTGATGAACAAAGTGCGCCATCTGAGTTTTAGAAACACCAGCCAAAGCTTATTATAAGAACATAAAACTGAAGATTTAATCCTTGTTAGAATTATTTAAAACTGTACCTTCTCCCCTATAACTTCTTGGATTTGAGCGACATCGCTTGAGATCCCATGCATGATCTCACTGGTACTAATTTCTGTGTCAAAAAAGGTGACATCTTGTCGTAAAACTGACCTTAGGTATGCGGTTCTGATTCTATGTGCTGAGCGCTCTCCCACCAGTCGCCAACATGCAATTTCTGTAAATTGAATTATGTAGTTGTAAATGCAAAAATACACTTAAATCCTAGAATGAAAAAGAAATTAAAAGTAATTCCTACTTAAAAAAGGTGCATTTGGGTAATTAGTTAACTATTTTAACTAAAGTGTAACAGAATGGAAACAAGGCACATTCTATTTATAGCATTCTACACTTTTGAGTATATGAATATAACTTTGTAGAATTGAATTGAATGCTTTTTTTTTTGTGGAAAAATTATAAATGTATATGTTACTATGAGAAAGAAGTTGAGAAAGTATGAGGCTTACGTAAGTATGCTCCAATAACGACTACTGCGGACAATGCCACCATGTATAAACATATCTGAAGTACGTTCATATGCCAGATCGAGGAAGTAATTAAACAGCAAGAGAAATATATATATATATATATATATATATATATATATATATATATATATATATATATATATATATGAATAGAAATAACTAACGTACAGTTATATATATATATATATATATATATATATATATATATATATATAATTACCGTTTTGACATCCTTCATCATGTCATCATTGTTATCATCCAAAGCAATTTTGTTGACAAACAATCCAAAGAGTAAAGAATACCAAGGTAGAGATCCTCCATTGATCAAAGCACCCAAACTGCCTATGATGACAAGAAATACATCCAGCTTTGTTGAATATTTAAACAAACCAAATACGCCAATTTGTTTGGGTGGTTCAGCTTCATCTTGGTCATCATCATATTGATGACTATCATAACCGTAGTCATGACTACCGGCTCCATCAAGATGATGAATTCGATGATCGTGTTTTGTTTTTGATTGGTTCTCTAAGTCATCATCAGTCACATGAGTAAGGTGGGCCTGCAAATGAGCTTTCGTTGTGTCATGCTGATCAGGAGGCATGTATTGTGGATGATAATGATTATCAACGTAGCTTTGCAGCTCAATTCTACCCAGTGACATGTGGGTGGATTGGTCGTAGGAGTGATTAGAAGTACGAGAAAGGTAGTAGTCATTTGCTGAGCGGCGAAAGAGACGGCTGTCGTGAAGCAGCGAGGGCGTCAAGGCGGCACCGAGGCTGGTGGCGTGGTTGGCGGTGGGTTCAAAGCGCCAGGAGATTTCAGCCTGCCAAGACTGGTCGGTGTCGGAGGTGAAAGCAGGGGTGGTGGGTGGCACACGCGAGGCTGAGGCTGAGGCTGAGGCTGCATGGGACCGGGAGCTCGACAGCGACAAGGCCGGAGATGTGTGGTGGGGCCTGCGGCGGCCCCCGGAGGACTCTATCTCAAACGAGGAGTAGTTAGCCATTCAAGAGCATAATAATCGACTATCGACTGGGGACTCACAAAATCAAATAATCGGAGACTCACGCCTATGTTTCTCCGAAAACTAACAGTCTGTTGAATGTCGCAACTTACATTATTACAAAAAAAACCCTCAAATGCGCATAGTATTTGCCTAAACAACTTTTTTGTTTTTATCTTTGGCTTTTCTTATGTTACAATTATTCGCCAACGTACGTTGTGTACAAGCATTTGTATTAACCTTTCAGTTACATTATATTATATACTTTTATCGTCTGTAGTTTTCTGGATTTTATGCCTTTTCTTTTATAATTTACACCATCTGAACTGATAATAGTTTGTTATGAATTTCATAGTTAATAATATTTGACCCGTGCACCTATATAGCCATAAATTCTAAACTAGATAAATCTTGCTTATACATGTCTAATAGTTATTCTTTTGCTAATAATGCTCCTATCATTTGATTCTTTTCCTACACATTTGTCATTTGATCCTTTTTTTACAGTAAAAATTATTCTTTATCACAGCGAGGTTAAACACGACCACGCCATTCACTTTTCAAATAATGAAGTCCTGTTTTCAAATAATGAGTCCTGTTTTATAAAGAAATTCGCCGTTCTTTAAAAATAATTGTAATCGGGGATTTAATTTGATATTTTCTGGCAACTTGTATAAATTTAAATATTAAGTAAATAAAAGATTCAAAATTACATAAATATAAAAAGAATAAATAAAAGATATTAAACTACTATTAAACTTAAGTCATCTTTGGTTTTCTAATCCTAGAATACCGAGTCAAAAAGGCATATGCAGACTTCACTTCTCAATTATAACGCAAATTAAGTTAAAAAAGAATATAAGAATATACACAGGTGATCGATTATATGTTGTATCGAAACCATATCTTACAAACCTACAAACTTAACAACATTACACCCAATCGCTCAACAACAAATAATTGTTTTTTAGTAATCGGATATTTAAAATAATAGGTATACGATGCCAACCTCAAACATCTACTTTCTATATATGCCTGTACCTATGATCAAAAGGAGTTACCTTTAAAGCATAAAAGAATGATCGAGGAGTTGTTGAATATAAAACCACAGCTCAATTAATATATAATACTAATATTCTTCAAGATTAAGTCTTTAAAACTGAATTTCACACAAGTCAGAACTTTATTTTTGCATTGTTAGGTGTAAACGACTTGATCAAGAGAAGTTTATAACAAAAGGTGCCTCCTCCGGACAAGTGATTTTTCCTAGCTTAAACGGAAGTTTGTTGGAGGTGTTGGGATTGAAGTCTACAATGTACGTTGATCTGCTATCCAGAAAAAAGTTAGTTTCATTGTAGTCATACTGCAAAAAGCATAAAACAAACTATGAGGGCGGGCGGCGTGCACGTGCGTGATGGCCCTTTCCTTTTCCCTGACCACTACAAGGGCGTGATTGAGCCAAAGCCTGTATTAAAAACACAATAAGCAATCCTAGACTCTTGACATATGTTTGATTATTAAAATTACTGGCACCTTCTATCTAGGCTCAACCGGACATTCTGAGATTACTGCAGGCCACCATTGCTAACCTAACCACCTGTCAATTGATGAGAGCAAACTCCCCCCCTGCAACCAAATTCCAGGATCTTGGTGCTGATCATTCTCTCCACATCGTAAGTTTATACGAACACCTCGGATCGAAGCCGACTACTCATTAATGGATATTACTAAACAGGTTGAGATTATGATGGATTTGGAAGATGCTGTTGATCTGATAGAAAAAGTGAAGGCAGGAGCTTCACCTATATGCAAAGATTTTGATCCTATCATTTACCTTCGGCTACTTTTCGATCACAACAAAATTTTGCAATAAGCCAATGAGCATTGAACCGCCCTTCATGCACCATCAATGGTCTGGTCTTATTTGCAATAAGCAAATGAAATCATAGGTACATTGGAAAGTCAATTAATCTTCTTTTAAGATTCAAAATTTGTTGGTTCATTTCTGTAAAGAATCCAACATGATGGTTCATTGGTTTGAAACCGAAACCATCCCCACCACCCATGTATTTGATAAAGGTTAAGTTTGTGGCACGTTTTAGGTGCCACTTAGTTATTTCATAAATATTTGTTTTAAAACTAAATACAATTATAACTTGTATAGTTTAGCAGAATCACTGGCAGGGGCCGGAGGGATAGATGAGTATATTTTTCAAGTTTACTAATTAAAAGTTTAATACTATACTTTTATTCTAAACGGTAATTCTTAATTCCTTGTTGGTAGAGTCGTAGAGATTTAAGAGCCCGATTATGTGTGTGTATATATATATATATATATATATGGTTGCGGTTATCAAATTTGGTGCGATCTAGACCGTCCATATACACGTTCTTTGCATCTGAGCCGTATAAATTGGGAAGTTGGGATTTGGTCGGCGGTTGCAGGCTCTCTCCGACGCACCCTCCCCACGTGCTCTGTTCCGATCTATTCTCCCATGTCCCCCTTTCTTCTCACTACATGCCTTAGGAGGGATAAAAGGAAAGAAGCTCTTTTTCAATTATATTTGTTTGGGTTCGTTGAAGGCTATGGAAGAAGATGTGCACCTGCAAGACAAATACGCTAGAAAGCTGCTTTACATCGGTGCTTAACTTTATGTTCTACATACTCCGACGACTCGCTTCTGATTTATCCTATTAGCATCCAAATCATCAAAGATGCGGGGATGCTGATCATTTCGGTGTTGATGATGCAGACTGTTCGATCAAATTCGATGTAACAAGGTATTAAGGCAAGTTCTGGAATCTGATTTCTTAAATAAACCTGATGAAATTCAGTTTACGTTTATAGATATTGATTTCTTCTTTTATCGTTCTTCTTCTATCATGATTTGTTGATGTGTGATTTCTATTTTGGATATTAAAAGAGACGCTGGTGATTAATTGTATCTTGGCACATGCATCCCTCCAAATTTATAGTGTTAAGCGTCATTCTAATAAGTGATTTTTGTTAATTTCAAAGTTACCCGAGACTCCACACCTTTAATTATTTTCATGTTGGATTAAATGGTATGGGATTCTCAATATTGAAGCATATATTGTTATGACTTTGGAAGTCAATGTGTTGTCCATTAAAGCTTTGAGCCTTGGGCTGAAAATTGCTAATTTTTTGAGACGGTCGTCTTTGCCTGATGGGATTGTGGTGTTTGTTTTGGCGACACTACCCGGGATTCAGCTTCGTGGTTTTTCATGAGTACTATTCAAGTTATATATAATGTATATAAAACAAGACATCATTTTGAGCATTTGGTTTATTTCTCTAAGTACTATATAGGAGGGCACCATTTAGTTTAGTGTAGACTCCTAAACATGTTTTCATTGTAATCTTAAGTTTTTACCTTTGTGGTTTAACATTTACAACTTGTGTTGTGGTTTTGATCTACATTAGCATATTAGCAGAGGAAGCTCTTCAGCTTTATGTAGATAAAAAGACTGCAAATAATCTTGTAGCAAGACATGCTTATTCAATAACATCACCTGTTGGGCATTTGATGTTTATTTTTATAATTATAAAATCATGAAACTATAAAATATGTTAATGAAAAGCTTTTAGAATCTTTTTTTTTTTGTGCGGTTGTACTCTAGTAGTAATGTGTCGAGTGGACGTTAAACATGGGAAACGTAGACATTTACCTTATAATGACTTCTATAACTTGTATTTGTTTTTCAGGTTAACAGCTTGAAACATGAATACACATCCTCCTTCCAAACTCCTATAAGATTTGTTCTTTGGTGGCTCCCCCACTTGTACAGTTACATTAGCACCTCCCTTTATGGATGGTAGTTATAGCAAATACATATCCTCAATCAGGTCAGTATCTGGTTCGTATACTTGTGTGAACTCTAATTTCAGCTTGATTCGTCTAATCTTTGTGGCTGTAACCTATTTATACGTAATGATACAACATTTACATCAAGCATTCTAAAGTTTGCATTAGCGTGCCAAGCGGATACCAAAGCTTCAATCCTTCAATAGAGTTGGGAGGAGTGCAATTGCCAATTCCAAACTAATAAGGTGTGTTCAAATGAGTCCAACATATAATTTTCTCAAACATGCTTTCTTTTAATTATTGTTGACTATTTGGACATTACTCTTCTACAATCACGTAGAATCATTAATTAACTTACTTCATGAATTGATAATGAACTAATATTTGTTATTTTTATTTGTAGGCATTTTGAAGATCCAACTTACTTGTCATGAAGTGAAACTCGAGTGGTTACTGATTTTGGATTGTACAATTGTGAAGTGGAGCGAAGGGCCACTCATTTTGATCTTGTATGTATTTGTTTCCTTTTACCACCCGTGTAGGTTTACTATAATTGTTTTATTTTGTTTTTATAGTTTATGTGAAGAGGTAAGATTTTTTTTTTTACTAAGCACAAATTGACTTCTATGGTTACCTAATTTATAAAAATGTTATGCTCTTGATCATTGAAAAAAACATATCTTATTATTGAGTGTACAATCATCATTACTACTCACAACTTCAATAGCATTTATCTGAAGGACATGGTAACAATGTATACGTGTAGTCAAAGACCACAAATGATATATTTGAGATACGAAAATATTCTCTCTATTTTATGTTAGTTACAAAAAACCGATCACTGATCATGTAAAAAAAAGATCTCAGTTAGAAGTAGATAAAATGACGCGTATCATATCTGTAAGTAGCAATCAAAATAATTAGTTAAAGTAAGTCAAAATCAATGTAGTGAGATCGGTTTGTGAATTATGCGCTTATTTGGATCAACAATGACGAGCATGTCACAACCACCAAATTCATAGGTGCATATTGAGGTTGGGTTTGGATATGTAAGATATTTGGCTTAAGAAAAAATAAATATAATTATTTCACTGTCCAATATATGCATTGAGGTTTTCTGTTCCTGGAAATCCAAGAGGGTTGCTTGACAGCTCATAATGAAAGTAATTATTTTTGTACATTTATGTTTATTATAACTCATCAAGTTGTAGTACGTTATGTTTAGATCATGCTGGCTTTATTTGTCTAATTCTGGCTCTACAATTGTAATTTTATACATTTTGTTTTTAAAGTTTTGTGTTTGAAAGCTTAGAATTTAAATTTGCAGTTTCTTCTAAACTGAAATGAACGGTAATACTATTAAATAATTTAGCAATGCTTGATTTTTCTAGGTTTGCGTTTTAAAATATTTTATGTATTACTAAGGTTGTAGACAAATGGAATGAAATACAGTTTAAATGATATTATACTTTTTCTTGTGATAAGTGTTTTAAATGGGTGGATTGTGTTTGTTTCGTAAACTCAAACAACCCGAATGACGAACGAGTATAAAAGTAGTTACTACTAGGACCCATTACCCAACACGTTAAGATAAATGTGCTACTTGACAACTGTATATTTTATTTATTATCTATACTAATAAAACAAAATATCTATTAGACACATGACTATTTTTTAGCATGTCTACATCATCTCCACCTAGTCTTCATCTAAGATTGTTCACATGTTCTCATCACATTAAATTTAAAATTTTTAGTAAAGATTTTGACTTCAAAAATTTCCTTAGTAAATGCTAATTTAATACCATATTAATCGTAATTTATTTCTAGAAATATATAAATTTTCATTAAAAATACTTTAATAAAACTTAATTTTGTTAAAATATAATTTAATTTGTAGATATTCATTGTTAAAACTAAAATTTTAAAAATATATATAAAGAGGTTATGGATAATAATATCATTTGTCTTTTTATACTATTGTTTATAACTTAAATATGTTTGTTATATATAATAATTTCATTGATATATTATTTATAACATATATTAGATTATACATATTTATAAACAATTATATAAATTTTCTATTCCAACCCGTGTAACACACGAGTATCTAACCTATTATATCATAAAAGAAAACATGTTTGTCACTTGTCACCTATTAAGCATCTTTTGCCACATGTCAAATTTGTAATTAAATATTAGAGTAAATTACACAAATCGTCCCTTATGTTCGTTTAAATTTCACATTTCGTCTTTAGGATTGAAAAATTACAGGTTTAGTACTAAGGTTTAGAAAAATATAACACGTTTCGTCCTTGTGTCAAACAGCAGTTAGTTATTTACATTAAATTTTAAGAAATGATGATTTTACCATATGCCACCACCCCAACCCCACCTTGCAACTACCACAACCCCACTTTGCCATGTATCGGCGAACCTGCAACAACACCACTTTGCACAACCCCACCTTGCCATGTACCGACGAACTTGTAACCGAAAATCATTAATCCCGACGTCGAAGAAAAAAGTGAGCAAACGCGGGTGGTGGTGGCGTTGATGATTGGTGGTGGATTGGCAGTGGTGGTGGTGAAGATGGGCGTGTGGTGGTAGTGGCGAGGAGTGGTGTTGGTGGAGATGGGGGTGTGTGGTGGTGGTGGCGAGGAGTGATGGTGGCGAGGGGTGGTGGCGGATTGGTGGTTTGAAAAGAATATGAGGAAGAAGAAAAAGAAGAAATGTGAGGTGGTGGTTGGGGAAGAAAAAGAAGAAGAGCAAAATGGTCAATTTACACCTATTTAACGTTAAACTAACGGCCGTTTGACCCAGGGACAAAATGTGTTACATCTTTCCAAACTTTAGGACTAATCCTGTAATTTTTTAATTCCGGTGACGAAAGATGAAATTTAAGCAAACTTCAGGGACAATCCATGTAATTTACTCTAAATATTACCACTTGTCATCATATTAAACACCATTTCAAACTCTTAAATTTTTTCTTAATTTGTTTTCATAAAATACGGAATTTCTAAAATTTAAATTAATTTCATTTATATTTTAAATTTACATTATCATATACATATCCATTTAAGTTAAAAAGTTTACATGAAGCCTGAAAAAGTTCGAAAATACTAATCTACCATTCTTGTTATTATTATCCTTTTTAAAGGATTAAAGATAGAAAGTTGTAAATAATTCATCTACAATAGAAAATAATTAATCTTTTCGCGTTGGAATCAATAGTTTGATACAGTGTGGGATTCAAGCTATTATCTAAAAAGATTTGAATGTCTATGACTATTGGACTATGAAAGACAATAAAAAATACAACAGATTATTTGTTTCGATGAGTCCAAAGTGGATGGTTTATTTAATTGCACATAATCACCTATGATCTTTTTGTCTAAAGATATATTTTCTAAGCGTCGCCAATCGCCACTACATTATCTTATTCATAGTTCAACTTGTTTAATTAAACATAGTTTATATCAACTTGGTAAATTATTCTTAAACCAACTTGTTTAATTTAATCATATGTTATTGCAACTTGCGATAACTTTTATATCATTAGTAAATGGCTAATGTGAACTTGCATTTCTAATATTATTTTAAAGTTACGTCTAGTTGGAAAATCATGATATAATTTGGGATTTGGTGGGGACAATATAATAATAATTATATAGGCAAACATATTAAGAAAAACATATGTATATATATTTTTTTAAAATAACACGTGTTTTAGTCATCAAAACATTTTACTATTGAATCCGTAAAAAATACTTACTTTTTAATCTGACAAACTTGAAGGGCCCCGCATTAAAATTTGGGATGAGATTTGTAACAACCAACAACACAATTCCAATTCCATCATGATATGAAGATTGTGCTTTTGATGTTGTCATGATGAGAGAAAAACACAAAGGGACATGTTTATATTTGTAATAGTGCCCGATACCTAAAAAAAATCTAAATTTTGATGTGTAAAAGAAAAGTGAACACAAGTCATGTGACAATTTATTGTTATGTATCTAGGCAACGGAAACACACACAATCGCACGCACAAAAGCAATAAGAACATCAGAATTATAGTGGTTCGGTCAAGATAACCTACGCCCATTCTCTGCAACTAGATATTTTTTTATTAAGCTTAAAGTGATAAGATTACAATGTAATGACAAACTATATATAGAGATAATTAAGGTTTCTAAAAAACTTCTATAGGTCAGGCCTATAACTTTATTCAAAAACCCAAAGATCTTCACACCTCAACGTTTATTACGTTCGTCAATGACGTGGTATCACATCTTTTGAAATGCCAAAGTTAAACTAAAAAAACCTTTTAATTGATGTCAATAAAAGAAAACATTTCTATTATATTAAATAAATCCTAAACCAAATGATGATCATAATCTCAAAGCCTTAATCCATGAAGCCGACTATTATAATTTATAAAATAATAAAACAGAATAAAATTTTGAGTAAACTTCACTTTTACTCCCTGTGGTTTGGTCAAAATAACGTTTTTCATCCAAATGTTTAAAAATCTTGATTTTACTCCTTTTGGTTTGCAATTTGTCTAGGTTTAACTCCAAGGCACTAACTCCGTTAAAAAATTCTATTAATTAGAAGGTCATTTTTGTCTTTTTACTGATATGAACTACATATGCAATATGTTTACATACTTTATTAGTTAGCGGACTATTTGTGTAACTTACTTAATAAAAGACTCTCTCTCTCTCTCTCTCTCTCTCTCTCTCTCTCTCTCTCTCTCTCTCTCTCTCTCTCTCTCTCTCTCTCTCGCTCACTCTCTCTCTCATCTACTCTCTCAACTCACACACACACTCTCTAACCAACCTTGAACCCATATTGTTTGTGTCCCCTCACCGCACCTCCGCCACACCACAACTATCGTCGCCACCGAACCTCCGCCACTACCGTCACCACCATACCTCCGCCACACCATCGCTATCGCCACTGCACCTCATCGTATCTTATAAAATGACCAGTTTCAAAAGGGATTGTTGTTTTCAAATCTGATAAAAGATCGAAGGTGGGCTACAATGGTGGTGAAAGATCGAAGATGGTTTATGAATTGATCGAAGGTGTTTTCAGATCTGATAAAAATTTTATTTCAGATCTGATTGGGCTATTATGATGGTGAAAGATCGAAGCTGGATTAGGTTTTAATCGAAGCTTTTTTTTTTTGGGTTCTTGGTCGCAGGTAGAAGGGTAGCAATGGTGGTGACGAAGGTGGTCTTGGGGGCAGTGGTGTTGGACTGTTGGTTGTGATTTTATGTTTTGGGGTTTCAAGGTTCGATTTCGGTGGGAACAGGGTGACAAGGTAGCGATGGTGGCGGTGGTGTTGTAGTGGCAGTGATGGTGGTGGTGTTAGTGGCGGTGGTGTTTGAGGCGTGGTGTTGTGGTGGTGGTGTTGGTGGCGGTGGTGTTTGGGGCGTGGTGGCGGTGGTGGCACTGGTGGTGGGACGCTAGCATTGTGGTGGTGGAAGTGTTGGTGCTGGAGTTGTGGTGGTGGTGTTGGTGTTGTGGCGGCGGCGATGCGGGTGGTGGTGCCAGAGGGAGGGTTGTGGCTGTAAGGGAAGGGTTGTGGTGGGGCGGTCAGGTGGATAAGATTGTGGTGGAAGGTGTGGGTTGGGTTTGAAATAATGTACAAAATTAGTCATTCTAAGAAATTTACACAAATAGTCCATATAAGTAAAAAGACGAAAATGCTCTTTTAGTTAACAGAATGTTTTAACGGAGTTAATGCCATGGAGTTAAACAGAGACAAATTACAAACCACAAGGGGTAAAATCAAGATTTTTAAACCTTTGGATGAAAAACATTATTTTGATCAAACTACAGGAAGTAAAAGTGAAGTTTACTCTAAAATTTTCGTTTTCCTATAATGAAAATATCGACATACAGCTTGATACTTTATTTCAACTTGATTGGTGACGTTTCTTCAACACGCATTAGTGATGGATTTGTAGTTCAAGTTGCAAAATACGACCGATTCATTGATTGTATCACATCAACGATTAAATAAAGAAAATGCCTTTCAAATAAAGAAAGAAAGGAGCATTAATTATGAAAATGGTAACACTTTATAGCCACTTGATTTTGATACATGATGATGAAAGGAAACAATACATTCCATATATATTCGAACTACTTAGAAACAAAACAACTACAGCTCTTCAGGCATGTCTCCCCTTGCTCCTATTGTTCTTTCTCTCCTCGCCTGCCTTCATAAACCCATACATACATTAATTAATTATATATGTTTAACATAAATGGTGTGCTGAATGGTAATACTAACCCCTAGCGGAAAACAAGAATCTTTGGTATCTGACGCAGCTGAAGAACCTCGTTTGTTAGAAGAGCTAGAGTTAGAGCTCGAGCTCGAGCTTTCACCGAAGCTCGAGTATAAAGAAGAGTAGTGGTTTTCAGACTCAATGTCGCTTTCAAACAGTTCCTCAAACAAGTCCTCCAGCTCCTCAAAACTCTCCTGTCAAAAACAGGAGAATGATTTAATTATCTGTTAGATGATAAGATAGCATCAGTCTTTGATTTGAAATTCCCAAATCATTAAATTGTTGAAGAAGGAAAGAAGAAGAAAAAGTGGCATAATGATAATAGCAAACAAATTAAACAAGCATCATTGGTGGATGGAATCAAGTTGTTGCTCCAGGGCCAATTTGCATAGATTCTCTCTCATGGTTAATTTGGCTATGAACCACTTGACAAAGCCTACTTGATAGGCTACACAAGTTGTCCTATTCACATCAGTAGGGCGATATGATTCCTAAAAACAAATATATGCTAATGCCATTTCCTAATGCTAGTGTCCCCCTTATCACTGACAGAAAATCGAATTAATCAAAACTTAATAACTAAGCCTAAAAACATGATCACTGACCATAGCAGCCATGTTTTGCCAGAGAAATTGATAGCTTACATTTGGTTTGTTTTGCCTCATCAACACAGCCATTTCACTCATGAAGTCAGCCATCCCCTGTTTAAAACAGTAATCAGCTACATTCTCAACTTGATAATAACAAAAAGATGAACAATTAACACAGTAATAACAACAAAGAAAGAAAGAAAGAAAGAAAGAAAGAAAGAAAATCTTTGATTCAAATTCATGTGTTGGGTTCTATTCTCTGGTTCCATAAAAGTCTACATTTGACTTTTGAGTGTAAATTAGCTATAGCTTTTATAAGTTTGCTTCTAGTGTATTGAATGAAAAGCAAATTAAGAAAATGAATGTTAGAAAGTAATAATATTTTGAAGAGCAGCTGTTAGTTCAAAAGTGAGTTGTAATCATCATATATGAAATATTTGATTTCATGAGATCCAACGGCCTTAGACGATGGATGTTGGAAATCTCAAGTGCGGCCCGTGTTGAAGAAAGATCCAAGGTCTCAACTTTTAGTGTGATGAGCCAATTCCTAAAAGAGAAAAGAGAAGTTACATCTTGGTCATCATCGGTGTCATATGCTCCTACATCGTACATGAATCTTTTATTTACATCGGAAAGCACTAGGAAACAGAGGAAGATGGTCACCAATACAATCAATTAAAAAGAGAAATTGATGTTAGAAAGTGTAAGGTGTACCAGAATATGCTTCTTGTATGGCCTGAAAGTTGGTTTTAGCCTCTTCCACGTATTTGGAGTTGCCGGAGGCCAAGAAACGATCAGGATGCCATTTCTACCCAACAGAACAAGATTATACAAACATAGGTGAGGTGAGGTGCAGTGAGGTGCAATGCAATGCAATGCAAAACAGAAAACAGGATGATGTATGTTTTTGAATAAGTTTTAGTTAAAGATTGATTGAATTGTGAGCAGACCAGCGCAAGCTTCTTGTAAGCAGTCTTGAGCTCTGCTTCAGTGCATTCCTTGTTCAGACCCAAAACTTGATAAAAATCACTGCGTTTTGCTCCATTACCACCACCCATAATACTCGGATTACAAACGCTTCGAAGAAAGAAAGCCGGGATTTGTTTGTTATAATTAAGATTTAAGCAGCGGCTGCAGGTGGGGGTTTTTGATTGGAAACTGGTGTGCTTGTGTGAGGAAATGAAGCGGCCATGACACATGCTCTGCAACAAGTAACCCTCCAGAAGCTATTATAAATATTTGCAAGCTAGCTACTTGCACAAGCATGATATTTTTATATATTTAAGGAATTCGGAATTCGGTGTTTTATTTTTAGGATGAAATGTTATGTTATGTGGGATTGATTGCGAGAGATGGACGGTTGGTGTTGCGGGTGTGGGTCCCTCCTATACTCTCGTTTTCATTTCAAGTGGATCTAAATCCAGATTTGTAGCAAACCTTGCTTTGCATAATATTATCATCATTCACAACAGCTGGAAATTTATCCTCTCTATTGATTATTGAAAACTGAGTGTGGGTACAAAAGATTGGTATTACACTGTTTCAATATCTAATATGTTTTTATTAAGCTACAAACTAAGGGGTTGTTTGATAGCTTTTAATAGTCATTATAATATTACCTCTTAATGGTTTATAGTCTTTTAATAGTTAGGAGGTAACCCTAATACTGAATGATTAAAAAATACCATTAAAATTTAACCTCTTAACTATTCAACACGAGGGTTACCTCTTAACCATTAAAACCTATGAACCATTAAAATGTAAGCTAAAAACATCCATTTCGTATTTTTTTGACACAAATGTTGTACGACAAACAATTTCAGTATAATTTACTAAATGTTATAATTAAATATCTTATTTTCAGGAGTGAAATCTCACAAACTTATTGTGAGATTTCCATTAATTTTGTGTAGACAAATATATGTAATTTGTGCTTTTAGAACTACAATCCAATTTATATATATTTTTTAACAAATTTAAAGGGTTTGTTCAACAATTTTCTACAGACAAGGTTCAAATTGTTCATTTATTCAAGATTTTATAAAAAATTTCAAATCATCTAGCATTCATAAATAAGCATTGATTGATCATTTATATAGGGTAGGCAGGTGCACATTGCACATAACGTTACACTAGTCAAAGATCCTCACCAACTCATGAACAAAAATTCAACAAGTAACAGCCATCTCCTCCCTTGTTGCGTTCTCTATATTCTAGTTGAGGAACAAAGCAAGAGAAGCTTCTATCTTCATATCTTATTATATGAACAACCAGAAAATAAACACAGACGTGTTTAACTACAACTTGAAGGGAGTCTAGGCAGTTCATTGAGTTCTCAAAGCTTTGATCCAGTCTATCTCCAACCGAAAATCACCTGGCCCAGTTTGAGCACCCGGGACCCCACCTTCAGCGTTCACAGACAGTGACATGCCAACGACTCGAGATGGGTTCATTTCTATATCTGCTTCGATCACATTTCCTCTCCATGTCGGAAGATAATGTGCCAGAGGAATCTGCAATTTACCCAAAATTAAAAATATGTGGAATTTAGTTTCATAGTATATAGAGACACCACCTTCTGTGTGTGTGTGTGTGTGTGTATAGGGCATTCAATAAAAATATGTGGAATTTAGTTTCATAGTATATAGAGACACCACCTTCTGTGTGTGTGTGTGTATAGGGCATTCAATACAATATGAAACTAGAGAACCACATATGTACTTGTGCATAGTGCTGGGTAGATATAATACAAATATACAAACAAATAAACATATCCAATAAAATGTCACTCTAGTGGTATGCTTTAAGGAGGGTGAGATGCAGACAAACCTTTCTTGTCTCACGAAATAAGAGTTTGCTCGACCCCCAACTCCAAAAACCCTTCTCTAATAACAGAAATAGGCTTGAGATTTTATTAGAGAGGATGATAGTGGCCCGATTCGAGAGGGGCAAGGTCTCCGATTACAAAGGTAAAATAGATAAAAAAACAACTTGAATGCAAAGATGACAAATAAGCCTGCTATTTATACTAGTTGATTCCTACAATAAGTGGAATAAGCTACTTCCTAATTTCTTGAAAGTCCAACATTTGGAGAGATTTCAGCCAATATATCATCAATTGTCTTGACCGAGTGGATTCAACCATTTCCCAAAAATAGAGTTTAATTCTTTCTATCATATTGACAGCTGTAGCCCACTTTCTTTTACTTGAATGCACCTTTAGTGTAACTTTATCATTACTTTCCTCCCGGTAAAACGCATTGTCCTCAAGCGGAATGCAGAAAATTGCTCAGCCACCAAATCATAAATTTCCCATGTAGACTCCTTTACCGGACGATTACACCAAGAAATCAATAGTTCCAGGATGGGACGGCCCTTTTCATAAACCCACCGGTGTGTGATGACTGAATTTGGCTGCCAATCAATTTCCCAGTCTTTGGTGATGGGTAATGGTGGAGTTGGAGCTGAAAAAACAGGGCCATGGGCAGGTTTTAGCATTGAAATGTGAAAGACTGGATGGATTCTGGCTGTGGGTGGTAATTCCAATACACAGGCAACTGGCCCACTGTTCATTTGACCCGATATGTACTAAAAAATCTTAGAGACAGCTTTTCGTACCTACGTTTAGCCAGACTCTTTTGACGATAAGGTTGTATCTTCAAAAAGACGTAATCACCAACCTGAAACGTCAATTCTCGTCGTTTCAAATTAGCTTGGTCTGGGCCTTTTGAAGATTCTGTTGAAGGAGCTTTAACATGTCATCCCGATCAATCAATTGTTGCTCTAGTTCTACATTTTTAGTCTCCCCAAGACATAAGGGAACAAAGAAGGAGGTTCTCTACCATAAACAACAGAAAATGGAGTTGTGCCGGTGGACGTGTGGTACCCGGTGTTATATGAATATTCAGCACATGGTAAGAATGTACTCCATTTGGTTGGTTGTTCACTAGCAAAACAACATACGTAGGCCTCTAGGCAGCGGTTCAACACTTCAGTCTGACCGTCCGTTTGGGGATGGTAACTTGTACTGAGTTTTAATTTAGTCTGGCTCAATCGGAGCAATTCCTGCCAAAAGTTGCTAAGGAAAACATCCCTATCAGAGACGATGGAGCGGGGAAAACCGTGTAACCTGATTATTTCTCTACAAAATACCGTAGCTACTCCTTTGATCGTGAATGGATGAGACAAACATATGAAGTGAGAGTATTTGCTTAGACGATCCACCACGACAAAAAGAATATCAAAACGGTTAGATGGGGGTAACCCAACAATAAAATCCATAGAGATTTCTTCCCAAATCTGATTAGGGATGGGTAAGGGCTGAAGTAAACCGGCAAGAGATAAAGTTTGGTATTTCTGCTGCTGACATATTACACATTGCCGGAAAAAATTCCTCAAATCCTGCTTCATCTTTAACCAATAATATCGAGCAGAAAGTCGTTTATAGGTTTTTAAAAAACCACCATGACCTCCGATTGGGGTATCATATGCTTCCGGCAACAGCTTGATTATGAGAGAAGCTACCTCTGGTATCCCCAAATGCCCTTGAAAAAACAAGAACCGATCCACAAGAGAAAGTAAGCGACCGATGAACTCCTGCAACTTACAAATCACGTCCTTTGTAAATGGATCAGTTTGCAGTCCTGCTTTAACCTCTGCCACCTCGACACACTGTGGGACAATGAGTGTCAATAATCCTCCCGAATGTGGTCGATGAGACAAGGCATCCGCCCCCTTGTTCTCTTTTCCAGCCTAATGAATAATTGAAAAATCATAAGGCATGAGTTTTAGTAGCAATCTTTTCTGTTCTGTAGTGGTAATTCGCTGCTCTAACAAGAACTTCAAGGTATAGTGATCATTCGACCGATCAAATAATGACTCTATTTTTGCACCGCCAGGACCAATGCCAACAGCTCCCTGTCATAAGCAGATTTATATCTATTAGATGGGGAGAACCTTGCTAAAGTATGCCACGGGGTGGTCCTCTTGTGATAATATTGCTCCCACGCCTTCTGATGAAGCATCACACGCTATAATAAAAGTTTTTGGGAAATCCGGTAGCCGCAAAATTGGTGTAGAAAGCAGGGCTTGTTTCAGGTTATTAAAGGCTTTAAGGGCTGCTCCCAACCAAATAAAACCATCCTTCTTGGTCAATTGGGTAAGAGGTCGGGCTGTGAGATCGTAACTATGGACGAAGCGCCTATAATACCCGGTTAACCCAAGGAAACCTCTTACCTCCTTAACTGTTGATGGTATGGGCCACGATTTAACAGCTGAAATGACAGAATTAAACTCTATTTTTGGAAATGATTGAATCCACTTGGTTAAGATAACTGGTGATATATTGGCTGAAATATCTCGATCAAATGTTAGACTTTCAAAAAATTAGGGAGTAGATTATTCCATTGATTGGAGGAATAATTAGTATAGATAGCAGGCTTATTTATCATCTTTGCATTAAAGTTGTTTTTATCTATTACGTTTGTAATCGGAGACCTTGCCCCTCTCGAATCAAGCCACTATCATCCTCTCTGATAAATCTCAAGCCTATTTCTGTTCTTATCAATCTAGTGTCTATCATTTCCATTGCCGGGAAACATGGCAACAAGTACCTTAGACATGCATCATGGTGGGGTGAGCTTTTCCCAGAATAGCATGTAAACTGATTTCAGCAGTTTCTTCTTGATGAGAATCTATGTGGATTGAATCTGTTATGGGAGGTTCTTCAACATCCTCATCTGCTTCTTGAACCTTGAGGGTACCGGTTTTGCAACGATGACCTGGTCCATACTTGTCACCACATCTTAAAAACTCCGCCCGTAGGAAGCGAGCTTGTTTTTTAGAGTCCGAAATTCGAGGTAATGGCTTCTGCTGGTTGGTGTTTGTGCCTGCCGTATGTGATGGGAAATGAGATTTGACCTCGGATGAAAAAGCTTTGTTGGTGGTATACGATCCCCTTACTGATCGGACAGCCCCCAGCATTGTCTCGTACTCCAAAGCTAAGCTCATCGCCTTGTAAATTTTACGGGGTTTGTGGATGCGGACGTTAGTTTTTAAATCATCCTTGAGCCCATTTAGAAACACACCTAGCAAACAGTGGTCTGGCCAGCAGGGCCGGCCCCGAGAATCGTCGAAAAATTTTGGACCCTGGGTGAGTTGAGGAAAACGGGCCCCTTATTATATAAAATGAATAACTCATATATAAATTTTTGATCCTATGCGAGTAGAAAAAACGAGACTATAGTTCGATCAATCGATCGCTTTAACCTCTTGCGTTCCGATCGTTCTTTTACATCTCCCACCCCAAATCATAAATTATTTTGTTTGAGATTAAATATGGGTTTAAAAATCAAGTAATAGGTAAAATAGTAGCGGGCTAAAATAATTAAAATATTAATGGGATTTAGAGTTTGTTAGGATTAAAATAATTAAAATTTAATGAGTTTAAGTGTTTAACAAAATATATAGGGGTTTTTTTAAATACAGATATAATATAATTTTTTTTAAATTTTCGGGCCCCTGAGGAGATCGGGCACAAAGCGGTCGCCCACCCCGCCCCCCTTCAGGGTACTCTTTGCAAAATCCTGATGGTACTCTTGTACGATGCCCGTCTGTCGAATGGTACAAAGGTATTCATCAGGGTTTTGAAACTCTGCCAGACCAAATTTTTTTTGTAAAGCCTGCACCAGTTCTTCCCAAAATGACATCTCTTGATTTGTGGATACCCAAGAGTACAAATCAAGAGCATCTCCCTCAAGGTGCATAGCCGCTACATCAACCTTTTCTTCATCGGAAACCTTGTAGCATTTAAAGTACTTTTCAGCTTTAAGGATCCACCCCCTTGGATCACCACCACTAAAGGCGGGAAGGGTGATTTTGGTAAACGGGCGATACTGGTTATTCCGCCAAGAAGATTCACCTTCATCAGACTTCCCCGACCCACTGTTGGACTTTTCTCGTTGATTCCTCAGGGCAGCAACTTCTCCTTTTAATGACTCAAATTGGGCAACAATGGTAGCTAGTTGGGTGGCGACTGGATCAGCCTGACCATTGTTGCCATTAGAGTTACTTCGGGTACTTGTTGCCATGTTTCCCGGCAATGGAAATGATAGACACTAGATTGATAAGAACAGAAATAGGCTTGAGATTTTATCAAAGGATGATAGTGGCTTGATTCGAGAGGGGCAAGGTCTCCGATTACAAAGGTAAAATAGATAAAAACAACTTGAATGCAAAGATGATAAATAAGCCTACTATTTATACTAATTGATTCCTGCAATCAATGGAATAATCTACTCCCTAACTTCTTGAAAGTCTAACATTTGATGGAGATATTTCAGCCAATATATCACCAATTATCTTGACCAAGTGGATTCAATCATTTCCAAAAATAGAGTTTAATTCTGTCATATTGACAGTGTAGCCCACTTTCTTTTCCTTGAATACACCTTTAGTGGAACTTTATCATATAAATATAAATAACTGTAAGTGTAGATGATGAAAACACAACAGAAGGTACCGAAAAAATAATAGTAATAGTAGAAAAGAGGGAAAAATTAAAAAGGGAGCATGAACCACCTAGAAAGTAACTAGCACCTCACCAAAGCAGAAGGTAAACAAAAACTTAGGAAAAACCCAAGACACCAAGACAAAAGTTAACACAAATGTTTACGCTCCACTAAAAATCCATAACTTTGATCCGCCGTCTCTAATAAATCCTATTACCCGTCATGTTTTTGAAAACATGCAAGTCTAGAAATTTTTCCTAATCTGCTTAAACCTTGTCAGCTTTGGCTAGGGGTACAAACGAGCCGAGCTGCTCGCAAGCTACTCGAGATCAGATCGATAAAAAGCTTGAAACGAGCCGAGCTTTATCAAGCCCGAGCCGAGCTCGAGCTTGAAAAAAAGCCCATTTAATTATCGAGCCCGAGCCGGCTTCCGAGCCTAAACAAGCGTTTTATTTATATATTTTTTATTTAATTAATTAAATATATTATATAAATAAAATCTATTATATATAAAGTTATGATAAAAAAAACACTTAAATAATATATATAATGTTATATAAATTTATATAATTATAAATATATATCAAAATTAAATATAAAAATATTAAAATTAATATTTAAATAAATAAATGAGTCAAGCCCGAGCCGAGCTCGAGCTTGAAAAAGTATTTGTCGAGCCGAGCTCGAGCTATAAAAATAAAGCTCGAAACGAGCCGAGCTCGAGCTCGAGCTCTCCTAAGTCATCACGAGCCAAGCTCGAGCCTCTACAAGCTCGGACTCGGCTCGGCATGTTTGCACCCCTAGTTTTGGCCTGCCTTTGCTCATCCTCATCCTCCCCTCCACTGTGAGGGTTCTACGCTCCACACATGCCTAAACCATTTCAATCTCCCCTCCTTCATCCGAACTGCGTGCTACCACTAAATTTTTCACAAAACTTTATTTCTTATACGGTCCTATTAGACAATTAGGTGTGTTATATTTAATTGTTATTATATTAGGAGGATTAGAATGTAAATATTTCTTCTATATATATCATGTATTGTAACCTAGTTGAATTACAATCAATAATCAAATCTCTATCAAAGTTTATTATGGTATCAGAGCCATCTAGGCTCTAACCCTAATTCGCAGCCTACCCTCCTCCTTCTGCCACCGGAAACAACAACAACCACAGCCGATCGCATCCACAAAACCCACCCTAGTTCTTCTTCTTTCTGCCCAACAACAACCTTCCTGTTCCACAACCACAGCCGATCGCATCCACAAAACCCACCCTAGTTCTTTCTGCCCAACAACAACCTTCCTGTTCCACAACCACCAGCCGACAGCACCAACAGAGGTCTGTCTTGTCTTTTTTTTTTTCTTCTGCTACAGCCCAATTCATCTTCTTATGGCATCCCTTGTTGCTTTCACCACCACCGAAAAGACAGCCCATAACTCCCACAAGTTTGGGTTTACTTTATCTCCTACCAACTATGGTCACTGGAAAACCATGCTGAAACCGTTTCTAATTACCAATGGTCTATTTGGTTATGTTGATGGTTCGATCTCGTGTCCACAACAATATCTTCCAACTTCTAACACATCCCAAGACAAAGAGGGTGTATCCACTATAGTGTCGCCGCCTATTCTCAACCCTGATTACACAACTTGGGTTTCCAACGATGCTCATGTTTGTATGTTGATCATGTCCACTATCTCCAAAGCATCGTTTCAGCACGTTCAAGGCTCTACATCGCGTGATCTATGGCTCTCCCTTGAACGTGCTTACGCCCCTCACACTTCTTCCCGGGAATATACTTTAAAAACTCAATTATTGAAAATTGAGATGAGGGGTGATGAGTCTTCTTCTACATACTTGAACAGGGCTCAAGAGTACTCACATGCACTTGCTAATATTGGTGAACCAATGAAGAAAAAGGATATAATTATGTCGGTTGTATCCGGTCTACGTGAGGAATACAACACCCTCAAGTCCATCTTCCTTACTCACCCTCCTACACAATTTTCAGAACTCTATGGGCTGCTCTCTAATCATGATTACATGTTAAAGAAGGCAATGCCTGAAGTCGCCCCAGCTCAGGCTTTTGTTGCTACTTCTAGCAGCCCTATTGGCACCTCCACCGTTTCTCCAGATCAGGTTAATGCACTGCAGCGGTTGCTGTCCCAGTTTGGTCTCCAGGTGCAACCACAGACGAGTTCTACCTCAGGCTTTTTATGCTAACAGAGGTGGTAGTAGGCGCAGTAGAGGTTAAAACCGCAATTCAAACCGAGGTAGAGGCAACTACAACAATCGAAGCCAACAGGAATACTCATACAATCTTTCTAACAGAAATCAGAATAAAGGAGGTAACCGTAGTCAATTTTCTTGGGCATCTAATCAAAATACTATCTTTGGTACATGTAACAGGTGTGGTATTGGTCATATTCCATCACAATGCCCCGACCGTGATCCGTCTACATACAGGAGACCACCACCATCAGCAAACTATGCTGATTATCGCCCACCCACTTCGACTTCATGGCTTCCGGATACGGGCTCCAGTCATCATGTTACTTCTGATGCGTCAGGTTTTGAACATTCTGAACCATACTATGGCGAGGACAGTCTCCATGTTGGCAATGGTAAAGGTTTACCCATTCTTCATATTGGTTCTTCAAAACTTTATTCTCCAACCAAAACCTTTTCCTTACCAAGTATTCTTCATGTTCCTCAAATTAAACGTAACTTACTTTCCGTACAATAATTTTGTCATGATAACGTCGTTTATTTTGAATTTCATTCCACTTTTTTTGCTGTGAACGACATATCTACACACACTACCCTCCTCACGGGTCCAAGTAATAAAGGTCTCTACTCCATCAATCTGCCGCGCATGCAACCTCTTCCCAAAGTTGCCTTCTCGGCTGTTCGTGCTCCCGCTCAAATTTGGCATCAAAGACTTGGGCATCCTCATCACCAGCTTTTGATTTCTATGTTATCTAAATATCATTTACCGTTATCAAATAAATGTTCTGATTCTGTTTGTGAGTCTTGTTTTATTGGCAAATCATCCAAACTACATTTGTTTTCTTCTAATTATAAAAGTTCCAATTTTCTAGACCTTGTGTTTTGTGATGTTTGGGGACCCGCGCCCCTTACTTCATCCGACGGGCATCATTATTTCCTGTTATGTGTTGATCATTATTCTAGTTTTATGTGGATTTTCTCTTTAAAACTAAAATCTGAAGTTTTCTCCACTTTAAAACGCTTTATCAACATGGCTGAACGTCAGTTTCAAACCAAACTTAAATCTATTCAAACTGATTGGGGTGGAGAATTCAGAAATCTTTCTCCCTTCTTCTCCTCACTAGGTATCATCCATCGGCTTTCCTGTCCCCATACGAGTGAACAAAACGGTACCGTGGAACGGTGACACAGACACGTTGTTGAAACAGGGCTTACTCTTCTTGCCAATCTCACGTTCCACAACGTTTTTGGCATTTTGCTTATGATACAGCTATTTACTTGCCAACACTATACCGCAATGGCGTCAAGCCATGTGTGAAGAATATTCAGCCTTGATGCGAAATGGCACTTGGTCTTTGGTTCCTCAGGTTCCGAACGCAAATGTTGTCGATTGTAAGTGGGTCTACAAGATTAAACGTGATCAAACAGGAGCAGTTAAGCGCTACAAGGCATGTTTGGTTGCTAAGGGATTTAAGCAACAACCAGGCATTGATTATCACGAGACATTTAGTCCAGTTGTGAAAGCAACCACTATTCGTGTTGTCTTATCTCTAGCTGTCACCCAGCAATGGCCTTTACGTCAGCTTGACGTCCAGAATGCTTTCCTACATGGGGACTTACAGAAAACGTTTATCTTCGGCAGCCGCCTGGTTTTGTGGATAACTCCAAACCAGATCATGTGTGTCTTTTACACAAATCTCTATATGGCTTGAAGCAAGCACCGCGAGCTTGGTTTAATCGGTTATCAGGTTCTCTTACAGCTTTTGGTTTCCAGGGGTCTCGGACTGATCCTTCACTGTTTGTTTATTCTTCCCGATGCACCCTATTGTATATGCTTGTGTATGTTGATGACATTATCTTAACAGGAAATAATCAGCAGGCTATTGATCAGGTTGTGCATAACCTTAACAACACCTTTGTTGTAAAGGATATGGGGCCATTATCATATTTTTTGGGTGTTGAAATTCATCATCAAGGAGGTGATCTTATCTTATTTCAAAAGAAATACATCCATGAGGTTATTGCTAGAGCAGGCTTGTCTTCTTCGAAGCCTGTCCCATCACCTATCACCACCACAGCAAATCTTCATTTAGGTGATAGTCAGCCATTCGATAATCATGTCCGCTACCGACAGATCGTTGGGGCTCTACAGTACATTACGTTGTCACGTCCAGACATAACGTTTGCCGTCAACAAAGTGTGTCAGTTTATGCACTCTCCGACAGAAAATCAGTGGTCTACGGTAAAACGAATCCTCCGTTATCTGCAAGGCACTGTTTCATATGGCCTAAACATACAACGTAACTCGAGGCCAGGCTTCATGCATATACAGACTCCACTTTTAACTCTGTTACCGCCTACTCTGATGCAGATTGGGCTGGTTGCCCGGATAACCGTCGATCCACCGGGGGATATGCGATATACCTTGGCTCTAACCTTGTTTCATGGTCTGCTCGCAAGCAACGAACTGTCTCTAGGTCATCCACAGAGTCTGAGTATAAGGCCTTAGCAGATACAGTGGCTGAGCTAACTTGGCTTCAAGATTTACTAACTGAACTTCGAGTTCCTCTAAAGACAACTCCAACATTATGGTGTGACAATTTGGGAGCCACATATTTGTCAGCAACTCCGGTGTTTCATGCACGAACCAAACATGTAGAAGTTGATTTTCATTTTGTTAGAGAAAAGGTGGCACAAGGCAAGCTTTCAGTTAAATTTATCTCAACAGATGATCAGATTGTAGATGTTTTTACAAAGCCGCTATCATCACAACGTTTTATGCTACTACGGTCCAAGCTAAGGCTTGCGCCCCGGCCTTAGCTTGCGAGGGAATATTAGACAATTAGGTGTTATATTTAATTGTTATTATATTAGGAGGATTAGAATGTAAATATTTCTTCTATATATATCATGTATTGTATTAGACAATGTTTATTTTACATTATGTATTTCATGTTAATAATAGTTAAGGGTAGTTAATTGTAATTGTTTGCAATTCCCAGCTCTTTATATAGAGCTCTACATGTACGTTATTAATCAAATCAATAAAAACACGTTCTATCTTGGTATCAGAGCCAAGAAAACCTAAACCCTAATTGCCGTCAACAGCTGCTGCCACCCAACCCTTTTCCGGTAAGAAAAAATCCGGCTACCCTTAAAACAAAACATGGCAATCATCGCTGCTCTCACTTCTACCGAGAAAACTGCACTTAATTCTCATAAGTTTGCCTTCACCCTCTCTCCTACAAATTATGGGTATTGGAAGGCAATGATCCAGCCCTTCTTAGTCTCTAATAACCTGTTCGGCTATGTTGATGGTACTATACCATGCCCATCAAAAACTGTAACCTCAGGAACAACAACCACCGACAACCCTAGTTATCCAAATTGGATAGCTAATGATGCACAAGTCCGTATGCTTATCACCTCCACTATATCTGAAGCAGCCTTCCAACACGTTCAAGGAACAACCTCCAGAGACTTATGGCTTGCCTTGGAACGAGCGTATGCACCGAACAGCCTCTCGTGAATATACTTTAAAAACTCAGCTTCTCAGAATCTCAATGAAAGGTGATGAAAGTCCAATCGCTTATCTGACCCGAGCTCAAGAATATGCTACAGCTTTAGCCAATATCGGCGAGCCAATGAAGGACAAAGACCTGGTAATGCTTGCTATATCTGGTCTTAGAGAGGAATATAACGGCCTGAAATCCAATCTGTTGGCTCGTTCCCCTCCTGTTACTTTCAATGAACTACATGGGCTGCTCCATGATCATGATTTCATGATCAACAACAACACAAATTCAGCCCCAACTGCTGTAACACCTCAGGTTTTTGCAGCTACTGCTGGACCATCCATACCTAACTTTTCTGCTGTCCAATCTCAGCTTAACAACCTGCAGTTGTTGGCAGCCCAAATGGGTTATCAGCTGAACCCTATTGTTCCATCCAACTCGCAGCCACAAGCAGCCTATGCGTCTCGTTCATTTAACAATAATCGAACCAGCCGCCGTGGAAACTCACGTGGAAATAATCGGGGCTCTTTAAACAACAGGAATCGTGATAATTCTCGTCAATTCTCATGGGCATCCACTCAAAATACAGTGTATGGTCACTGCAATCGATGTGGTATAGGTCACATCCCATCACAATGCCCAAATCAGCCCAGTTCTCAGAATCAATCAGGTCCAAATCAAGCCAACTTCACAACTTTTTCTGATGCTGGATCCACATCAGGAACCACTTGGTTCCCGGACACAGGCGCTAACAATCATGCTACCCCAGATTTATCAAGCGTTGACAACTTCGAGGCTTATCAAGGTAATGATTCACTCTTTGTAGGCGACGGTAAACCCCTTCCAATTTTTCATATTGGCTCATCCAAAATCTTTTCCCCAAACAAAACCTTTAATCTTTCTAACATCCTACATGTACCTGACATCCAAAAGAATCTATTGTCTGTTCAACAATTTTGCATTGATAACAATGTCTTCTTTGAATTTCACTCTTCCTTTTTTGTTGTGAAGGACGAGTCTACACACAATATCCTCCTCATGGGCCCAAGTGATCATGGTCTCTACTCCATCCGCCTTCCTCAACTCAAGTCCGTCCCAAAGATTGCCTTCACCGCCACCAAAGCATCTTCCATCATTTGGCATCAACGCCTTGGTCACCCGCATCAACGTGTCTTTAACTCTATTATTTCTAGTTGTTCTTTACCAATT
This sequence comes from Flaveria sonorensis, assembly GCA_025506505.1. Lineage (NCBI taxonomy): Eukaryota > Viridiplantae > Streptophyta > Magnoliopsida > Asterales > Asteraceae > Flaveria > Flaveria sonorensis. Next base: position 83,964,929 of record CM046432.1, read on the forward strand.
TCCACAAAACAATGTTCTTCTTTATGTACTTCATGTCAATTAGGAAAATCATCTAAACTTTCTTTGTCATCTTCTAATTTTCGAAGTAATAACATTTTAGATTTGGTATTTTGTGATGTCTGGGGGCCATCGCCCACTTTATCTATTGATGGTTATCGTTATTTTATGCTATGCGTTGATCACCATTCACGTTATATGTGGTTTTACCCGTTATCACAAAAATCTGATGTTTATTCCACTTTCAAAAATTTTGTGACCATGGTTGAAAGGCAATTTAACACCAAACTGAAAAGTGTACAAACTGATTGGGGAGGAGAGTTTCGTAACCTGTCTCCTTTCTTTACATCCTTTGGAATTATCCATCGACGCTCTTGTCCACACACTAGTGCACAAAATGGCATAGTTGAGCGTCGTCATCGTCATGTTGTGGAAACCGGGCTTGCCCTTCTAGCCCAATCCAATCTCCCACAACGATTTTGGCATTTTGCTTTCGAAACAGCCGTCTACCTCATTAACCGTCTACCTTCTCGTATCTCTTCTAACAAATCCCCTTTTCAACATATCTTTAATCGCAAACCTGATTATACCTTTCTTCGGGTCTTCGGTTGCCAATGTTTCCCTTACCTTCGTCCGTATAACCGACACAAAATGGACTTTCGTTCAACACCTTGTGTCTTTCTAGGTTATAGCCCTATCCATCATGGATATCGGTGCTTTGACCCTTCCACAGAACGCATCTACATTGCAAGACATGTTCGCTTCAATGAACATGTCTTCCCGTTTAGCATAACTCCTCAACCATCACCAACCACATCCTCTCCCTATGTATCAATCTTTCCTAATCCACCTCCACCTATTCCAACTGAACCAATAACTCCATCAGATCACCAAACTGCATCTGAGATCAATGAAACCTCCTCACCAGCCTCTTCACCAACCGAAAACAGCCCACAATCTTCACCCTCTATCTCCTCCACAGCGCCAACCGACCACACCTCTTCAACCTCCACATCATCCAGCTCAACCATACCAGATCAACCACCTCCACCACCTCGGCCTCGGCCTTCCAACTTAAGACAAAACCCAAAACGACCTGTTTTCTACAACCCATCAGTCAACAATGCCACTCTCTCCTCTGATCCTCCAACAATTCCTACTTCTTTTACCGTCGCTAACAAGTCTCCCGAGTGGCGTCATGCCATGAGCCAGGAGTTTGATGCGCTTAATAAAAATGGAACATGGTCATTAGTACCTTATGACAAAATACTAACCTTGTTGATTGTAAGTGGGTATACAGGCTAAAGTCAGATTCACATGGCAAACTAACTCGCTATAAGGCACGACTAGTTGCAAAAGGGTTTCATCAACAACCGGGTATTGATTATCATGAAACATTTAGCCCAGTCATCAAACCTACAACTATTCGAGTGATCTTATCACTAGCTGTCACTCAAAAATGGTCTCTTAGACAGTTAGACGTGGACAATGCCTTCTTACATGGTGACTTAACAGAAACCATTTACATGAAACAGCCTCCGGGCTTTGTAGATGCAAACAAACCTGACCATGTATGCCTTCTTCATAAATCCTTGTATGGGCTCAAGCAAGCACCAAGGGCATGGTTCAATCGGTTGTCAACTGCTCTTCAAACTATTGGTTTTACTGGTTCAAAAACAGATCCATCACTTTTCATCCTTAAACAAGGCGCCACTTTGATCTATGTTCTTGTTTATGTGGACGACATCATCATTACCGGAAACAACAACCCAGCAATTGATAGTATTATTCAACAATTGAACAAATTCTTTGCCCTTAAAGATCTTGGACAACTTCACTATTTTTTGGGTATTGAAGTCATTCATCAAGCCAAGAATGTTCTTTATCTCAACGAAAATATATCATGGACATTCTTCATCGTTCCGGTCTTGCTGATTGCAAACCAGTCGGCTCTCCTATGAGCACCTCTCAACTCCTAGCCAATGATGACAGTCCACCACTTTTGGATCCAACCCAATACCGCCAAATCGTTGGTGCATTACAATATGCTACTCTTTCTAGACCAGATATTGCATTTGCAGTGAATAGAGTATGTCAATTCATGCACGCTCCGACTGAAAATCATTGGTCCGCGGTCAAACGCATCTTACGCTACCTGAAGGGTACAACCAATTTGGGTCTTCTCATTCGTCACAACTCGACCTCAACTTTACATGCTTTTACAGATGCTCATTGGCAAGGTAACTCTCTTCAAGCCTACTCTGATTCTGATTGGGCTGGTTGCCCTGTTGATCGTCGGTCCACGGGGGGATTCGCAATATATTTGGGTTCAAACCTAATCTCTTGGACTGCACGAAAACAACGAACTGTTTCAAGGTCTTCAACAGAATCAGAGTACAAAGCATTGGCTGACACTGTTGCAGAATTAATTTGGCTAAAGGCTTTGCTTCATGAACTCGGCATCACTACAGCATCTTCACCCACTCTTTGGTGTGACAATTTAGGAGCTACCTATCTTTCAGCTAATCCTGTGTTTCATGCACGAACAAAACATGTGGAAGTGGATTTTCACTTTGTACGTGAACAGGTAGCTCAAGGCAAACTAACTGTCAGATTCATCTCTACAGATGATCAAATTGCTGATATATTCACAAAGCCCTTATCTTCACAGAGGTTTCTACTCTTACGGTCCAAGTTGCACGTCGCCCCTCGCACTCAACTTGCGGGGGAATATTAGACAATGTTTATTTTACATTATGTATTTCATGTTAATAATAGTTAAGGGTAGTTAATTGTAATTGTTTGCAATTCCCAGCTCTTTATATAGAGCTCTACATGTACGTTATTAATCAAATCAATAAAAACACGTTCTATCTTATTGTAACCTAGTAGAATTACAATCAATAATCAAATCTCTATCAAAGTTTATTAGGTCCAATCGTTTGTGATCACACATCCATCACAATATCCCCATATCTGCTACCTCCAACTTCCATGCTTATGTCTTTTTGACAGCCCAACAATTTGTTTCATAGAACATAATTAGGCGAACTTGCAACCCTATAATATTTCCTCATATTAGTCTTCTTGTGAACCTTTTGTCACACGAAACACCTATGGATGCTCTCCATTTGCGTTAATTTGTTGGTAGATACAATAGGGGGAGATAATTTAATGGTAAAATAACCATGTATCACAATTAAAGCAGCCGTTTATTTATGTGATTCTCACGGTTCTATGACCATAATAAGTTTTGTTTTTGATCGACCCTAGTAGCAACATTTTTATGAGCTACGAGAATCAAGCTAGACCATTATGTGTAGTTTTTCAAAAAAAAATAATAAGTGTATAAATCATATACGTGAATTGATGTACATTTATACTTCAAAGATGTGTAACGGTAGAATTATCTTCTAGCTTCAAGATTTTCAACCGTCAAAATTACATATATGTATCAATGCACATATATGTGAGCATTTATTTTATAAACATGTAATTTATCATTTTACGTATATGTAATGTATCAATCGACCTTCAAATTGTACTTCCAATATACGAAAAATGGTGTGATTTGGGATTGATTTTTGATGGATTATTGTATGTAGAGTAAGATAGGAGAGAGAGTGAGATTTTAGGACATGTGTTTATACTTTATTATAATGACAAATTTCAAAATACTAAAAGAAAATCGACTTCCCCAAAATACACCTAAAGAGTCTTAATTAAATCCACAATCTTTAATGGTTAAGATTGGTTTTCTTGGTTTTATCATTAATGGTGGTTTTCTCATAAAACCCTCCCCTTTATACATATGTCTATGTGTGTGTGTGTGTATGTATGTAGGTATGTTTGTACCTATGATGCATGTCACTGTAAATATGTAAGTACAGATGTTACAAAAACAATATTACAGATATTCGATCCTAAGAAAAACAAAAGGTACTTTTTATTCAAACACAAAAAAGGGCTTAGATTACTTACTTTTGCAACAACCCAGTTGTCTTTAGGCACAGCAACAAATGCTTGCCATGAGTTATCTTCCATTTGTCCAGGTGAATTTACCCAATTCTCTGTATAAATCTGCATTGAAGTTCAGAGCTTTAGCATCAATTAGAAATGCAACTTATAAATCAAAATAAAGCACTTTAGTGTCATGTTACGAAAGACAAAGACACAAAGAAACTTACAGTTGATATGTAACTTCTCCCATCTCCTTTGATTTTTAGTGCTATGGTATCATAAGGATCTAAGTCAATAAAACCATTAAACTGCAACAGATACAAGAAAGTACCAATAATATTAAATATTGTTGGAAAGCTGAATAGGGGTAACTTTATAAAATAGTATTCAAGGTTCAAGATTGTTCTAATTAGGTCACTCATAATTCTCTCTGTCCCAGAAAATTTTTTTGTCCCAATAAGGTCACCTATGATTTTTGACCCAATCAAGATTGTTTTATTTAGATTATTTATAAATTGCAAAATATTTTTAAAAAATTAAAATTTTAAAAATAAACAATATTTATAAAAAAATATATATTTTAAGAAAAATTTCAAATTATTTAAAGAAATTGAAAAAAATATGAGTGACCTACTTGGAACACTCAGTGTTGTAAAAATTGGCGCTAGTCGGCAATTAATCAGAAATCGGGGTGCAACCTTGGCGGATTCATCTAGCCGGGGGAAAAAATCGATGGTCGGGCATAGTAGATCAACATCGGACCTAGTCGGTCAAAATCAGACCTAGCCGGACACTAGGCGGTCTTAATCAGTCAAAAATCTGTGATTCCGGCGAGATTCCGGTAGGGTTCCGGCAACTTTCCGGGCGAACTAAAAAATCCCAGCCAAAACTTGGAAATTCCTGCTTAAACTTGGAAATTCCGACCAAATATGTGTGTGTATAGCTGAACATTTTTGTTAAAATTACATATGAAAATGTGTGTATTCATATATAAAACTGAAAATTATATATAAAAGTTTCAATCCAATTAATCGCTAGTCGGCAACTAACCGCCCAACTAGCGCCTAGCGATTTCTACAACACTGGGAACACTTCTAAAATTTTAGTAACTTGATTGGAACAAATAAAAATATTAATGACCTGATTGAAACAAATAAAATTATAAGTAACCTAATTAAAACACTTTTAAAACTTGCTTACTATTCTGTGAAGTTTTCTCAAGCTGAATGTCATGCAGTGTATAATTAATGAAGATCAACACCACAAAGTATTGAACTAAATGAATAAAGTCAACAAGTAACATAAATGCCCACCTTTTTAGATCTCATTCCACAGAAGCCACTCCTGCTAATATTCCATTTTGTACCCTCCACAACATCCAAGGACAGATTTCCAGAGAAGACTCCTATAATATTTTGAAAAAAATCATGGGTCTAAGAACAAAAACAGAAAAGGTTTAAGAAAATATGAAGAGGACTCTGCACATATTTAGTGTGGGGACAAGTCCTGATATGTTACTTTTACTAACCAGTGCCACTTTGTTCCTTTCCAGCATCAGTGATCTCTAATGCTGCTGATGATAAACCTGTATAATGATATATAGTCGCACGACATATTAATTATGACAAATAATCTGTTTTCAGATTAATCAAGAACATGGAAAGAGAAGCACAAATATGTGTAGATAATTTGAATTGTAATCTGTACTTTGAGTGTAAATTTTAAAATGAGAGAATCCAACCTCCTAAGCATAAATTTCCATTTTCTAAAAAGCATGCACAAACACGATAAAAGTTAATACGTGGGACAAGTTCAATTCGCTAATTGTTAAGATGTATCATTTACCCAAAATGACTTAACTTCTCCTGATGTTGGCTACAGATGCATGGATATAAAGCAGTATGCTACCTCCATATTCAGAATCTGAATACAAATGCCACTTTTTAAGCTCTTCTTTTGAATTGAAGTTGTATATAAATCTTTCACTAGGAGGAATCAAATCCTCAATGTTCCATGTGAGAGCTACATAGTGACAGGTAGAAAAATAATCAGATCACATTAGATATTGACCTATGAAAGATATCAATCCCAGATCAAATGTTTATTTCAATACAGCATGTGAGTTGGACCAATTGGGATGCAGTATACACAGTGTATAAATCATTCATCTTGAAATAAACAAGAACGGTATTCATTAGTAGTGGCTAATTAACATAGTGAACACAAAAGTCGTACCTCTTTTAGTGGCGGTTAAAGATGCTTGCCAAATTGCTCGAATTTTGGACATTTTCCTACCTCCTTAGAAGCCCTAGCAAGTGAAACAAACACAATAAACTCCAGGGTTTACATCAATGTATTGAATTACTACACTTAAGTGAAACATTTTTTTGATGAGAAAGCAGAACTCTAGGTAGAAAATCCAAATGTTGAGCAGAATCAAACTTTGGAAATGATGGCCTTCATGGAAGTGTTGTTAAGCAAAAATAACATTTAGAAATGTTCTAAATAACCAAAAGGTACTGATAGCCAAGACACCAAGGATTTAATTTCCGTAATCGTTGGAGCACTCGGGTTTGCATGCGGGTCAGGCTTACCCACCCCAACAGTTTCCACGAATTGATCTCATGCAATTCTACAACCCACGTAGCCACCTTCCATGCAAATGAAGATTCCACTTTCTTTAATTTTAATTATTTAGTTGTTTTCAAGTTTTCATAGATTTATTAATGTTGCAGTTTTTAATTTTTAAGTATATTTTTCCTAAAGAGTAGGATCATGGCATAGTGGGATAGTGGATGTAATTTCTTCTTTTAAGTAACTCACGATGTAATTCAAAAGGCAGGATATTATTTTGAGTTTATGTTCTTAGTTTTCTTTCTTTGGGAAAACAAGTTCTTCTCTCAAGGTTAGCAACTTGAGAGGTGATCTTGGATCCTAAATCAATACAGGTGGTGCGACTGTAGCCTGTTTTTGTTTTAGGCTGCTCAACGGTTCCATTCGAAGGGTGTGTCTGTAACTCGGGTCCCGTTGTTTGTGTTCGTTCCAACTTCGAAACCGATATTTTTTTAGCCGTTTGAAGCCGGGTGTATATCAGGTACCATTCAACATACAATGAACCTTTTCTTTTCTTGAACCATCACTTTCATAAACTGTGAAATGATCTAAGCTAATACAACAAATGAGAATCAAATTTGATCGACAGTGTGGCTGCTCACACAAAAATAAAAGGAGAGAAACTACACCCAACCATCACATCTGATGCCACTGATTATGAGTTACGAATTAGCGTAGTACCTGATGATATGAGTTAACAGTAGAGGTGGCAAAAAGAATGGGTTGGTTGTCAGGTCAGGATGAGTGTGGGTCAGGATCTCAAATTCAGATTTACAACAACTTTTCCTTAAAGAACCATCTATTACAAACCAAAGTCAGATTTGCAAGATAAAATTACACCACAAAATGGCAAGCCAAAGTTTCATGTAAACAGAGATTTAAGTCAAAAGTCAAAACCTACCTCTCTTAGAAGCACAATAGTTATTCTAAAATCTCAACATACGAATTCAAGAAGCATAAAAGAGAGGTAGTGAAGCCAACATAGGAGTTTTTTAGAATGTAAGGTTAGTTATGACATCCAGATGGTTACAAGCATCATATGTGACTAGTAGAATAGATGAATCACAAGTAAAAGAAATCAAAGAAACCAGATTCCTACTAGCGAATTCAAATGAGATGAAAAGCAAAATCAGAAGAAAGAGTTAGGGTTTTGAGACCTTCGCTTGTGAGAAATTGGAACAGGAGGTATGAATGGCCTTGGTGTGTGGCAATAAATATAGCATCACAGTGAAGCAAGAGTAAAGAGAGAAGAAAACCCTAATAAAAACCCTGAATGAGAATATGAAATATCAACATCATATCTTACTTGCTTACTTATGTATAGATGTACGAAGATGAAACGTTTATCACCAGAGAGAGAAGAGGATCGTCTCAACTACTGAAGCCGGCGGGAAGAATGCAGAAACTGATGAGTTTTGGGGCAGTCTTCACACCTTAATACATTGGGCGTGTTTGATTAACGATGGTGTCATGGCGTCTAAGGGTTCAAAATTCATTTTTTTAAAAAGGTACGAAAGATTAGTAATATTTAATGTAATTATAAGGATGAAAATAAAAGATGGATTGTGAATGCTCTAATATGATGACGCATGTTTTTTTAATCCAAATTACGTTAGAAGTTGTCATGACAACAAAATTACCCTTGTTCTTGCTGGCGTCTAATCTTTTCATTGTTATTAGATTATGGAAAATAAAACCTAGTATTTTTTCCCCTTTACCTAGTAATCTAGAATGACATGATCAATGATGGAGGAGAGGGAAGTTCAAGTAAGAGGCTATTTGGTAACATCTGAATCAGTTTTTTAATGGTGTAGGTGTCTGAATGGTTCAGCACTTAATGGCTCAGAGCCCTTTAATGGTGCAGACATTTGCCTCTGAATGGTTAAGCATTATACTAATGTTGAATGGTTAAGGGGTCTAATTCTGAATGGTTAAGACCTCTTATCTGAATTGGTCAAACACTTGCCTTTGAATAGTTAAACGATATACTAGCTCTTAATGATTCAGACCTCTTAATGGTACAGCACTTAATGGTTCATACCTTTTATTGGTTTAGCATTTAATCATTCAAAAATTATCAAATAGCCCCTAACTAATAAGTTCACATATATCATTAGTCTAACTTTTTAAGATTGGGTACTCATGATATGTATATATAATAAGGTCATGGGTTTAATTCTCACTCTGAGCAAAATGCTCAGAGTTGAGCCAGTGGGTATTCTTTGCAATAGGTTTCCTCTGAAGGGTCAGTCCCGACTGGAAAACGGATGGGTGGGTCCGATTAAGATAACATCTATCCTTCGAAACATGGTCGCACATTTGCTGTTCAAAAAATTAATAATAAGTTCAACTAAAATTTAACTCGTTTTTTTTTAAGAAATGAAGCATTGAAGTAGACATATTCCTAATTGACCTTATAAAAATTAAAAACTAAGATAAATATCATGTTGTCAATTTTAAATAAAGACACTAATCTAAAAGATTTTTATGAAACCATGTCATTTAAATGAGATTGTCATATACTTTGATCGTAAGTGGTTTTATTAAAGATCACAAGCATTGTTTTAATTTAAAGTTTATTATAAAAAAAAAAGATGATAAATGCACCAGAATCAGCCGTCGGCCGAGAATAAAGAAAGATGGAAAACAACAAATGACACGGTGGGGCGCAGTGTACGAGCCACAAAGACATGTAAAGGAACCTAATGTTATGTAGTTGGTTAAAGAGGGCGTGTGAGGTTTTGCCTCTTTTGAAGGTTTAAAGTTCAAACCTCGACATTAACGAATTATTATTAACTTGGTAATACTAATTTCTAACTACAAACATGTCATTTAAAAAAAAATGTGATGTTGCTCTACACATTTTGAAATTGATAAAAGTTCAAACCACACCAAGGGCTTGTTCTTGGTAAAATTAATATCCACGTTTAAGAAATCAATCGTTAAAGGGTGTAAAGTGTTTAGTAGCTAAAATCCAAAGCCATTTCAAATAAATTGCTGGAGTGTACGATAGCATTAAGGTGGTCAAGAAAATACCCTTAAATCACACTCCATATTATAAAATGCCCATTTCTAAAATAAAATTCAGCAAGGTACCTAAAGGAAGTTTGCCAACCTTTAATGATAGAGTAGCCTTCAAAGTACTTTGATTATGAGGCTAGTCGTGAATAACATTTGGCATCTTTTAATCCAAAACACAAACAACTGAACAACCGAACAACTGAACAGAGGGAACCCATCCGTGATCCGTGATCCGTGATCCGTGTCGTGTTGTGTTGTTGTGGTCCCAATTCCATTTGGCCTCTTGTTTGTCTTCGCACTCTACAATCTCACACGTTTTATACCAAAACACATTTGAGGATGAATATTTCTTTTCACCATATTACTACTACTGCACAGAATCTACAACATTACATTACATTACATCGCAAACAAACATATATTAAAGCAGCCAACCACTCACCATAGCATTATATCTATGTTTATGCTTACATATATATATATATATATATATATATATATATATATATATATATATATATATATCACAGAGGTTGTTGCATTGTTACAACCACCGGACTTGTTACAATGTGCTTACCGTCCGACCACTCAATTGATCCACTTCTCGTGACCCAACTCCCCGGTGACAGCTTTAGTGCTGCCACTTCACCCTCACCAAAAAGTTGAGCTTCTGGCCCACCCGCCTGAACACAAGCCTCATTGGTTCCACCGTCACATTCATCCCTCTTGGTGGCCTTATGCTCACATCGTATACTGAACCACCCACACCTACATTAGTCACCGTTCTTATGAAGTGCGTTGACATCCTCCGTTTCCCGTATTGTTGGAAAACAGCCGCCATTGACGGCACGTTTAAGTTTCCAGGATGACCCGCCTTTTTTGCACGGCTGCAATCGGAGTGTTTCCTGGTAATCACCTGGATGTTTTTGGTTGTGTAATTGGAGTTGCACAGGAAATCAATGTAATCATACGAAGTAATGTCATATACTAAACCAGGATCCATGGCTTTTTGTGGGTGAACATGACCCGCCCCAAAATCCATTACTGTGGAGGAGTTTCCAGTGGACTCATCAATCATTGTTTCCCCTCGATTATCCAGAGTGTAAGCAGTTGTCATGAGAGCCGATTTGATGGCAGCTGGACTCCATTCCGGATGGGCTGCTTTTAACAGAGCGGCCAGACCGGATACATGAGGGCAAGCCATGGACGTACCAGACAATATGTTGAATTCGGTTTTGCGGTGATCAGATGCAAGGCCCGAGGGGCCTACTTTGTCCGGCCAAGCTGCAAGGATGTTAAGTCCGGGAGCAATGATGTCTGGTTTTAAGATCTCGGGTGACTCCGGGTTAGGCCCACGAGCTGAAAAGGAGGCCACTACTGGTGCTGGCCGGACGTTGATTTTGGTTCCTTTGAAAATGATAGTGGCTACGGGGGGAGAATTGGAAGCCGACGTGATGTACCTTCTTATCTGGTCGCCGGAGGATGCGCCGACGGATGTAGCGGGTAAGACGTGGCAATCGGCGACTAGACCCTCACCGTCGAAGACGGCGTTTGCTAATATCATACCGATGCCGCCTGCTTTCTTAACGACCTCCCCTTTCGCGGCTCTTGAATTGATGCCTCTGTCGCACAGCACGATTTTGCCCTTGACGGAGTTGGGATCCAGAGAACCTTCTAGGCACAAGGAAGCGGAGTAGCCGTCTCCGCCGGCGTAAATCAGCGTATAGAGACGGTTGTGCGCCAATGCGGGTCCTCCGTAGACGCTCACGCCAGGAATCAGCTTACCGTTTCCAAGTCTGACGTCGGCGGGGAAGTGGCGATCAATTGCCCCGGCGCCTACAGTAGTGACCCAGGGGGCGATGTTAGTGACAGTGAGTCCGCCAGGGCCGCCGTTTCCCGCAGAAGCGGAGACGAAAACGCCGTGGTCGGAAGCGCCATAAGCACCGATGGCAATGGCGTCAAGGTGGTAGGGCACGACGACGCCGCCGACGCTGAGGGATATAACGTGTACGCCATCGGAGACGGCGGAGTCGAAGGCGGCGAGGATGTCGGAGTCAAAGCAGCCAGCGTTCCAGCAGACCTTGTAGGCGGCCAAACGAGCTTTTGGTGCCATTCCAGCGGCGACACCGCGGGCGTAACCAAGAGTAGAGGCCGGGAAGACGTACCTACCGGCGGCGATTGAGGCGGTGTGGGTCCCATGGCCGTCTGAATCTCGGGGCGAGCGGTGCTCCAAGGTTTCGTTCATTCTCCCGTTTGTTGCCTCGTATCCGGCGCAGAAGTGCCTGGCCCCAATCAACTTCCGATTACACCAAGAGGCGGGAACGCAGGTCCCCCTCCATTTAGGCGGCACGGGACCCAGCCCCCGGTCGCTGAAACTCTGTCTCTCAGGCCAGATCCCGGTATCCAGAACACCAATGACCAGATCGGAGCCGAAGTCGGAGTCTTTGAGCAGGCCGGCGGTGTCAGACGTCTTGAGGCCCAGGAAGTGGGGCGAGCGAGTGGTGTGCGGGTGACGAACCTGTTCGGGGATGACGGAGAGTACTCCGAAAGCAGATTGGAGCTTGGAAGCCTGGACGGCGGAGAGCTTCGCGGAGAACCCATGGAAGACGGTCTGGTAGGCGTGAATGATGCCGGGGGAGGGAACTGAAACGGAAGCGAGGGAAGCGTGGTACCAGTGCGTGTGACTTGGGAATACGGATGGTTTAGCGTCGTGTTCAACCCGAACAATGAATGTTGTTGTTTGGTGGGTGTCAGCAGCAGCAGTAGTAACAGTGAGGGAGATGAGTGCATAAGCAGAGAGGAGGGCGACAAACCGGACGGCGCCCATGGAGCTACCGGCACCGGAGACGAGAGGATATGCAAATGGCGCCAGAGGCTACAATTACACTGCACTGCACTGCAGAGTGGGTCTAGTGTAGTGAGTGGGTTTGTGTCAGCGTCTACTGCAACTCATGTCTTCTTTCGTCCCCACCTAAACAACATTTTTAAATAATAATATAACACCACCACCACCATATTCAAGGTTGAGTTTGAGTGGAACATGGTTCTTAATACAGATTGCAAGCTGTTCCTGAGTTTTAATCTACAAAGCAAAGTAATTATTAGAGGCTGACTCATGATTGCATAATGGACCCATTGCTTTTCTTTTCTTTTACTTAATATCAATCTTTTTTTATATTGATTAATCTCTTTGTCTTGTGAGAGAAAATCTTTCAATAGCTTAATTCTGTTCATCGTTTGCTTAACAAACATAGCAAACGACAAAACGTTTTTCAAATAAAAGAGTATTGATCTAAATCAAGGAACATAGCAGACTTTTTAATGATAACTACGAAAACGACAAAACGTGTTTGTTTTAATCAAATTATGGCCACGTCAAAAACACAGATACCCGTACTTTATGTTCATTTGTTAGAATATAAAATTGGTCGAGGAAGTAAATATTATATAAGAAATAAAAAAAAAAATTGATATGAAAAGCTACAAAATGGTGTGATATACATATATTACACAAATACCCTCATCTCGTTAAACCACTGCACTCCCCCATCCTGATGGTAACACAAACTAGAAACAAGCAAGAAAAAGAAGGTTACAACCATAATATGGCATTATGCTAGTAAGAATGATTTTTAAGAATATCCGTTGCTGGTCTTGGGTATTTTCTTCTTGAAGTTCGAGATGCTGCATTGAGGGCAAATGTACTCTAATCCGTCTGTTTTGGCATAATCCTGCAAAAACAAAAACAAATATATAAATAAAAACCACCGTCTCACACCTAGATACAAACACTCGTTTCTTCTTATGAAACAATCACCTAAAGGCACCAAGTCCCTGCCTTCTGTCGCAACCAAAATGGGCCCACTCACCGCATATCCCACAGTTCACCCAATCCCCGGCTGCACTACTGTTATCAATTTGAGACAAAATACTATATTAGCACAATCGAAGATACCCAACCACACCACAGATAATTAGAGGGCGTGGGGGTGTTTGGATTGCCTATTATAAGCACTTATTGTGTCTTGAAATAAGCAAGCAGCTTCACACTGCTTATTCAAAATAGCTAGTTTTACTCGCAATAAAAAGTCTGGATTAATTCTAGTATTCATCCTAGATTCAAGTAAATAAACAGATTCAATAGCCAACCCAAGACATCCCCTAGAAGAAGTTATAACCTGTGACACAACAAGCAGCACTCCCCGTCCACATCATCATGTGCCAATTCGTATTCCAAAAGATAGGTTTCATAGTGTCTCTTCAGTGTATTCCCGACACCCTACACCATTTAACATTATAATGGTAAGGTGTAAATTCTCAGAGTACACATGAGCTGAGACACACAAAATGATAGACGTTAAATGACAATTTGTCATTAAAAAGGGATTACCGTCATTCTATTTGTAACCGTGTGATTCCGCATCTTTGAGAAAACCTGTCCTTTCCAATTGATCCCATTCCCAACATGAAACCCACCTCTTGAAACCACCTAACAGAAGACAAAAGGGTAAATGAGTCTTTTTATACGTTTAAATAAATTGACTCATAGGTTTATGTTTGATAACTCACCTCTCTATATAAATTGTAGAGGTCCAAGCGCTTTGCATTGAGTATTGCATCAGGAAACTCAGCAAGGCCGCCTTGAGGAATAAGACGATTATGTCCTCGGAGGATTAAGAATTGCATCACATCCTTCAAAAACTCCTCCTGAAAGAGCATTTGAAACAGGAGTTTGTAACGATTTGAATCTTGGGAGGAATAATCTCATATATACCCTTTTAAAAGTTCCAATTTCCGTATTTACCCTTTAGAGATGCTAAAAAATCAAATGTGCCCATTTCAGAGTAAATCATTTATAATAGTCTTTTAAACTGTTAAAACATACAGAAAAAAAAAACATGTATTGGTCTTCAATGCAACCCTCTCTCTCACACACACATGGCATCTTATACTTTTTAAAAGGTGACTAACCTCAGAACAAACATGTATTGGACTTCTATCGCAACCATGTTTCTTCAAAGGAAGTGGGTTTAATGAAACTAGCTGTTTGGCTTGATATGAGCTTGATAATGACTTGCGATGAGTCACAGGGGCTAATCCTGCACTATTGTGTTTGTTCGAGGACATCGATGAATTATGCTCTTCACTTGTCCTCCAAAATCATGTCCATTTGTCTCTGAAATCCCAGCAAACGGTAGCATTTTCTGGTGACGAATGTGAGGAATTGGTCTCAACGCAGCAATTTTGGTTTCGGCCTAACAACTACATACCCATTCCCTGATTCCATTCCCTTGTATTCTTGTTTTACAGTAGAAGATAAACCGTTACTACAGCCCGTTTCTTGGTTCATAATATGTCGTTTTCTACTTGGCGGAGGTTGTCTCATCCAAGGAGGAATGGGGGGATTGGTCACCCTCGTGTGGATATTGTTTTCTAGTTTTCTACAGAAAAATAGCAATCTGGTTGCATCATCTCTATCAAATGAAGCAACAGCTAACCCTTGAACACTAGCAACACCAAGTGCAACTAAACTACGGTAAGAAACATCTGGTGCTAGTTGCCTCAAAACCTGAGTAATTAAAAATGAAAAGGAAAAAAACTTTAATGGTGCTGTAAAAGGACGAAAATGACTTAAGACAGAAGAGGGAAAAACTGAACCTGTGAAGCCCATAAAGGGACCTTCATGGAAACTTCAAATACTGTGGCTCCACAAGCTATTGAAGCAGATTCTCGAGGCTCACTAACAGACAGACTGTTTTCATCAGAGCTGGATGCTGCTTGAACTAATTGAGTTTTATCAATGACTTCACTTTTATATGATTTTCCAAAAGCTAAAACAATAAAGCACGAATCACCTCAGGTTTCAGTAATTGGATGAAATAGATAACAAATAATAATATGATAATTCATGATCAATGAGCACCTGATCATCAAAACATGTTTGTGCACTTCCTGATACCAAAAGTGAAATATATGCAGAACTACAAGTTGAAATATCACATCGCATGGTCACTACACCTCGAGAAAATGTTCCCGCCTGAAGAGGTGGAGGAAGTGCACTATAACATATAAAATGCCACATCAACAGTGAAATTTAGCAAACTATAATAAATAGCTTTTGCAGTTGATAATTAATGCTTCCACTACACACACACATATATAAACACACATATATGTGTGTGTGTATGAAATTAATATCGCATGTCTAGAAATGTATAAACACACCTAACTCGGTTGTGAAGTTTACTCCCGCGCATCTGAACAAAAAAAAGGCTGTTAGTACTCAATTCAATTTGGTGCTTAGAATGACAAAAAGATAATTATCAATTGAAACTCTTTTAGACCATGTGAAATAGGGTATAAAGCATACTTACTTCAATGCTCAAAAGAGCATTTAGTCCATCTTCCAATGGTTCCAATAAAGAAGCATCCTGAACATAACAAATTACTCAGCTAATTGAAAATAGTTAATATAAAGCATAGTGTCAATAGTGAATAGCGGTAAATAGCAACAAGTCACCTATATAATACGTAGCGAATAACGGTAAATAGCTACCGCTAATTCATGTTTAGCGATTAAGTAGTACAAAATTTAAGAATGTTTTACATTCAATAATAAGCATTTTTAGCAATAAGCAGTAGAAAATCTAAGCAAACACCACCAAAATAGCTAAAACAGTGTATTATTAATCATCTAAAACTCATATTTACAAATAAAAAGTTAAAAATAGAAAAAAAATTCCACTACAGGTCGCCAAGTAGTCGCTATTTACAGATAGCGGGATATGGTTTGTACGCTGCATAGAGTGCTATAGCTATTGGCAACAGGGATATAAAGCAACTTGTAAATTTGAAAATAGCTTGTTTCACTCTAGAATAAGCAGGAAAGAAGCTTTTTCATCCAAACACTCAGAGTGGTAATTTTGTTTTTTTTTTCCCTTCAAAAATGCAACAAGCAGATAAGCTGACAAAATAAGCTACCCCAATTCCCAAACACCGCCCATGTTGCTGACTTGAGGAACAAGCAAGAATTGAATATTCACTCACCAACGTGCATGCAGATCCACAAACAAGAAACCTGACGTTTACATCATCATCATATATCTTAATTGCAGGAAGGTCCTCGGGGTATTTTTCTTCGTCATCTTCACCCCCTGCCTCAGACGGAGGAACACTGATCTTGGGTGGGTCCCCCAGAAGGCATGGACCCAAATTGTTATTATCTTTCTGAGAATTATTAGGTAGTACAAGGTTGTTCCTAACACAGTATAGTCTGAAGGATGAATGTGCCAGCTGGAAAGCATCCCAGGTATGGCTAGAAGAACTGCAGAACAACAGATATAGCATTTAACAATTTTAGAACTAAAAGTCAATGCTACATCAAAAAATTGTTACGAACTCAGATTTATTCATTAATAAATTTCATGTTAGAAAAATTTAAAGATCAAACTATGATAAGAAGAATGTATAATAATATTAAGGGTTAATACCAAGACAAGTTAAAAACCCACAATACTTCCTCAGTTTGCACATAAAAGTCCCTCAAGAGAATCTTGGCAAATAAAGTCCATGAGCTTGTTAAAATCATACAAACATGTAAAATTAATGGTAAAGGCACCCAAGTACATGTAGGATTTTTTTGGCTGATGCGGATGCCTCTTTTTGATGTTAGGGTTTTAAGAAATGTTAATTTGTTAGGGTTAGAAAAATAATCCACGTGGAATCCACCTTATTAGAAGATGCCTACTTGGCAGCAATGTAAGTAATGACACTGCAATTAACCAGCATTTATCATTAATATTTCTAGTTTGTCTAACCTTAACATGTCAGAATTCGGTTAAAGGTTTTCGTGCAAAATGAGAAAGTATGTTGTTTTTTTATGGGGGTAACCCTAACATTAAGCCATAGTTACCTTTGTACCACAGAAAATAGTGCATGTCGGAAATGGCAAGCTGCATAACATGAAAATGAGTTCTTCCAATATATCACATAAGGAATCCCCTGAGGAGATGAACACACACAATATTAACTTTCAGGTTACCATTTGAGAAATTAAAACTAAGACAAATACTTGGACTTAAGTTTTCCATTCAAATGCTCTCTCATACCTTCAAGTGCAGCGCCTCTGCTACTTCTTCGCCATCTGGAAATTCCAAATATCCTACATAAGCAATGAATGAGAGAAAATGAGACCATACGAATGAGAAAATACTATTTTTTATTCTTGATTGTTGATACATTGCAAAGTAGCCCTCTTACACACTTGAGGATGCAATCTTTCAATTTTTCCCAATTTTAATCAACCAACTTTAAACTATGTGTAAACCAACTTAAGTCATTATGGATTTAGGAACCAGGTGACCAGCCAGATGTTAAATAATTTACCTGTAAATTGCTGGTGTAGTGGTGTGGCACTGCTAATTCCACATGAGATGCCACATTGCAAAAAATTCTTAGGTGAAAAAAATTAATAAACACATTCACAAGTTTAAAACCAACGTTTTTTTTTAAATTTAATAAATAATTATTGGATGTTAAATAAGATGCTGAGTGGCATATCATGCACACTAAAATGGCAAATAGCATGGGAGCAATATAGAAACACCAAGAACAAAAATAGGCAGCATATGAGTAACAGAGGGGTAAACCTAATCTTAAATTTGCTTGATAATTCATGCAATGCACTAGTCAATAATGTGGATAATTAATGCACATATAACAATTCAATGTATAATGATGGTTTGGAGTGACATACAGTTGTGGGCAGAGAGGAACCAAATAAGGCTGGTAAATCTTGTGCAGCTTCCCACACAGGAGGTCCAACTTCATCATTTGGAAGTCGTTGTCCTTGCACATACACAATGTTTGGTTGCACGGAATCAATAGCCTTACGAAATTCATCAGTGGTAGGACTAATTAGAGTTTGAACCTGCATAAGTAGAAGAAATTGATTAAATTGCGTTAAAGTAGTGATTAGGGAGAAATAGAAAGGCGTACCTCTAACCGTCCAGAAGAAGTGATCTCTGGAAAGGGGAAGCTGAGGAGAGTTTCCTGGGGATGTTTATTGTTGGAATTTCTTCCAGATAAGACTGCAAGCATGGAACATGTGTGTTTTGCAGTTCCTTGAGCATGAAACATCTTCAATGCATAGAATGGAAGGGTCGGAAGCAGCAAATCAGATTCCCTAACGGATTGAAGAAGAAACCCACTCGGATGAGGAATCGATTCGAATGAAGATGGCCAAATCGATCGTAACCTAACAGATAGATAGATAAATGTTGTTGATCTCCAAATCGCGAAAGGGGGTGATGAGTAAAGTAAGGAATGAAAACCCTAGTCCCTAAAAATCAACCCTCACCCACCCAAATTAAAATTATATTGCTGAATTAATTGAAAACGAGAATGAATAAATAAACAATCTCTACATCCATCTCTTAAATCTCTTAAATATAAATAAATTTTAAAAAAAAAAATCCCTCTATCCATCCATTCAATTCATACGCAGTTGCGCTGTTTTGATCAAAACAACAAACAAACATCAACCCAAACAAGTACAACGATATAAATAATAACTCTTAAATAAATTAAATTAAATCAATTAAATAGAAGCGTGGCTATGTGAGCCTTTGAAAATTACATTACATTGCTTTAAATTAATCGTCACACGAGGTGAAACTCATTTAAACATATAAAAACAACTCTGTTAGAATGAAAAACATGCATACTTGTATATATGTCACATAAAAACAACCTGTGAATCATCATTAATACTCAATCTTTTATCAGCACATCAATCTAAGAGACAATGCAAAAACGAGATTGCAATAAGAATATAGATATCTAAAACTTTTTGCGACTTTAATTGGATTTATTTATCTGCTTCTTCCTTTGGTTGATGATCATCAAGAAGCATAAGTGAAAACAACGGCATCCGTTCCGTTCAATCATTGTACTTGATTGGATTAACTGTAGCTTTGAATTATGTTATCATGTTGGTTCGCACTTCGGATTGAAGAGATTGTTACTTTGTTCATGGCTTCTAAACTTACGCTCATCGTCTCTTTGATTTCTCAAATTCACTTACCCATAATTTTCTGCGTCCTTTAGTTTTAGTATGTTTTCAAAACCGACGTGCTTCTATCTATGCACTTGTTGCCTCATGCCATCTTATTATATTTTGAAACCTGTCCAATGTAGCAACTATGTTTACTTGTTATCTCATGTCATCTTATTCTTATTTCTAATATGTTTACAAAAACTTGAAAGATAGAGACGGATGGGAACGTAACTTTGTTAGTTTTTTATATCTACTCTAATATTATTAACCACGGTGATTGTTTTATGATGCTTGAAATATATATATATATATATATATATATATATATATATATATATATATATATATATATATGAACGGTTGGTTAGCGGTTAGTTTTTAGTATCACCAAGTTAGTAATATTCGTCAATGCCAATGTTTGAACTTTGGACCTTCAAGAGAGGCATAGCCTCCCACCTCCCCCTTGACTACTAGGCCAAGAGATCATTGGGGATGCTTGAAATATATAACTTGCATTTATATTTTGAAACTTGTCCAAGGTAGCAGCTAATTTTTATTCACAAAATATAACATCAGTTAGACAAAAGTGAAGACCGTCAACGAATATGACACGACACATATGAATACCATAAACTATTCATAATTCTTATTAATTATTAACACTTTCATGATTTGGGCAAAGAAATAATGCGAACAATTGATCATATTACTCCTACTCTATTATTACCCTATATATGAAAAGACCAAGCTGATGAACAGTGATTCGAGGGTATTTCGGTCATTTGCTCCGTTTCTCGGTTGTTGTGCTATTGCTTTTATTGTCACTTTTCATCCCAAGCATCCTCTGATCTTCATCTTCTTCAAGAGACGCGTAGATGCTTCATTTACCCCCACTCATGCTGGCGTTTCAAGCGGTGGGCGGGCGACTCTCACGATTGCCGTGTGGCGTTGCCGACGTTTCAGGCGTCGTGACGGTGCTGATGGCTATGGTGGTGGCGTTAGAGAGGGTATGTGGAGGTCGAAGGTCTCAGGGAGGTGAGAGGTGGCATTTCGCTTCCGCTTGGACGCCGCAGGCTTGGCGTGCTCTGGTACACCTCGATTTCTCGTCTCATGGGCTGTTATTGCCGGTAGAAGATTGGCCGCTCCGCCTCTCTCACCGGGTTTGTGGTTGTGCCTTGATTGTGACATCGGCGTTGTCTACCTCTTTGTTGTGGCGACGTCCCGCCCTTTAATGTCACACGTATCACCGGTGGTGGTTTTCCGTTTTTCGACGGCCGCCATGGTAACCTTTCGCCTCTCCTATTGCTGTTAGAGTTAGGCGATGGTAACGGTGGTCATGCCGGTGGCATTTGTTGTGCTGATTATGGGGGTGGAGTGGTAGAGGTCAGGCTGACGGCTGTGGTGGTGATGGCGATGGTACCACCGCCTCTGCCTTTTCTTTGCCTCGCAATCTCTCGGTTACCCTTTTAGGGTTTTCAAATCTCGCCGCCTGTCGCTGCTCATCGCCGTTGTGCCGTGCATGCGTTGATAGTGGCTCTTGTTGCCGCTGGTGGATGTTGCGATTTGTCGATTACGGTGACATAGGGTTCACTGAGACATTAAATAGATGTTTCTGGGTTTGAGTTGTTGTTCAAAATGTCAACTGATTTTTAACCTACGATTCATCTTTAGTCAATGATGTTGGGGTTTTCCTCACCTGAGACCCGATTTTCATCTTTTTAATTCATGTTTGGTCTATGATATGTGTTAGGCGATGATGATGATGCTAATGGTCACGGTGGTCACTTAGGTCGATCAATCTAAGGGTTAGGTCGGTGACGATGAACCCCGATTCATCCGAGGCTATTTTAGACCAGTAAAATGATCTCTCTTTTTTTTTGTAATGGCAAGAAATTCCCTGTGGGGTCACTATGTTTGGCGATGATGATAAGATGATAGATGTGTTCATTGCTTTAGCATGGCAAACTAATGTGTGCAGCCGCAAAGAACAATCATTTCTGGGCCAAAAACGATGGATATTAACAGTTTAAGGGTAATGATGATATGAAAATGTGGGTGTCGTTTTGGCAAGGCAATCGATCTTTTACAGCCACGACACATCATTTCTGAGCCTTCTAATCCAGTTTATACCGTTGTGTGGCGTTCTAATCGGATTTTTAACCGCCGCGAAGCGCGTTCTGCTATCACCTAGTTTATGTAAAATCTTATATTTTTGAGTTTAGAAACTATAAAATGGTATCAAATAATAATGTCAAGTCTTAATGATGTAATTTGTCTTACAAGATCATAAAAAATAAGATTATACCTCAAATTAAATATTTTATTGCTAGTTGGTTGACGAGAGCAACTTTTAATGATATAAGTTTACTGAATTTGAATGATCAATCTTAAGTTTACCTCCCATTCCTGCTCAAATTCCACAGATTTACATTACATTACATTACAATTTACATGCATTCAATTAAAATCTTAGTTATGAAATTAGATTGACACCGTATATATGTGAAACAAAAAGTTAGTAAAAACATTTGAACTACCAGATTTACATAAAAAATTTCATGCATTAAATAAGGAAGTTCTGAAATCATATATACACCAAAGGGCCACTTGCTTGCATCATCACCAACTACACACCTCGACCCCTATACATGTATGTATGATAGATCTGATAGTGATATGAATTATTCTAACATAATTCAAGAGACTGGATAATGAACCTGATGAAAATGAACATGGATTCCATAGACGAAAATGATCAATGTGATGATTTGCGGTTCTTGATTTCTAGATAGCATCCTCGCTACTTGTGCGGGGGACTCAGGTGCTTGTTTTACAGGGGAGATACAAGGGAAGCAGACTTGGTGAGTCATATTTATTTTTATAATTTAACTGGTCATCTCTATAGTTAAATTTTATTATCTTTTAAAAATTCTTACATTACATTATTTATCTTTATCTCTTGTTAAATTAAATGATATTCTTCAAATCTCTTTGAACTATTTTATATTTCTTTTGCACTAAAAAAATATAATCATAAAAGATGAATATTGAATTGGTAAATATCACAACCCAATATTCAACCCAAATATGTAATTCTTATAAGTATAAAATTTAAATATATAATGGAGAAGTATATGGTGAGCCCAATAACATAACCCAAATATGTAATTCTTATAAGTATAAAATTTAAATATATAATGGAGAAGTATATGGTGAGCCCAATAACATAGTAGAAGGACAATATTATATGAAGTTGAATATTTGGGCCTTGAATATTTAGTCCATTTATATTTTTGGTCCGGGTAAGATCCGGGGATCGACCCGGTTTGGTTTACCAAGATGTTGGCTTGCTTCGCAAGAAGGGATTCATCCTTTGATTGCATAAATTAAATCTATACTAATACTAATATATAGAAAGTGTGAAAATCACTTATCGGGATCATCAACCGGTATGATTACGAATGTCTTTGATTCATTGTTTTGTTTGGTTTAACATTCAATTACCTTTGATTCTGGCTCATCACTTTAAACCTACTATTTCTAGTATTATATTCATATGCATGCGTTAATCAGTTGCAGAGATCTATCTATTAAGCCAAGCCATTGAACTCAATCGAAGATGTTTTTAACCAGGTAAATCAATGTATTTCATTACAAATCATGTTCCGCTCCCGGGGCACGTATTTTCTTCAATCGAAAGATAGGTGATGTTTCCGATGTGTATTGATTGTTGTTTTCAAGTTAATGTTCATGTTTATGTTTATGAAGGACCGAGTATGATACGGGTGTTAACACCTTCTCTCCTGAAGGCTGTTTGTTTCAGGTTGAATATGTTATTAAGGCAATTAAGGTGAACATTTTCAAGATTTGAATTTTTAAGAATTCCTTGAAATGACTTCTAATCTATGGCTGTTAATTGTGATTACATCTGGGTTATACAACCATCAGATTGAAGACCAATGAAGGGGTTGTTCTTGCTGTTGAAAAGGGTATCACCTCGCCACTCCTAGTATCTGGATTATCAGTCTTTCATTATCATCTAATGTGGCTATGCTCTACATGTTTAAAAACTTCATCACCAATATCAATCATTTTGACACATCCATGGATGTTGATACTAAAAATTTATGGTGATTATTTGGGATCCTCCTGCTCGCTTACACAACATGGTTGTTGGATGGTTTGCTTCCGTATAAAGAACTATATGTTGCAAAATTTGTAATTTCTTATTGTATATAGTGCTTATCCCCCAAAATTAAATGTCTCCCTACAACCAAACGGTGTGGGATCAACCTCATAAGAGGTGTTTGTGTGAACTATTTTGTCCTATATTTTTCAAATCATGTGTGCCACGAGCTTACCTAATAGTTGGCTTCTACTGTAGAATTGATTTTCTTTGCACCAAAATTTTGTGCGAGTTAGTTGTATTTACATTATGAACCGATATCATTGTTTAATATGAAAGGGAACATCATATCTGTATGTGGATATGGATTTTTTGTATTTAAAATTTAAATGTTAATCGTAGCCACACTTTAGACGTCGCCTGCTATATCGTACTTTGGAAAGTGGTAAACAATAGGTCATAATGTCATAGTAATAGGGGACTTATGGTTTTCATCTGCACTATGAACTGTGGTAGACCTTTTGCTGGAAATAAGCTTATGTGAAAAATAACATGTTCTATTTTATAGTTTGTTAGAAGTTTCTCCAGAATTCATGGATCCATGGATTTGTATTCTATTGCATACAAACGAAGCATGAATACTTCATGTGTTATGGAATGTGACATATATCTTTTTCCATATGGTTTCTGAAGTAACTTATTTGAAAGCTTTGGTTATGAAGAAATTATGTGATGAGAAAATTACTTATTATAAGAACCTAGTAATGTTGAGGAAATTATGGAAATTGATGAGCACATTGGCTGTGCCATGAATGGATTAATTGTAGATGCTTGTACGCTCGTTGAACATGCATATATTGATTCACACATATCTCTCTCTCTCTCTCTCTCTATATATATATATATATATATATATATATATATATATATATATATATATATATACATGGGAGGATTCTAATAAAAACCATATTATAATTGAAAACCAAGAAAACCATTTATTCACCATTGATCGTTTTGATCTATAGTTGAGATTAATTAGTGGCATTTTAGTAATTAAATAGAAAATTATGAGTGTTTAAATAGGCATTAAGGGTAAATAGGAAAAACATAAAATAATTAACTTGGTAACTATCACATATAATTAAAAAGAATTCCTAAATTTACTCACATATTCCTTTTTTCTCTCACCTCTCACGTCTCTCTTATATTTGAATAATCAAATATATTATTTTTATACTTTGGATTGAAAAATTAGGTAATCATTATTTTTCTAAAATAAAAGACAACTAAACTAAAAAAAATGACTGGTTATGCATGCATCACATTGTGTTACGTATGCGTAACATTGTGTGTTACGTATATGTAACATTGTCATACATATGCGTAAAATTTAAACACGCAACAGTGGTACATATACGTAACAGCAGAGTTACGTATATGTAGCAACAATGTTACATACATGTGATTATGATAAAACTACAAATCTTCATGTCCTTCGTGTTCGTCTTGTTCATCATGTTTTAGTGGTTGTTTTGTTTGTCTTCCTTACATATACGTACCCTAAATGCTTTCATAAAAGTAATTCCTTTGAATTAATCATTATCTTCCTCAATTCATATTTTTTTTACCCTGCATACTTCTTTCACATCCAATTCATTGCTATATTGCATGATACGTATATGTAATCAAGAAAATCAATAAAGAATACATGTGAAAGAAATGTTACGTTCAGCTACGTAACAAAACCATTACGTATACGTAATCGTAGTGTTTATCTTCCTCATTGTGTTCTTTGTCATCATCATCTTCTTCTTCATCACTTTCGTCTTCTCACGATTTGTCTTCAAATAAATCACATGACACTATGTTACGTATATGTAACCCTATGTTACGTATATGTAATAATGTTCTATATATATGAAAGAACGTGGTACGTATGTGCAACCCAGTCAAACTTCATTTTCACCATCAAATCCAATCTTAAATATTCTTACCATCTAAACCACATTGATTAATGTTGCTACATATATACAATCGTTTTCATATACGTATATGTAAGTATAACACATATAACAAGTACAAAACATGTTATTAAACTTAAAATTTTACACATACATATATGTGGTTATATATAAGTAACCAAATACAAGTGGAACATGGTTATAATCAATGCAAATACAAGTTAAGAATCACCAAAATATAAGAGGATATTAAATAAACAAACATTGTTAAATACGTGTAACAACAGTGTTACGTATACGTAATAGTTGTGTTATGTATATGTAACAAAAGCGTTACGTATATATATGATAGCAGTGTTACGTGTATTGTAATACAGGTGTTACGTGTATTGTAACAGTAGTATTCATGTTCTAAACTAGACGCTTTGATAATTTCTCGACTATCGATAATTTTTTTCGAACGTCTCATCATTTGTTGCATCATCTTTTTCGACCGATCATCAAACCTAATCCATCACCTACGTTAGTATGTAGCTTGATAACTTAAAACTTGGAAGCAAAAATACTAATTTACATGTATGTACCTGGGTACGTATATGTACCATACCATGATACCTTTTTTCATTCAGTTGATCGTCTTCTTCATAGCTATCACAGTTACATATATGTACTGACCGCCATTTTCATAGCTATCAAAGTTACATATATGTACCTAACACGGTTACATATATGTCCTGGGTACATATATGTATCTTACCCGAATACCACTTTTCCATCCAGTTCATCATCATCATCATCTTCATCTTGACATAACCAGGAAGATGTCTTTTTTACTTGATTCATTGTAACTCACTTAACACATTTTCACTTCTATCCACTTGTATTCTAAACGTTTCTTCATATTCGATCACAAGATTGAACCCTAGCCGCCACCCCATGTTTTTGAATGTATAAGATGAAACAATCAAAATTGATTTCGCATATCAATTTAACCATTTACAAACCTGGATTTGTGACCCCATATGCAAAATTGATTTGAGGCTATGAATGGAGCTGATGGTTATGTTCTTCGATGGTAGTATTGTTCTTTGATGATAGTATGATCATATAAATCGATTTCACATATAAATCGATATCTCGTCTCAATCTATTTCTTGTACATGATTTATTGAACTAAGGTTTTTATGGTGGATGATGGTAATCGGTTTGTAGCAGAGACAAGAGATGAAGGAGATGATGAGGTATTTAAGGATGAAATAACTTAAATAAGGAGATAAATCAGGATTTCAGAAAAATACTAAAATTAAAAGGGTGTTAAAATTACCTAATGAACCTTTTAAATAAATAATACAAATTTTAATTTTTTTTAATTGGTTGAAAGTGGTTTTTATAGTTTTCAACTATAAAGGTGGTTTTATTTTATCTCTCTATATATATATATATATATATATATATATATATATATATATATATATATATATTTTGGAGGGGTAATAATGTCATTTTATCAAGAACTCTTGAAATTAAGAGTTTTACAAGTTGTGATGCATGTAGTACAGCTCCTAATGCATGCTGCTTTCCCTCCCCAAGTCCCTGATGGAAAATTGAAAATTCAAAGGTGGAGAGAGAATTTAGAATTAGAGGGAGTGCAGATGAGAGGAGTGGAGGAGGCCGGCCATTCCATCCCGGCGATTAGCAACGACAGGGATGCTGGCGGTAGTCGTTAGCGGCAACAGCCGCCTTCACGGTGGTTGGTAACCTTCATGGTAGTGTTACTTGTGGTAGCACACGGTGACGGCGGGAGATTCTATGACAAAATCGATGATGCTAAGTGACGGAAGAAGTAGAACCTAACTCCGTCCAGGGAAACAGATGAAATCTCCGTTCGGATCAAAGATAACTACATATCAGGTATGATTCCAGTAACTTAACCTAGGGTTCCGATCAGATTACGGTTAGTATGAAATATCAAAATTAACATTAGCATCTTTGATTTAGTTGGTGATGCTCTACTGATGATCTTTTCCTCAATTTTGTTTATCTATTTTGCAGCCTAAGATAGTGTTCTCATATTGCAAATTCAGGAACACCCAAAATTTAAGAGAAAGCAACACGATCTTTATGTGGAATATATTGTCGGTTTAACTAAAGTTCCATGTGGGTTTCATTTTGTTATTACTAAACTTGATGGAAGACAACTTCTTATTAAAACAAATCCCAGAGAAGGCTTCAAACCTGGTACAAGAAAACTAAAACCCTTATTTTATTCATTATGTAGTTTTTTTTTTTTTATTTAAAAATTTGAGGTTAAAGAGGTTGAGGTTAAAGAAAACTAACATCACGTCTTCCTAATGAGCAAGGTTACATAAATAATCAATTTGACAAAGCTATGGGATGAGATTAATTTTCGGTTCATTTATTTATTTCTTTTATTTTGTATGATTACCTTCAAAATCAGTTAAATTAAGTTGGTTTTTAGTTTAACATGTAGTGCTTTCTGTTTGAATATTTTCCTTATGTCTTCTGGTGCTTGTAAGTACAGGTTAGTTGTTTCATTTTCTTTAGCTTTCAAATGTGTGGTATGGAACCTTAATATTAAGTGTTATGGTTTGTATATTATCTGTTCACTTTGATGGTCTCTATGTTAAGAATTGAATTCTATTGATGTGTATATAATTATCATTACATTTTATAGATTTCAAATGTATTCTGCAGCTTTTTATGCTCCTCTGTTGGTGACCACAGTTCGTGGACATGTGCTATGTCTTTTTTCTTCTTCTTCTTCTTTTTTTTTTTTTTTTTTTTTTTTTTTTTTTTTTTTTTTTTTTTTTTTACTTTACAGCATGTCTTGATCAGTTGCAAAGACATTGTTAACGGTTATGGGATGTTGCAAGTTGCTTATTGCTTTATGTTTTAATTGACACTTATGTGTGTATTTTGGTTTTCCTCATATGAATTTATATTTCTGTTTGCTGATCACGTTTAAGATGTCTGCATGTACTAGATAATTTATGTTTGTTGTTTCTCTTTTATTATCATAGTATTTGGTGTATGTGGTTTGCTACTTATAAGGGTTGTCTATTACACAGTAACCAATATTGACTATGATGGTAGAGTATAGGATGGAAACATAAGTAAACCAGTGGAATACACTTATTGTTGCTATTATAGTTGTTCAATGATGAGTACCCATGGTTGGATGAAAACATAAATACATACATTCAAATGTACTACTTTGTATAAAGAATAATATTACATGCACACCTAATGTGTATCTCTGGTAATTGCAGTCGGATGATGATGCATTCAGTCACCAGCAACACAACCAAGGTGATGTTGATGATGACGATGTAGATTAAACTTGTTAGATGGTACATCGTTGATGTTGTTGTGATTGATTTAGGATGGTATGCTAATGATTTTGTATGGGATTTACGTGAAAATTTTACATGAATTTATTTCGAATATCATATCTATCTTTAAGACTTACACATACATAACTACTGTTGATGTCAATTACTGATCGGAACTGGTACTAACTGCTGTGGTGGATTCAGGTTGCATTATATTAGTTTTTGTGATCAATTTTGACGAAGTAGATATTTACAAATTTATCTAGAAAAAGTGTTTGTGGCTTGGCTTGACCCATACTAAACTTTATACATTTTAACCAAATACCTAACATGACTAACTTGCCAATTCACCAACTCTAACACCAATGGTGTCATTCTTTTGATCATCTACGGAGACATGATTGTCCTTAATTAGGTTAATACTCTAATTCACCATCACCTCAGCAGATTATATGTTGAGCTATGAATGTACATCATTTATTGTTTCAATTCTAGCAGATTATACAGGGATATCTTAATATATCTTGGAGTGAATTGTCGTTTTCATCCTTGTGGTTTGGTCACATTTGTTATTTTCATCCAAAAATATTTTTTCTTGTATTTTTCTCCCCAAGGTTTGAAAAAGTTGCCATTTTCATCAAAAAAATGTTAGCTTCATTATTTTAAAATGTTAAATATTCATCGTTAAAGGGTACTTATGTAAATTTTCATATAAAAACAAAATCCTAATTTATGTTCACGTGTTGATGATAAAATTACATTTACGGAATTCATGATTTTGGATGAAAATGGAAACTTTTTCAAACCTTGGGGAGCCAAATACAAAAAAACCTTTCTGGATGAAAATGGCAAATATGACTAAACCACAGGGAGGTAAACGACAATTCACTCTATATCTTGCATTGATTTAAATTAGGAATTAATATCTGTGGATTTTTTTAAAAGTTAAAAGCAACCTTAAGAGAAATGTTGATTGTGTACTTTGAGTACCACATTTAAATTGTTGCCGCCGCCGCATCGCGTGGGTCCTCTGTGTGTGTGTGTATATATATATATTGATTTTAGAATCATAGGTTTTCCTATGGTGAGCCAATGACTGTCGAGTCCACTACCCAAGCCCTGTCTGATCTTGCACTGTGATTTGGTGAAGGAGATGAAGAATCTATGGTAAGCAACTCAATTTATCACTATGATACTAGGATTTTATAAATGATATATGATGCAAGTGCATGTTTTTTAACTGTTATGTGTATATGCGTATGATTATTCAAACTTAAATAATTTAAGTTCTACCTTTTTTGCTGTCTCGACCGTTTGGGGTATCTCTTCTTATTGCAGGCCATGATGAAAATGGTCCAAGTCTGTAAGTATCAATATTCTTTCTGGGTTATATCTTCATGTTGGTAATCTATACAATCTACTAATATTACAAAAAAGAAAGACAATGAGGGTGTAAGGGTTTGTGAGGATAAGTTGTAAGGAGTTTGTTATATACAGATACTACACGGATCCATCAGTACATTTTGGCAATGCAATGCAAAAGCTATAGGCTCTGGGTCTGAAGGTGCGGACAGTTCTCTGCAGGAGCAATTTAACAAGGTCGTATGTAGTGTTCATTTCTTTCTAGCATCTTTTTTGTCTATCAAAAAATTTTCATAGAGATACTAAATTGCTTACTGTGTTTGCATTACACAGATATATTCAGGATTTGACTCTAAAAGAAGCTGAAACAATTGCGCTTTCCATCTTGAAGCAAGTCACGGAAGAAAAGGTCAGTTTTTAGCCTTGCTTAAAAGCATAAGATATTTTGTCTTTTGTCATGATTTTATTTAATAAGCAGTTTGCATGTCTGTCAATGAAACTTACTCTAGTTTATTTGTTTGGTTATGTGTTTCACTAGCAAGCAAGTAAATCTTATGGGACACTTGTTGTGTTGAGTTCAGGTGACTCCCAATAATGTGGATATTGCAAAGGTTGTTCCAAATTATCACTTGTATACCCCGGCTGAAGTTGAAGCTGTTATCAGTCGCCTATAAATAGGAGTTTAATTTGACCAATTGTAGATGGTCTCTTATTGGTTTGGTTCAATTCGACATGTACTTTGTACTAAATAGCCTAGATTTTATTTAGTGTCCTTGTGAAGTATGGTATTTGAACACTTTGCAGTATGTTTTGAAAAAGTCATGACTTGTTTAAATTATTCTCAACAAATTAAGTTGTTTCTTCTTCACTTGTTGACACTTTGCACTGATCCTAGTAGGTGTGTTTATTTCTTTTTATGTTTTGGTACTAGGTAAGTTATTCATTTTTTCCCTCCATACACCCTAGTTATCTTGATCCCGTCTCTGCTCTAGTCTAGTGTGTAATATATCTATTATGTATGGATGTATGGATTAGATTATACTAATGGGAATTTTTTTTCTGGAAATGTAGTCTTTTGAGGTTTAAATGGTTATCAACGAGAATTATGTCCTCAAGGAAGCAAGAAGGGTGGATCATGCTTTTCAAGCTTCCATGTTTCGTATGAAACATTTTTTGCATACATCGAGGGGAAATATGATATGCAGGGCAGTTAAATAACAAATCCAAAATCGTAATTTATATATATTTATAGACAGCCAAATTCTGAGCCATTAAATTTAGAAACAACCGTACGTTTCACTGATGTCATCAACATTATTTGAAATTCCTGTCGAGGAAAAAAAAAAACACGCACACACACAATAGAGTAGTGGTCTCTCTCTGTCTCTAATCACGGAATTCATCCATGAACTTGTTGTGGAAGTCTGTCAACCGTGAAACTATGGCTGGAATCTTGTCCTCTTGAGGCAATATTGTGCACCTAAAATGCCACGTTCCTGGGACCTGAACACCCTCTCTCCGTTAACCACTCAGAAACAACAACTGCTAAAATGTATTAAAACAAAACAGTATGCAATGCAATGCAATGCTATCTAACCTGACCAAAACCACTGCCTGGAACCACAGCGATACCCGTTGCGTTTAGGAGACAGATAGCATAATAAGCATCTGCTGCCTTTTTAGCTTCTTCTGCTACTTTTATTGCTTTCTTTGGCAGCATAATTCGTGGAAAAAGGTACATCGCTCCCTCTGCTTTGTTGCAGGTAATCCCCTCTAAGCTGTTAAATGCATCTTCCAATGTCTATTGTTGCAAATTGTAGAGTTTAAAGCTAGTTAAATCAATATATCTACACAACGTTTCTCATACAAGCTTCTACTATTTCCAAATTCTAGTTTCTTGATTTCAACTGACCTTGGCACGTCTTGCAAGTGATTTCAGGATCCCATCTCTCTCAGAGGTATATGCATCATAGGATTCATCTCCAACCTGCATGCACATACATCATATGTTAAAAGAGGTAAGTATCACAGGTGCATCTAAACATGGTGCTTCCAAACCTCAGTGGATTTAAAGTGTGCCACTAAAATGGAAGGTCATTCAACCTTCATATGATTTGAGTAACAAGAATAGCCATTTGCTATACCAATTGTAGATCTACCAATATGTGTGCATACAGAGAGAGAATGAAAGAAACCTTAGGAGGGCTCATCACAAGGCTTGCAAGAACTTGACCGGAAATATTTGAACAAAGATTCACAGATGCCACCTTGTAAAATTGTTCCCTAACCTCGGACTTAAACCCAGTTACCTCCATGTAACCGCCTCTTTTCCCACACTCACCATGATATCCTGAGACACCACAAAATTACAAGATTTCAACAATTTGCATGAGTTATTTTCTATTTGGAAAACCAGTATACCTTTAGAAACCGATTGAAAAGAAACCAAGGGGATATCCTTGTCACCATATCCCATAGAACGACATATTTTCTTGAATGAGTGAAATTTCTTGTCAGGTGCATAAATATTCTCCTGGTATACCTGCAAAGAAAGTGTTTATGGATACCCTCTTAGTTGAAATTGTAATGCTCAAACACAACCACATTCGGCGTCAATGAAATGCAAGAAAAATCTAGAATAGATTCTTTACCTCGTCTGCTAATAGAACCAGACCTTCTTTCTTACAGAAGTCCACAATCTGTCGTTGGTTTCCCTCAGCAAGAACCTATGCAGGAGTGGAAAGTAATTAATCAAACCTCAAACGTACAGATGTCTTTGGTAGTCACTTATCATAGTTTGAATCTATATGTATTTACCTGTCCTGTTGGGTTTCCCGGATTAATTACTACCAAGGCCCTAACAGTAATACCCTTTTGTCTGGCAGCTTCCAACTGCTTCTTCAGTTCAGAGATCTCAAGTCCCCACCCTGTTGCTTCATCAAGATAGTAACGAACCTGAAACATAAGCAAACTTTATCCTACTATATATCTTGCAGATTAATAAATTAATTTTGAATGCAAGCACCATTTGTCATATTTCAAAGATGGACATACAACTTTGCTAAAGTAAAATATTAGTACTCAAATACATACAAGGGTGCCACCATGAAGAGCAATGGAAGCAGAGTAAAGCGGGTACTGAGGAATGGGACATAAAATTCCATCGTTCTCTGATCTTATTAATAATTGCATCAACATATGGACCTGGGCGGGGAGTACAATAATAATGATCACTTTTTACATGCTCATGCAGTTTCAAAAAGCATCAATCAGAATTGGCATATAAAAGTTGAATTTACCCCTGGACTCGCACCATCTGTTAAGAAGATATCATTTGGATCAGCAGGAAAACCATCACGAGCTTCAATACCAGCAGCGATGGTGTCACGCAATCCTTTAATGCCCTGAGGCAAAACCCGAAAGGTAACGAACGAACTTAAATAGCCTTTACTTTTTCTGACCCGTTGAATGTGTATTTAATTGTTCAAATTAGAGAGCTACAAACGAGTTAATTACCTGACTGTGACTATACGCACCAGTAGCTCTTGCAGGAATTTGATCCAAGATCATTAATGCTTTTTTTTATGGAATCCACACTGAAAGAAGTTAGTAGTACAATCAGTAAGGTGTTTGTTGATCCAAGAACAGGGAACTGTTCTATGAATGGAAATTACATAAGAATTAATAATGAATATCAAGGTACTTTAAGGAATCTAGTGATGACAAAAACCAAGACTAGATAAAATAAAACCATACCTAAACAAAGTATTTGTTTCCCTCTTGTCCAATAAGGCAGGGTGATCACATAATGCAAGAACCTGACATAACATAACATAGCACACACGAGTAGTGTGACGTGGAAATTATAGTAAATTTGCACCATGCAAGGTTACCTCTCGAAAGAATGTTATAGGCTTCTGACCAAGTGATTGTGGATTTCCTATATTGCAGTAGAGTATCTGGCAAAGTTGAGAGGAATAAGATGTCAGCAGTGAAGAAGAAATAGTATTTCATTATTTTTGTTGTCATTGATTTGATGAGAAAGCATGATAAGATCGAGATGCATGTCATGCAAGTCGGATATACCTCTCTAAAGGAATGAGAACCTGGATTTGCTAGCAAGTCTTGTTGTAATTTCTGTGATAATCAAACATAAGAATATCGTTTTTGCATGGATCATGGATCTTGTAGCATTCATAAATAAATATAATTACCTGAGCCACAGAGACAATTTCACCACGAACAGCATATTCACATTTCAATACCTGAACATATGCATTAAGAGAAATCAGAAACCTTAGGGTTGAGGGATTCAACGGTAACAGAAACGATTAAGAAAAGACATTGAATCGATGATGAAGAAACCTTAGGGTTGAGGGATTCAACGGTAACAGGTGGTGTAGCACCCATGATTGTGTAAGAACGAGGGAGATGTGATCTTGTATAATAATAATAATTAGACAGAGATGAAGAAGAAGAAGAGAGAGTGGCCAATTTGACGATGAACCTCTTTGTTCTTCCGGTCACGAATTTCCGCATCTCTGGTATGATGATATCATAATAGATACCAATCAATCAATCAACTGATATGATATGATTAGAGAAACTAGTATTTGACATTGGGATGCATGGTGTTGAATTAGATACTGCACTGCATGTTGAAAGAAATTAAAAGCTAGCTAGGGTGGTGAGTGGTGACTGGTGATGGAATATAAATATATATGGTTGTATGTGGTGGGGCTTGGTCACTTCTTCCATTATCTCCTTCACAATTTGCGTGCTATCAACCCTTTCTTTTCCTTTAATACACAAACAAAAACAAATAACAATATATACTAAAACACAAACATCAGTTTTCTTTGTGTAAAGAAACTGTTTTATTCTTTTTTCTTTTCTTTCCTTTTTTCCATAGCAACACGTAGCGTTGTCATAAAATCAAATTAAGAATATATTGATAACAAGTAATTAAATACAACATATTGATAACTGGTTAGTTGGCTTCCGATCCCATACCCAATTGCATGATCACAGTTGTCGAGTAAATCCTTCCTTCCATGGCATGCACATGTATGTGGGAGCTATCTGATTATTTCACTATTTTGGATTGAAATTCCCGTGTTGTCATTTGGATCTTTTTTCGATCCCTTGAGCCCTGATGGGGCACGATCTTGCAGTTCTGCAACACCACCTAGGAGTCTGAAAAAATGATATCCACGGTGACAGTCATGCTACAATCCCGATCACGCGGCGTATAGGGTGCAACAACATTCCCTGACACACGACCCTATACACCGCGTATGGGTCCATACGCGGCGTATAGAGTGCAAAAACATTCCCTGACATCAACCTGTCAGACCAGATGTCATTTCGATGTCAGTGGAGGCCATACGTAGCGTATGGGGCCATACGCAGCGTATGGGTCCATACGCAGCGTATTGCTTCAATTTTTTTCCCTCAACACACTTGGGACGCATGAGACACCTATACGCCGTGTATGGGCCATACGCGGCGTATATGTTAATTTTTACATATATTTTTTTAAATAAACAAATAAATTTGCGTCAACTATATTTATGTTATGTTTGTAACTTGCTTAACCGACAATTTTAAATCGAATATTTTTACTAACCGATAAAACATATAAGACAAATATTCATATTAACTAAATAATCGAGATAACAATACAAAAATTAACATAAAATGATAATATAAATAACAAAGTTTTCAAATACATAACAAAATAAAAGTTACAATGATAGTAATATAATATAAAAACTACTGCGAGTCTGGGTAATGTCGAGGCGGTGGCAACTCTGGAGGATCAATACCAGCAGAATGTGCTCGCGCAATCTCGAGCTGAACGTGCCACTCCATAAGATCCTCAACTCGATCGAGCCGACGACTCTGCTGCCGTAAACTCGCAGCAACCTCCTGCATAAATGTCTCCATACGTGCAGGCAGCCTCACATCTCTGTAAATGTGTCGAGGAAACTGTGGCTGAGGTGGCGGCTGGTCGTGCGGCGGATGATCATGCGGGAGATGCTCCTGATGCTGCTGCGGATCATCAACGCCGACCTGTTGAACAGGTGCCGGCTGCCAGATCTCCCCGGGTCGAATAGAAAATCGTATGCCACCCGGAAACTGGCGTATAATACGCATGCCGAATAACGTACGACGGTCTAATCTCACCGGCTCGATGGGAGGAGATACGTCAGCAAGATACCAAGGAAGATAACCCAAATCTCGGGCAATCACCGTGATATAAGCGCCGCGTCCCGTGATGGATGTGGCGATCATGCGATGTAAGTAACGGATGAGAGGATCTCTAATGCCAGTGACCCTGCCTTTAGTCCTCTGAAACGGACCTCCGGTAATCTGAGGCCACCAAGCTCTCAATCAACTCTCCTCAATCTCAGTAATACCCTCGATGAATAGAGGGGTAACAGTCTCCGGCTCAAAGTAAAGTCCCGAGAGAACGGCAAACTGCTCAATGGACATCTGATGTAAATGTCCACATAACCTAAACGAAATCTCGGAACGCTCATCGTCCTCCTCCATCTCATCAGGACGAATATATGTAAAGGTGGATAAAAACTCCACCGTCAGCTCTCGGTAAGAAGGCAAGAACGCGGTCTCGAACAAACGACTCCATGGCGTATCGTCTCCGATAATACTAGCAAGTCTATCGCGCACTCTGAGCTTGGCCATCACCTCCTAGTCGACGGCTTTTTGATGGCCGATCTTCATACGTATGAATTTCGAGCACTTCGCGTGCTCAATGGTCCAGGGCTCAAACTGTAGCCAAGGATGATTGGCAATAACGTCAACAACGTCAGCCTCAATATCTGAATCCGAAGACATATCTGCATAAAAAAACGAATATAAGTATAACGGTTTTAAAACATAAGCTACGTATAGCACATTAATCACCTACCCCCTATACGCTGCGTATAGCCCTATAAGCGGCGTATAACCCTATACGCATCGTATAGGGGTCCCACGTATAAGCAGCGTATAGCCCACTAGTCACCTACCCCCACTATACGCCGCGTATAGACCTATACGCATCGTATAGGCGTCCCACGTATAAGCAGCGTATAGCCCATTAGTCACCTACCCCCTATACGCGGCGTATAGACCTATACGCAGCGTATAGGTTGTCAATCTCTTCATCTTCTTTCTCTTACGCTATACGCAACTATAGCCCCACGTATAGGTCTATACGCCGCGTATAGGTCATCGTAATATGAACTATACGCCGCGTATAGACCTATATGTGGGTTTGTAGTGGCGTATAGTTCATAGACCCAGTTTAAATCAACCGTTTAAAACACACAAAACGCCACTTTAACGCCTAAACTATTCAACGATTAGCATAACAAAAATGAAGGAACAATAATACATACCTAGATGAAGAAAAATCGACGAACAATACGAGAAGTATCGGCCTATACGAGAGAGTTTTTGGTTTTGAAAAAGTGCGGGGTAGGGACAAAATGGCAAAAAAATCCAACATATACTGTGGCGGAGGTGCTATACGCCGCGTATGGGTCCATACGCGACGTATAGCTTTAAAATTTTAAAAATTTGTTTTAAAAAAAATCACTTTTAAATTGTTTTAAATTTGAATTATTTGAATTATTGGAATTGTAACATTTGAAAATTTTGGAATTATTTGAACTATTTGAATTGTAACATTTGAAAAATCGCTTTCAAACTGTTAAATCGTGAAATACGAAGACAATAATAAAATATAATGCAAACGTAATAATAATTCTAATATTACAAGTTTTGAATTAAAACAAATTTATATAAGTTGGGGTTTCTCGGTTATGATCTATTATTGCGTTATATTCCGAGATACGAAGCCTATACATAATCTCCCGTTTTGCAGCACGTACGTTTCGGTTAAGAAGCCAAAGATTACTTAATATAGGCATCGGATAATCTCCTTCTAACTTAACATGGACGAGATGATTATTGTTGACATGAACAATCGACACGACATGATGAGGTATCATAGATCTCGCGTTAGCCCATAACGGAAAAAATGTTTGACAACCATTTTTTCTTAATAAATGAAGAATAACACCAAACTTTTGAGCAACCACTATTCCCGTATACGACATTATCATCCAATGTTCTTCTGGTGCAGGTTCCACACGTTGCCAGTTTATAGTATGACGTAAGTCGTTATACTGTCCGGGATACAAAGTATCAAAAACTTCTCTGTATTCCAATTCGTGCTTGTCCAATTCTTCTAAAAGTTGGTGCACATAAATCCACTTATTTTCGTTAAACCCTAAGCCTAAAGCTATAGCTCGAAAATCACAATTTCTATCGGGTCGGACATCTTGTATACGTGAAATATACTAATGAAAGATGGACGGAATCCAATTTTTTAACTTGTTTATATTGTCTAATTGTTGATCTCTGACAATCGATGAAAACTCATTAGTACTTTGTGATACTCCGACACTATATGATGTTGTTTTCACTTTAAAAGACGTTGAACGACTACGTTGCATGGCGGGCTTCTGAGGCTTTACCGCTGAACTTGTTCTTCCGATAATGTTAGACGCAATAAATGAGCTATGTCTCTGCATGTCACACGTACTTTGTTGAGTGCCATACTTTTGCTGTTGAACCTTTAACGTTGAACGGCCGTGAATATCTGTTTGAATAACAGGCGCTTTTTTGTTACTTTTCCATGAATACACAATTCCTTTTATTTTTTCCACCAAACTAAATTTTATAGCGGTGGGTTGTGACATTATTTGTTGTTTCACGCGTTCCATCTC
Source organism: Flaveria sonorensis (assembly GCA_025506505.1). Lineage (NCBI taxonomy): Eukaryota > Viridiplantae > Streptophyta > Magnoliopsida > Asterales > Asteraceae > Flaveria > Flaveria sonorensis. Next base: position 84,004,183 of record CM046432.1, read on the forward strand.
TTCTTCAACATTGACTTTTTCATCCACCATAAATGACGGTTTAAGCTTATCAAGTTTCGTCTAAAATACGTCAATTGCATCTAGTTGAATTTTAGTGCCTGCATTATAAATTATTAATTAATATATAATTCGTTACGAGATATAAGACGTAAGTAAAGTATCGGCAATTACCAGAATATTCATATTTTTCCAGCCGACAAGCACAAGGCAAGCCACAACTCGTGAAAAGATGACAACCACAAGTTGCATTTGCTTAGCGCATCACTTGCAATTTAGTGTTTTCGACAACTAATAAATCAAGAGCTTTGTGTGAAACCTTGCCTCGTAGGTAATCAAATAGCGGGAGTTTATGATAATTCATGGTTTTAATTTTGCTTGTTTCAAAACTTTGCTTCGTAGGTAATCAAATAGCGGGAGTTTATGATGATTCATGGTTTTAATTTTGCTTGTCTCAAAACTTTCTTTTGAATTTACTTTTGCGCGTTTACCAATTGATCTACAAACTTCACAAGTCTATCCAGTGAGCTATTTGTTGATTTAAGATATCTTTTTAAATTTGCATGCCGGCTCTCGACTCTATTTGTTGTATGTTGGCCAAAATTGCGGTTTGAGTTAGTCCAGGCTTATACAAACATTTTTTTGTAACTCTCTAGCCAGTTTTTGTATATATAAGACAAAACTTCTGAAAATATAATAAAACAAAATTATTTTTCTGAATTTGACAGTATTGTATGTATGTATGTAAGGAAAACTTACTTTCTCGCTTTGTTTCAACTAGTCGTTCGTAAAGAATGTTATAGTTATACTCGTAAATCTCCGGCGTGGAAGACTCACACAAACGTGCCCATGCGTATTTAAACTTTCCTCAGTCATCTTTCGTAAAACTTGCTTTACAGTGTTTCGCGATATTTTCAGCAATATGCCACCTGCATAAATATTCGAAGCATTCGGAAATACTTTAACACATACGTTCATTAAAGCAAGATCTCTGTCTGTTATTATGACGCGCGGCTCCATACACCTATGTAACGTATCTTTCAATCTGTTAAGCACCCATTCAAAATTATCTTCCCGTTCTTTACTAATAAACGCATGAGCAACACAAAATGTCTTGTGTGTTGAGGTCACACCAACAATCTGAACAAATAGAAGTTTGTACATGTTTGTTTTATATGTAGCGTCTATCATAAGCACGTGTGGGAATGCACGCCAAGTGTCGTACGATTTTGGATGACAAAAAAATTTCTCTTCTACGACATTTGTAGCAGGATCTTCTCGGGTGTAATAAACGTACCCTAAAGATAAAAGGTTTTCTAAAACTTGCATTGGTGTTTCACCGACTTTCTTCTTATATCTTATCTTCTGTTGAGCGTTGTATACGTCTCTGGTTATGGATGCGTTATCAGGGTTTTGCTTTTTTAAAGCTGATAGTATGTTACGAGGCTCCATGTTCTGATCAGTAAGCTGCTCTACCAAATCGTATTCGTTTTGAGAAAACCTTCTTACAAATGGGTGCCCCTCCATATGTTGAGCGGGATCATGGTTATGTTCGTCATTTCTCACCTCTAATTTCCACGAACGACGTATGTTGTCTTATATTCCTACTAATTTAAAAGGACATCCGATTTTTTTACTACCAGATCGTCTAACTGTTGCTTGACTTTTGTGTTCGCCATCACGATCACAGATAAGCCATACCTTTACGACCTGACCTCCTTTTTTCTTTGATTTCGTGTAATAATAAAATAACCATTATCACGTCCCATACTAACAGCCAACAGACTAGCTCATCGAGTGATAAAAATTCCTGTGACGTTTCAAACGATACTTTCGTGTTCTGATTTTCATCACTTGAGAGAAAGTTTATATTACTTTGTGTGGGTCGTAACTTGATTCTCGGCAAAAGTCGAATTCATCATCGGGAACATACGATTGGTTTAAATCTGGCAATCGTGTATCGTAAGAAGATTGAACGTACGAATCATCTTGATTACTATCCGCCACGTACGAAACACTTGAATATCAATATTCACTAAAAAAATAGTTACCATCCCAAAACGACATGGCGAAGGAATGAAAACGTATGAAATTTTGAGAGAAACAAACGTTTGAGATTTTCATAATTTAGAAATCGAATGAAAACGTTTGAGATCGAATGCGTTTTTATATATTTGAAAACGAATCTTGTGTCCCGTCAAATTTGAATCTTGTGTCCCATGATTGAAATTACCTATACGTGGCGTATAAAGCCATACGCGGAGTATAGGTTGTTCGTCTGACACCTATACGCGGCGTATGGCACCTTACGCCACGTATAGGTTTGCCACGTATTCCACGTATGCCACTATACGCTGCGTATATTCGTACCATGTACAAACTGCTTTTATAGTACGTCTGACACCTATACGCGGCGTATGGACCCATACGCCACGTATAGGTTTCAGGCGTACTATAAAGAAACTTTAAGAAGCGTATTGCACTAGGCGTTTGGAGACTGTTTGGGCGTTTGAAAATTGTTCAGACACATCATCTGTTTGGGCGTATGGCACCATACTCCACGTATAGGTGTACGTTCTGACACCTATAAGTGGCGTATCATCTGTTTGGGCCTATGCCATACGCCACGTATAGGTGTCAGGCGTTTCTTTACTCTACACCTCTAACTGTGATTTTTTTGAAAGAAAATAGGGCCCATTAAATTTCAAAATCTAACCGTTGGTCGTAAAATTTTATAAAACTTAAAATAATTTATTTTTGATCTATAAATACTAACATATTTACACACAAAAAATCCACTCAAACAATATGATTTCGACAAGTTCTACATCAAGTTCACCATCGGATCCTTGGACGGACGAAGAGAATGTTACTTTAGTAAGATCGTGTCTGGAAAATTCGGGTACTATTTTCGAGGAGTGTTCAATTTATTGGATTCAGATATCAACACGTTTTCATCAAATTCTAGAACGTGATGAATATCGAACCACTCTGGAACTTAGCAACAAATGGTTTGATTTGAGGATAAAGATCTTGACATTTCACTCAATCTACGATAACGTTTATGACAACCGAAACACTATATGGAATGATGTAGACAGTATGGAAAGGGCTCAAGAACAATATCGACAAAGACTCGGAACATTTTTTAATCATGTTGCTGCTTGGAATTTTCTTAAAAACCAACAAGATTAAATATTGTATTTCGAGCTAGTTTTATGTTATTGTTATTGGATTGTACGAATAATATTATTAATAATCAAATAAAAATATTAAATATTAAATAATTACATTGGTCGTCTTGAATACCTGTCATAATACGTCGAAGCGTATTGCACTATACGACATGTGTGATTTTTTGAAAGAAAATAGGGTTATGTGGTTCAACTATTTATTCAAATAAATTTTACAGAGAAACTATAACTCTTACTTCATTTATATACATACTTACGTACACATAAATGTCTTGATTACTTAATAATCATTTCAACTAACTCGGGTTCTACGATACTAGTAGGTTATGATAAAAAATCTTGAAAATTGTTCAAGTTAACCGTAACCGACTAGCATCGATGGAACCCGAGTCAGTTGAAACGATTCTTAAGTATCCAATTCAGATATATGTATATATGTATGTAAATACTTAGTGAAATAAGAATAAAATATTTACCGAGTAAATTATGTACCAGAAGAAAATGTTGAACCACATAACGCTAATTTCTTGCGATAATATGTTTTTGAGAAGTATCAAACGTTACCTCTGGAGAAAGCGAATATATTTTTGAGAAAACGAATTTGAATACGAGCGCATTGCCTGGATATCCAATGCGATTATATAGTAACGAAAAAGAATCTTGCGTCACGTCAAATAATTCGAAATCAAACGTTCGGTGTAGATAAAGCAGACTATATGCGTCGTATGGAATCATACGCCGCGTATAGCCCTGTGGCGTATGGGTGAAGGGTGGCCAATACGTCGCGTATAGGTGTCGGTGGACCTGCACCCTTCACCCATACGCCACAGGGCTATACGCGGCATATGGTGCCATACGACGCGTATAGCCATGCTGAATGATTGATTAGACTTAGTCTAGTTTTGTAGTCTGAAAAAAGATATACGTGGCGCATGGAGCTATACGAGGCGTATAAACACCACGACAACAACTGATGCGACATGAAATGTCAGACATTTATTGTGGATACCTATACGCCGCGTATGAACCCATACGCGATGTATAGGTGGGTGTCGATTTATATGGTGGTGGGTGTACTTGTATTAGGACGCTATTCAATATAATGAGCAACACATATATTCAATTATTGTGATGTGACCGTCAATGAATTGAAAGAGCTAAAAGTCTGTGTACATTGTACAATTGAATTGAAATGATTAATTCGTGACATTGACTTGGATTGGCGCCTAGCTAATCGTCCTATATACATTGATTGAAATACCTTCTTTGAATACCAGTGGTTCTTTGTCATTTGTGATGTGAGATGGTGTTTGATAACACAACAAAAAAAAAAAAGAAAAAAGAAAAACCTAGTACCATACAATATATAATATTATTTAATCAAGTCATACGTAGTTACATGATTTATGATAAACGTACTCAACAATTAAATTACCAAACATAGAAGTATTGAAAAATACGTAAATACATTGATGAACAAACTAACAGAGATGCTCCATAAAGACCATCATTATTCGGTGCCCTATTTAGTGACACACATAACATGACTTGAATTAAATTACTTGTAGTTTACAAACCAAGAGAAAATGGAAAACCAGTGTTTCTTAACCAACTACCCCCGCCGATAAAGTTTCCTGGGGTGAACCCTTGAGCCTCTGAAGTACTGGTGATCACCTTAAACCCTTTCCATTTAACTCTACCTGAAGTCCCGGCCCCAGCTCCGGTGTTCTGGTACTCACCATAGTATAATGTGTTCAAGGCAAAATTCCCATCCCACTCATACCATCCTGCCGGATTAATCACATTGCTGATTGTCGACTGCATCACGACCGTCCTCGAATACTGTTTCCATGGTCGTCCTAAGTATGTTGGAAAACTGGATTGTACGGGCTGGAGATCAGAAGTGGCACCTATCCTGCACTTTTGAATCACGATCCCAGTGTTTTGGTTAGGGTCTGTGCGGCCTTGTGCGGTGAGCATGTTCTTTTGACCAGAATTGGGGCGGCGTGCATGGATGTCACAATCTTGGAAAACGGCTGCAGCATTTCCAAAAATGAAATCAACGGTACCAACAATCAAGCAGTTGATGTAGAATTGACGGTTTTTATGAACGTAAAGAGTGTCTTGATACGCTAACATGTCACATTGATAGAATGCTGAGAAATCGGAGCCCACTCGAAGTGCCACTGCTTGGTGATTTGAAGCGCCAGCCGTGTTTTGGAAAGTTATGTCCCGTGCCAAAAACCCATCACCTACAATTGCTGCAACAACACAAAATTCACTTATTAATTAATTAAATAACCAACAGACCCACAAACGAATCAACAATTATTTAAATCGAATTAATTACAAACCCCAATGCTAGCTAGTGCCAAGGAAATGGCTGCCTTCTTTTTTAATAAAAAGAAAACAAAATAAAGGAAAAAAGATGAACCCTGCAATGCATGGCCCACTCTGATATTGATGAAAGAATAAGAATACATACGAAATACTAATCGGTTTTTGTATTCGCAGATTGAGCATAATTGGCTGCTTAATTGATGGCAAGATTGCAATAGTTAAAGCATATAAAAAAGTCAAATACCATTCGCCATTTGGCGCACTGGTATTCTGGTGGTAGCTGGTTCGAGTTTTATTCTGGTAAAATGCTTATGCTTTTGGTTGAGCTAAAAGATTTTTTTTATTGTAGGTTTTCATTTAATTAATAGGTGAGTCCGATTAGTTTGCCATCACGCTTTATTCCTTTAGAGTTTTCAACTTTAAATTTCAAAAAAATCTTTATTTGTTGATTAAATATTCATTCCAGCTTTCGATTTCAAAAAATCTATATTTGTTGTTTAAAAATTCACTAGCGTTAAGCCCCTTGCGTTGCAGCGGTAGGCGTAAAACCATACCAAGCAGCACCAATGATACGCCACCGTTAGTCTCCACTAACATTGAGAAAGTTCGTATTAAAAAAATTAAAAAAGAAAAAAATAAAACAGAAATGAAAAAGTCCAGTTTCCCCCGCGCACTACGCGGTGGAAATTTTGTCATTTTTCTTCGTATATGTACCGTTAGCTAGTGTGTTAATTATCGTCACGGCATGTTGAAACCATACAATCGAATACCAAAATCTCTAAATTGTGTTGGTAGCGTTAAACCACACCAAAAATACAAAACCCACCCCAAAATACAACTAAAACCCAAAAAAAAAAAAAAAACAAAAACAGCCCCAAAAGATAACTACAACCAAATTATGCACAATGTACAACCCGATATGCATTAGAAAGTTGGTAAATAGTATTATTTAAATTCCAGCTTTAAATTTCATAAAATCTATAAATGTTGATATTCTAAATATATTAGAAATATATATATTAAACCAAACCATGTTTTTTTAATACTCTGAGAATAACATACGAAAAGTTTAATGAATGTGTTTTATTTATCAGACGAGGTATATACATTTAAATCAATATATTAATTTATGATGTTATTTGGTTTTTATTTTTCGTTCGGATTAATATTGCGGACATATGTGCTAAAATGAAAAATTAATGAGGTTTAGTTAAAAATACTAATATGAAAAGTATAAAAGTAATTGTAAAAAGTGTATTGGTAGAGTGTTTAATTACAATGGTATTTAAAATTAAAAAAAATATAGAATAAAGGTGGTAAAAAGCTAGACATGGTCTAATTAGCTACATAAGAACGAGTGAGCAAAAAGGATGAAGATAGATCATCCTCGAATTACATTCACCCACCCTATTGTATTCTCTTATAGATGAAATGAAAATCTTATGGGTTTGCACGTTCCTTTAGACACGCATCCATAGATGATGTATTATGCCCAAAGCAGACGTATTTTTATGTATAAAAAATGAAATAAAAGATTAATAAATTCCTTTGTAAATTAATATATAATGCTAAAAGCATTGATTGGACAGGTTATTTTGGGGTGCCTACACGTGCACCTGTGCATGTGAATGTCACTCACGATTAATAATAGTAGATACATATCACTAATAGATATTCCAAAATTGCCCTTGAATATGTAAAATAAGTAATAACATTGGTGATGATTTTACATAAAAAGACACAAAAGCACAGAATATACAAATCAGCAATAATAACACACATCGTTTAAAACGTGTTTTCTTTATACCGGTCAAGAGTTCAAAAATCTAAACCAAAAAGTCAGTCGAAATATAGTATATAATGAAAGAATATAAAACATGATATACCAAGTAAGGAGTATTAGTTTTTAATTTGTCATGGTCGTTGCTTACGAACCAACATATATTTGTATATTAATTAATTAATTTGTTTCTTACTTTGTCCAGAACAATATATATCCAAGTTAGCTTGACTAATAAACAACAGTACGTTTAAGTATTTGTGTCGTTTACTTATATGAAGGAAGTTAAACAAAATGAAAATAATATTAGGTGCTTTGGTTTTCGAAGTGTTATACATACACACACGTACATACGTATATACTGACCGGTGTTTAATTTACACGCATAGTTATTATTATCGTCGATGTAAGGTGGTGTAAAAAAGACAGACAGACAGACAGACAGAGACGATAGATAAAAGTGATGGAGTAATTAAGGAGACGGAGGGTAGGTAGGTACCGACTGTGGCGGACTCGAAGGTGGTGCTTCCTCCTTTGACGCTGCGGCTACCGGTTATGATGGTGTTCCTCCGGCCGTCTCCCATAAACATGATGTTGGTCTTGCTCGTGGGCACCTCCACGTTCTCCCGGTACACCCCGGCCTTTATCCTGATCACGTACCTTTTGCTGCTCTTTGACGGCGCCGCCGCCACCGCCGCCGCCACCGTCCTGTAGTTGCCACTGCCATCCGCAGCCACCACGACGTTGGGCGTCACCGCCCCCGACGACTGCAGCAGCTTCCTGTCGCCGGCGGACAGCCAATCCGGCCACATTTGATCATCATGAATATGATGGTCTTCCTCCTTGAGGCTCCTCTCGTTAGCCAGGTCTGCGTCGGTCATGTTGCAGATCATGGCGAGTGCGTTGCTGCACATCTTCTCCACCCTCTCCTGGCCTTTCTCCAGCTCTCTCCGGACCTTCTTATCGGCGTCGGCGTGAGAGAAGCCGTCGAGGCAGGTCTCCTGGTCGGTGATGGCGGAGCTCATGAGCGTCTTGAGGTCGCCGGCGTGCTGCCTGAGCGACCTCTTGGTGTGGTACTCCTCCAGGTCCTTCTCCACCTCCGTCAGCTCTCCCAGCGTCTCCGCCACCATCTCCAGACAGTCATGAAGCGCCCTCACCTCCCGCGCCGTCAGCCCACGGCTCTTCGCCAGCAATCTTTTTATCTGGAAGTAGTTCTTCTCCACCGCGCCTTTTGTCACGTTAACCGCCAGCTCGATCACGTCCTTCTGGCTCCTCACCTTTTTGGTCACTTGGGGGTGGCTGCTGATGCTGGAGAAGCATAACTCCGGGTACAGTGTGCTGCTGCATGATGATTGTACGATGGCGTGAGCTGTCGAGGCCGTGCTGCTGCTGCTGCTGGATTTGTTGACTCCGACGACGATGCCGATTAAAGCCGAGGCTAACAGGACTGAAGCCAAAGCAGCTGCTAGAAAGAGCTTTTTTCTTTTGTTACCACCCGACTCCAACACTCCGGCGAAGAAACCTTTCACCCGGCTGCTACTCATTTCGAACATTTTTGTTTTTATATTTTAATTATTTCGATCGAGGAGGAGGCTGCAGGTTTATTCGTTAACCAGGGCCTCTTCTCCTTCAGTGCATGCCCTCCTTTTATCGGCGGATTTCTATTCACAACCAACATTTTTTTTTTATTTACAATATATTTTAATTTTGTCCTAAAGATTATATATAAAATATTTCTTTCCACCAATTTCCTTTTACTTTTAATATCATTAGACCTTACTTTTTTAAGCAAGTAATCTCCGATTACATTTTGTGAAGGATAATCATCATCGACGTCGTAGGGTTACAAGCTCATGGGCAAAAGATTCTATCATAAAAGGTATTAATAACCAGTAATGAATAAATTTATATCATTTAAAATAAAATATAAAGTTATTATGCTTATATTTTAAAACATATTAATTCAATTTTGTCATTTAAAAGTTTTACAGGAAGCAAGTTTTAATAACTTGTTTCGTCATTATTTAATATCTAATTTTGTCATTAAATTGTATATATGTTTAAAGGGTTGGTATGAAATATATATGTTATTGGAGTAGTTCGGGTGAAAAAGAATATATAAATAAATATATATCTTAAAATCAAATATTAAAGAGAACAATCGGGGCCATAAATTGAGCCAAAGATATATATATGGTGGGATCCTCCCTCTTTGTTTGATTCGTTTCTTTTTCTTGTTGCCCATGTGCATTTTTGGTGAAGCTTTTGAAAATAGCCAAATTAAATTGGTTAATCATTATTATCTATAATAACTAATTACAATTAATTACAGAAACGGTCCCTCCACTATGGATTATGGAAAAAAGCCGGAATTTCAAGAATATATTTGATCGTTTTTGGCGAGATAGATGATATTGTTTTAGGCTGCTTTTCCCATTCCCATAAAATTAAAGTCACACACAATTTTGTTACTTTGGTTTATCATGCAAACAGCAAATGCATGGGCTTAAAATTAAAATAAACCCATGCCACTGTTTTTCACGACCTAATTATTTTTTTATTTTACTTTTTAAATATTTTAGTTCAGTTTTGTGACCAGCAATTCATGACCGAACTTGTTTAGTTAACTATTTTGTTTTGGTTGATGAATAGTTCTTGTTTGCCGTAATATTCAATCCTTTATTTATGTTTTTCTTTATTCGTTTCAATAATTTGATTGTCAATAACGAGATTGTCGTGTCTCAAGACAATCATAACTTAGAATATGCATGATACATACGAGATGTTTAAAATCCACTAAATTGACAATGATTTGAAAATTTTTGTGATTACAAATTAGATATATATTTAAAGAATACATGTCAAGTCGTGGGCCAAGATGCCTTTAAAGTTGTTGTCAATCACCCCCCTTAAGTTGTCAATAAACAGAATATATTTATATGTTACATGGTACGTTGTCAATAAACAGAATATATACTGAAACTCAAAAAGAAAAAAAAGTAATTAGAAATATAAAGAAAATATCATACGACTCGAATATAAATCTTACCAGACGTCCTAAGCTATTAATTTATTGATAACAAATGTCACGAGGGCTAATAAATATTCAAATAAGCGTACACATATTTCTATAGAGTAAATTACACGGATAGTTTATGGGTTTGCACGTATTGCAAGTTCAGTTCTTACTTTTAAGAAATTACAGATGCGGGCTTCAACTATACAAGGAGTGCACGCTGGCAGTCCCTGTCACTAACAGGGATTAAGTATATTTGTTAAGTCAATATGAAATTACCAAAACACCTCTAAACTTAAAAAAATAAATAATATTAAAGTTTAAATAAAACTAAACTTACCCCACCCCCACCCCACCCACCTCACCCCTCCTCTTCGTCTGCATCTTCATCTTCATCTTCATGAATAAACTCCAATAGCCATCTAAGAAATCAACTACCACCACTCGTCACAACCACCACAACCGGTTGCTATCACCACCACCACCTCACCCATCTCACCCCTTCATCTTCATCACCATCTACGAAATCAACCACCACCACTCATCACAACCACCACAACCGGTCACTATTACCACCACCGCAGGTTTAAATCATCGCTAAAACAAAACCCGATTTTAGCGTCGAAAAAAACGAAACTCACGTAATGGAGACTTTTGGTTTCAGATATGTCAGTTTCAGATCAGATTGAAGGGATGTGCGATGGTTGTGATGATGATTTCCAGGGGTTCATAGGGTGGTCGATTTCATGATTTTAGGGGGTTCATAGGGTGATGGTGGTGGTTGGAGGAAAAAGAGCTTGGAGTGAGATGGTGTGATGATGATGTAAGGAGATGAAGATGATGGTGGTGGCTGCTGATTGTCGTCGGAGGTGGCGGTGAGGCTGCCGGAATAGTTATGCCAGTTATGCGGAGAAAAGGGTGGGTGGGTGTGGTAAATGTTTAGGGGGTATTTTTATCATTTTCAAACACTTAAAGGAGAAAGTTAACCTCTGTTAGTGACAGAGACTGTCAACGTGCACTCCTTACATAGTTCAGGCCCACATCTGTAATTTCTTAAAACTAGCGACTGAACTTGCAATACGTGCAAACCCAAGGGACTATCCGTGTAATTTACTCTATTTCTATATTTATGAACGTACATATATTCTATATATATGATTTAAGTCTACTTACAAAAGTACACAAATTAATTTTATATTGATGGTTTGTCTATTTACAACTCACACAAATCTTGTTTTTTACCTTCAACTTTTAGAAACGCGTATATTTATGAATATGCAACCATTAGTTTAACTTAGTGACAAATGTGTGCCCCCTAATTTATACGGTGTTGGATAAAGTCTCAATAGAACATAAAGTTAATTTAAATTGAAATATAATAGAAGTAAGAATAAAGTTAATTTTTTTATACTATCTATAAACGTACCACAAACTGTATTGATTTTAACTCATAGAAATTTTCTCTGTTTATTTCCATACTTTGTCTCATCTCATGGTTTTAAAATTCAAACCAAAACGTAAAATGAAAATTTTGTAAAAGATGAAATGTATAGGGAACTAAAATTGAAAATGAAAAATTATAGGGGAGTTGTAAAAGTATTGAGGTTAAAAGTTAAAGCACAACCATGTCTTCTCTTTCTCTGGCTATAAATAAAGCCTTATTTCATCATTTCAAGGGTTGACGATTTTGGGTGAAAACCTACGGTTCCAGATCATCATTATTTTGATGGTTTTCAAGACTCGAGAACAAGTTTTGAAGGTCAAACAACATCAAGGAACATAAAAAATGATCAAGAAGCACCTCCAACATATTATACTTGATGATTTGAATATTTTGTTTCTTACCATGAAGTTTCTTAGTTTACCAAGTGCTAATATTGTTCTTGTAAGCTTGTGGGCTAGTTACTTACTTCATTTAGATTTAGATGACGATTAACTTATTTTTATGATTGTATGGATTCAATGGTGATGATTGTGCAAATATTACGATGGTTTAATGATTATTCTTCAATGAATGAGTATGCTTTTCATGTTGATCTTATGAATATTTAACTTGTATTAGTTGGAAGACTTGTAATTGTTAAAATTCATTTATGATTTTACTAGGAATGGTGGATAAAGATCACATGGTTTTGATGATAAGATAAGTGTGCAACCTTGCATATATGTTTGGAAAGACTAGGGTGCATGCTAAGTATTGTTTATGTCATTGTTACGTTGAGTTGGAATTGTTAGCATAAATCTTTAATTAACATGTTCATGATATGACAATCTTAGGTTGAAGAAGTACATAAAATCTATCTACTTATATAATATAACTTAGGGTGGTTAGTGTGTTTATATCATATATAGATTTCCCATAAGTTGCAGAATTAGATAACTTTGATTGGAGTCTAACTAATATTTATGTCATTTGTTTAATTATTTCTCTTGGAATTATTGTATAACCTTAGGTAATTAAATGTAACTTATTATTCTAGTTTTCCTAACGATCATGGGATTAAGAAACATTGACAAGAGTTTTAATCTATAATTATGTTAATCGAGACATCACCATAGTTTCATGCTTATTGTTGAATTATAGTTAAGTGGATTTAGAATCTAACTGATATTTTCCTTACTAGATTATCCTTATTGTTTCAACTCTTTGCTTTAAATTAGTTGCATGCTCAATTAGTTGTAGTACCAATCACTCAAATCATTCACTAGACGATTATTAAGTTAAGTATCAGGAGCTACCGTGTCTATGGATTGATATCTGGTTCTTACCAAAACGCTATTATAATATACGATAGGTGTACTTGCCTATTATGTGTAGGTTTTAGTCCCGAAGTAAAACCGACTTTTAGACTAAATCAATGTAATTTTTTAACTATATATATGTATATATATATATGTGTGTGTGTGTATCTTTACATACATTAATATACTATATTTTTTATAAAAATTACACCATAAAAATAAACATTTTTATCTTTAAAACAAGTACAATACTTTAATATAAAAAAGATAAAAAAATTTCATATCTCAACTCATATGATTTCTGGTCGTCATTATGTCTTTAGTTTAGTTCATTTGTATTTCTATTTTTTATTGTGTTTTTTGAAGACTATTGTTGTTATAGTAAATAAATTCTAAAAAAACGTAATGGTGAAGTAATACAGGCTATAAACAACAAGTTTCGGAAAGAAGCAATGAAGGCGGAGTTAGAGTCCATCGAAAAAAATAAAACGTGGACACTAACTGATCTCCTAGATGGTCATAAACCCATTGGTCTTAATGGGTGTTCAAGCTCAAGAAAGATTCTAATGGAACAATTGTCAAATATAAGGCAAGGCTCGTTGCTAAGGGATACGTCCAAGAGCAAGGAGTCGACTTTGATGAAGCATTTGCGCCGGTAGCATGCATAGAAACTGTTCGCCTGCTACTTGCCTTGGCTGCACATCAAGGTTGGGAGGTGCATCATCTTGATGTGAACTCTGCTTTCTTGCATGGAGAGCCAAATGAGATTGTTTATATGACTCAACCTGAGGGGTTTATAAAGAAGGGAAAAGAAGACAAAGTTTATCTATTGGCCAAAGCTTTATATGGTCTATGCCAGGCCTCCCGTGCATGGATTATGAAACTTGATGGTACTCTCAAACGTCTCGGATATACTAGTTGTCGCCAAGAACAAGCGGTGTACAACAAGAACATAGTGACTGATATGTTGATCGTTGGTGTTTATGTGGATGATTTAATAGTTACCGGTTCAAATTTAAAAGAGATTGCAAATTTTAAAAGGCAGATGGAGCAAGAGTTTGAAATGAGCAATCTTGGAAAATTATCTTTTTACCTGGGCATAGAGGTAAAACAAGATTGAAAGATTAGGATCCTTGCCCTCTTCTCATTGATTATCTCCTATAAATAATACAAGGTAGTTCCACTAATTATGGATACCACTAATTACAATAATTCTCCTATAAATAATACAAGGTTGTTCCACTAATTATGGATACCACTAATTACGATAATTAATATTAATACAATGTAATATGTACTAAAGATAGTCATCGGCTATTATACCCCGCGTCGAAGCGGGAGGTGACCGGATGCTGAGACTGGAGCGAAAATCTTCAAATAGAACACGAGGGAGACCTTTGGTGAAGATGTCTGCAATCTGATAGCGTGAAGGCATGTGAAGAACTCGAAACGTTGCCGCGTTGCACCTGCTCGCGAACAAAATGAATGTCGAGCTCGATATGTTTAGTGCGCTGATGCTGAACGGGGTTGCCCGAGAGGTAAATGGCACTAACATTATCACAATAAACCAAAGTCGCACGAGCTAACGGGACTGAGAGTTCTAACAAAAGGTTGCGTAACCAACAAATTTCTGCAACGACGTTTGCTACACACGGTATTCGGCCTCGGCACTGGAGCGAGAGACGGTACTTTGTCGTTTGGAGGACCAGGAGATCAGGTTATCCCCAAAGTAAATGCAATACCCACTGGTAGATCGTCTGGTATCGGGGCAACCTGCCCAATCGGCATCCGTATAAGAGACAAGAGACGGAGGGGCAGATGATGCCGAAAGTGTGAGCCCAAGTGTAGATGTTCCTTTAATGTACCGAATGATACGCTTAAGAGCGTTCCAATGATCCACACGGGGTGCATGCATATGCATGCAAATCTGCTGTACGGCGTACGTTATATCCGGTCTGGTGAAAGTCAATACTGTAGGGCGCCAGCAAGACTGCGGTACATAGTCGGGTCACTGAATAACTCGCTAGATGTGGTGCTTAGTTTGCCATTTGTATCAACTGGTGTAGCAACGGGATTGCACGCCTGCATACGTGCCCGGGCAATGATGTCATTAGCATAAGACTGCTGTGAGAGAAACATGGAGTTGCCGGTTCTAGCGACAGAAATGCCCAAGAAATAACTCAAAGGGCCGAGATCCTTCATTGCGAACTCTGCTTACAGACTGTGAAGAAGTCGCTGGCGAAGGGTTGTGGAAGAAGTCACGAGTAGAATGTCATCGACATAGAGAAGTAAGTAAGCCGTATCATGACCCTGGTGTAGAGTAAATAAAGAAGCATCACACCGACTGTTTAGAAAGCCCAATCTAAGAACGTATTCTATGAAACGTTGGTACCAAGCCCGTGGTGCCTGTTTGAGACGTATAGAGATTTCTTGAGGAGGCAAACGTGATCAGGGAACTGTTTGTTTCGAAATCCCATAGGTTGGTACATGTAGACTGTCTCATGAAGATCCCGTGTAAGAATGCGTTAGTGACATCCAGCTGGTGAACTGCCCACTTTTTAGAAAGAGCAATGGAAAGGACCGTCCGTATAGTAGCCGGTTTACAACCGGGCTAAAAGTTTCTCCACAATCGACCCCAACCTGTTGTGACCGACCATCACAGACTAAGCGTGCTTTGTACCGTTCCAGCGTGCCATCCGACCTGTATTTATGTTTAAACAACCACATGCTACGGACAATATTCACATTGGGTGAGCGAGGACTAACTCCCAAGTACCATTTCTAATTAAAGCATTATACTCAGTAAGCATGGCATTATACCACGCCGGTACGATCAAGGCATCAATCGGGTTTTTGGGTACGGGATGTATGGATGGTGAGGAAGTGGTTGTGTTAAGGTTAAGAGGCTGTTTTGGTTTAAATATGCCGCTCATTGAGCGGGTGTGTATGGTACGGTGATGAGGCGGTGGGATGGTGTTCGGCTGAGGGGGATTGTTGGGTTGGGAGGGCTGAGGTTCGGGTGGTGGTGTATGGTGGTGGGCCGGTGGAGGTGAAGCTGGGTGAGTGGGCTGTCCATAAACAGTTGGGCCGGTTGGCGGATGTAATGGTACGGGCGGGGCAGTGTGATTGGGCGGTGAAGGGACAGAGCTGGCTGGGCTGGCGGGAGTGGGCGGAGGTGGGTCGGTTATAATGGGCTTAGCGATGTGTGGACATATGTGGTATGGGAACGGGTCGGATAAGAAATCATATGATGGTGTGGGTCCGATGGTTTGTTTAAACGGTAACGTTGTTTCATCAAACGTAACATGTCGGGAGATGAAAATTTGTTTAGTGGCAAGGTCGAGACAACGGTACCCTCTATGGGAGGTTGGGTAGCCAAGAAATACACATGGCGGGGAGCGGTATTCTAATTTGTGGATGGTGGTGGAAGGTGTTAGAGGGTAACATAGGCAACCGAACACCCGTAGGTGATCGTAGGTGGGAGTGGTGAGGTAGAGTAGTTCGGTTGGGGTGGTGTGTGGTGGTTTTTGTGGGTAAGATGTTTAGGATGTATGTTGCGGTTTCTAAGGCAAAGTGCCAAAAATGTGAAGGGAGGGATGCATGGGCAAGAAGTGTACGGATCATGTTATTTATTGTTCTGATTTTACGTTCGGCTTTCCCGTTTTGGGATGAGGTATAGGGACAGGATAGGCGGGTAGAGGATACCGTTGGTGGTGAGAAATGTATTAAAGGCATTGTTACATATTCACGACCGTTATCACATTGGAAGGTTTTGATGGTACGTTCAAATTGTGTTTTATTTGTGAGGCAAAAGTGGTAAATGATGGGAAAACATGGGATTTATTAGCAATCGGGTATGTCCACAAAAAATTAGAAAAGTCATCTAAAAATAGGACATAATATTTATGACCCGAAGAGCTAATAATGGGTGAGGTCCACACATCACTATGCACAATGTCAAATGGTTGAGAAGTATGAGAAAGCGATGCAAAAAAAGGTAAACGAACACTTTTTCCATAAACACAAGACTGGCATACATTATTCAAAGTATTGTCAAAATCAATAAAACTAGAAGTTTTTAAATATTCAAAGAAGAACGTCCTGGGTGACCAAGACG
The DNA here is from genome assembly GCA_025506505.1 of Flaveria sonorensis. Lineage (NCBI taxonomy): Eukaryota > Viridiplantae > Streptophyta > Magnoliopsida > Asterales > Asteraceae > Flaveria > Flaveria sonorensis. Next base: position 84,021,369 of record CM046432.1, read on the forward strand.
GTGATGCCAGAGTTGTGCAGTGACAGCAGCAAAAGCAGTGGCTGAGAAGATGGTGATCCAAGCACAAGAGGGTATAGGTCACCACTGCTGTTACATCGCAGGAGGGGGGCCTTGGTCTTGTAGTCCTTCACAAGAAAACCAAATGGGTCAAATTCTACTGAAACAGATTATCAATTGTAAATCTACGAACAGAAATTAAATTTTTAACTAATCTTGGTGAGTAAAGGACATTTTTGAGAACAAATGGCGGGAAGGGTTTTGGTAGGTATTTGGTGCCTTGACCGAGCACGGGAATAGTATCGCCGCTACCTACAATAATATTTTGAGAAATGCTAGAATTAGAAAAGGTATGAAAGTCACCTTGCTCGTGAGTCATGGTAGTACTGAGTGGGGTCCGGTTGCTGCAACGACATAGTGTAAAGGGCCTGTTCTATGTCGGTGGGTGGTACGCAGTTGTGGGCCTGATGCGGCCTGGGTCCGGATGTTGCGGTTGGTTATTGGTATTGGGCTGGGGGTGTTTGGGTAAGGGACATGGGGAGTGGGCCAAGTTGGGTTGTAGGAATAAGAGGTGTTATGGGCCACGGGTTAGTAGCAGGCCATTGGGGAGGCGGGGTGGGCCAGAAATATTGGCTGCTGGAGTTGTGCCAAGGTGCAGAGGGCTGAGACCAATTGGGCTGCTGGAATCGTCCGCGGCCGTAAGGTTTCTGCCGCGTCCGCATCCACGTCCACGGCCCCGGTTGCGAGTGTAGGTGTAGTCAGGACGGGTGGGTGTGGTCTGGTGGGGTGTGTTGGGTGGGACGGGTTGGGTGGGGTGGCTGAGAGTGCGTGGAGGCTGTTTTGGAGGCCAACAGTGCTTGCTCGGCTTTTTGTTGTTCGCTTGGACGAGTTGGGAGCGAGCGGTGTAAAAATTAGGAAGAGGTTTGGTGTTTTGGTAAAATGGTGCGGATGGCTTCATATTGTTCATTAAGGCCGGCCAAAAGTTGAAGAAGAAGGCGATCATCGTCGACCGGGGCCGTCAACGTTGGCAAGTTGATCGGCTAGAGTTTTGAGTTCTGGACATACGCGGAGACTTCGGGAACCCGTCTAGGCGTGTGTTGGAGAATTTTTGCATAAGGTGGATGGCACGGGCGGCCTTATTATCTTGAAAGAGGTCCTCAATGGCACGCCAAGTGCATGAGCGTGGGAAGTTTTGTTGATGATAGTGGTAGAGGTCATTAGAGATGGTTGTGTATAGCCATTGTAGACAATGGCATCCAACCTGTTCCATTCTTCGGCTTAGCGGATGATTGGGGTTCGGGTTTGGAGGAAAGGTGGTCATAGACAAGAAAGGCTTTGCAAGAATGGTGTGAAAAGAGTGGCCCAAGAGTTGTATTGTGCCGAGTTGATTTCAAGGAGGAGGGGTATGTAATTTCTTGATGTTTGAGACGGTGTGGCAGGGTGGATTTTGGATTCAATGGTAATGGGTGTTTGAGAAGGGGTGTTTCGGTTGACATGGTGAATAATTGGAGAAGAAGGAGGTAGAATCGGCGGCGGTAGGAGGTTGGAGATTAGCGGCCGATTAGGAGGAAAGGTGAAGAAAGGAGATGAACCCGGTCAATGATACATGAAAGATTAGGATCCTTGCCCTCTTCTCATTGATTATCTCCTATAAATATACAAGGTAGTTCCACTAATTATGGATACCACTAATTACAATAATTCTCCTATAATACATACACGGTTGTTCCTAATATGGATTAACAATAATACGATAATTAATATTAAATACAATGCTAATAGTACTAAAGATAGTCATCGGCTATTAAGATAGATTTGCTATAAAAATACTAAAAGAATCAGGGATGCTTGATTGAATGAGACAAAGTGTCATCTGGATCCGGGAACGAAACTCATCGAGACGAAGATGCTCACCGGTGGATCCTACCAGGTATCGACGACTGATTGGTGGATCCTACATCGAGACGAAGAACGAAACTACAAGTCGGTTTGAAAATAACAATTAAAGATAAGTCTACTTGGTGGAGTTAGTTGAGTCATAGTCTAATTGTTCCTATGGTTAGCAAGGATAAGTATAGGCTATGTATATATATACCCGAGTAATGGGTCGATGTAATTTGGTTTTTTGAGTTTAGTTTTTCCAATTAATAAAGCTGCGAGAGCTATTCGTAAAGGTTTTCGTCTCTTATTCTCGATTATTGAAAACAAGAAGCTTAACCCTTGTTTATCAATGTTCATTCTTTAAATTTCTAATAACCTATTTACATGAAATGTTTTTTCTTTCAAAATATGTATGTAATGATTTTATTACTTATATTAAAAGGTAAATTACATGTGTATTTTATGAAGCACAGAATTAATCATATTTAATTACTATAGTTGGAAAAATATAAAAGTATACAAAAAATTAGATGGGAAGAAAATATGTACTTGGAAATCCTAATGAATATTTAATTAATAAACTGATAGACATACCATAACCCCCCAATGTGACCGATACCCCATGTATAATTATCCATCAAATACCAATGGACATTGGCGTCGAGTCTGTGCCTTGAATTTACATTTACAATTATATATATATAAGACTAAGATAAGATTAACATAACAGTCTCAACACGTATCGTTATTCTTATATGGAATTGTATGTGATAGGCGGATGAATAGATTTCTTTTTAAGAGACGAGAAACATTGATAATGAAATTTAAAGAAAAAAGATAAAAGACAATAAAAGTGTCAAAGAACAAGCTGTCGAAAAAGAAGAAAAGGACATGAAATGAGATATTTTATTCAAAGAATCATGATTTGATATTAAAGTAATATTATTTTGTATGTGCTATTTTATTTTCACTTTATCTTCTTTTAATTTTGCATGACAGGTTGTCAATAGAAATTACTTTTTTTTACAGCCTACAAAACAAAGTGAAGTAATTATTGATATCTACGTTAGCACGATTCTTTCTTGCGGCCTAGCTGTATTTTATTAATAAGTGAAAATTGCAAATATAAACATTTGATCATTAATGATTATCAAATAAACTTTGACTTCTAAAATTATGAAAATATTACTGTACCAATAAAATCTCGACACCCGACAAAAAAAAAATTTTAGAAAAACGTTTTTATAATATTTTTTATAAATGCTTTAAACTATTTATTATTTATACTAAGATAATTTATGTATTTTTATAAATCTTGCCATTTTTAATATATTTCATAAAAATTGATAAATATTTCATTATTTAAAAAAGAAAGTACGAAAAATTATAATTTTTTTAAAATCTAGTCATAATCCGCCCATTTTGGGTTTATGTAAAAATAATACAATAAATTACATATTGTTCTTTTTTATATTATAAACAAAACTGTTATGGTTCGGATTCTATTGTTTTGGTCCAACTTGTTGTTGGGATCAGACCCTAATGAGAAACAGCATAAAAAAAACAACACATGTAAAAGTCATAGCCCTAATGTTTATCTGGGAAAACAACTTAATTGTTGATGGCATCAGAGCTCTAATGCAAAACCACCATTGAAAGAACGACACATGTAAGGGTGGGGAGGGCGCACCCGCCGTAAGGGCATGGCTGCCCCCACGGCTTCTTCCCTATTTTGACCGTTGCAAAGAGCCGGTAGGCTCCCCCACCCCCACACCCCCCACACCCTCAAAAAAAAAAAAAAAAAAAAAAAAAAAAAAAAAAAAAAAAAAAAAACACCAGTGATTGGTGTGTATGTGGTGTGGTGGGTTGTATGGTATGAGCACCCCCAACCCTAAAAGTCACAGCTCTAAAGTGAGAGGTCGGGTGGATGAAAACATAGAGTGGATTTAGGCAAAGGATTCAGTTGATTGGGGAGGAAACGAAGAGGCTAGGGGAAACACCACTGAAGTTGGATGTTGCCCTATCCGAATCATTAGGGCCTTGGTGATGGTTGGGTAAGCATCCTCTCAGATTTTATATAAACAACTCCTAGTTCATCTGTACACCCTTACTTCGCTGCCTGACATGGTTTAATTGTGTTTGTTTCGGCAATGGGCACTAATCAGTTTCTTATATTCACATTCCAAAAGATATATGCTTTCTTTTTGTGTTTGATTATGCACCCATCAGATTAACAGTAAAATACTTGTATCAACAAGTGATTTGAGATTTGAATTTAGATGAATCCTTTATAGCTTGACATTATATGTAGAGAGTATAGTTCGATGTATATTTGATGTAATGATGTCTAACCTTCATTTCAAAGGGTGATTCAGATGAATTTATTACTATTTTGACATGGGGGGTTAGTACTATATGTTAATGTATACAGCTTAAATGCTTTAATATAATGTGGTAAGTTTAGCATAAAGAATTGAAAGTGCCACTGCAGCAGCAACTACTGCTTTACAATGGAATTATGCTGAACAATTCAATATTTTAATGGTCTTCACTAGACATAAGTAAAACTAATGATCTACATTATCGTCTTTTTGTAATACAAATTACATCTATCATGGAGTTTCTAAAGTTTTTAATTTTGTTCTAGTGAATAATTTTTAATTTAATTTCAAAAATTACATTTAAATCCCTAAACCATCAAAAACCTTAATTTTAATAGTTGAAACAAATTATTTTATTTATAACAATTATGGTTTGTAAATCTTTGTATATAATTATTTATTTAATCTAACAATTAAAATCTCATAATTAACAGTAAAATCTTTAAATTTATAAAAATGTATTTTATGAATCATAAATTATACTGATTGAATAAATAACATGAATATTGTATTTAAAATACTAAAATAAATAAAATGATTAATTAGGGAATTTGGTTTTTTTCAAATGACTAAAATGGGTTTGGGTTGACATTTTCAAAATGAGTCAAATGTTACACCTCATGGTTTAAAATGCGTTTAATAAAAAAGGTATTCAGTCTCATATAAGAAAACTTTGTTCCTTCCCAACCATAAACAACCTACCTTTAGGGCCCCAATACACAATTAATAATAGTGGAAGCAATTACTAGTAAGTTTTGTTTCATTTCAAAACATTGTTTACAACTTAGTTTATAAAATCCTAAGCTTCCTACGCTTTTGAGACTGGCTAGCATGCTTAGCTTGCACGTCTTTTAGCTATCTACACAAGTATATTCATATGGGCGTATTTCATCTGGAGATATTATTCCTACAATGTCTCCCATAACAGCTGGCAATATACACATCCCCTTGATCGTCGCCATGGGTATGAGAATGTGTTTGTTATTAGGTCCCAAAACCCTATTCGTGTGGATCTTCGCTCCTTAACACATCCCATTAAGTATATAAGGTTCCATACATATCCCCATCTATATATGCATATTATAGCATACTCATTATTAATTTGATCAGACGAGAATATTGTATAGTAAACAATCATCATAACTCACCTAAGTTATTAGTATGATCCTGGTCACGAGATTTTTTGGAACTCATTCACATCAATTATCGAGATTTGCTTAGTCATCTGACTAGGAATATGATTAGGAAGTAGATAAATATCACCAATGTTAGCTTTGGGTAACTAGTCATAGTTTAGACATAGCCTAAGTGTTAGTCTTGCAAGAAGAAACATAGGTTGTTGCTACAGGGGATTTCTTCGTGAGAGTTGGCTTGAATAACGAGACATGCTAAGAATAACAAATCGTTAAAACTTATCACTGGAGAGGATCTCCTGCAATCAGCCTCCGACGTAAGAATCAGTAAGAGGTTCTCTAATTGAGAGAGTATCGACTGAGAAAGATATAGTGGAGTTAAGAGTGGAGATGGATGTATTTACCTACGACTTTCTCCTTTATTTATAGTGAAAGAGACTTATCTTGCCTATCCTCCTGGAGCTTTGCTTCCTCTCCTTTTGGAAAGAGAGTTGTTTGATTCTGCTAACCCTTCTGGATATCCTTACTTATTTCCTCAATGGGTGAAATAAGTTTACTCTTTCAGAATACTACGTTCATTACTTTTACGGCTGGAGGTTATTGTTTTGTTAGAATAGGAGCTGACTTTCCTTTCTTTGATAAAAGGTTGGTAAAAGGGGTTTCTCTCTTTACCCTAGGTCTGACAACTTTCTTCTTTCTTTTTCTCTGGCCTGATTTTTGTTGTCATTGTGTTAACTATTTTAGACAGGACCAAGATTTGTGGTTCTGCTATATTTCTCCCCAAGTCATCACATGTCATTATAAAGGGTAGAAGAAAGTAGATTAAGTTTGCAGAGGGAAGCCTATTTTCTGGGTGATATCATGTGAATCTGGTATTCCACATGAACGATTTAAATTACAAGAATTATATCCAATAAATACAACTAACTCTCCTAACAATATGGAGAGATAAAGGAAAGTAACTAATACAATACAAGAAAAATATATATAAACTATAGACAGTGAAGTATATATTAATTTCTTATTACACATTAATGGCTAGTTACTTCGTTTATTTATTATTGTTATATGATTAAATCATTTATACATTATATGCCACACTCTCATGTAGTAAGCTCATTTACTATGGGACTTCATCTTGAGGTGGTATGGCATATCTCCTTTCTATGCCTTTGATATTAATGATGTTTTGTAAATGCATAGGCACACAAATGGTTCCAAAAAAAAAAAAAAGGAAAGTTATTCATTCGATCTATTTTAATAATGATTTGGTGTATAGGAATGGCTCGCAACGATGGGGTTTACAATATTCCAAATCCTCTTGGCTAAATTAATTAAAAACCATTCATGTGCAACCTCTTTATCATGGGATCAATGGTGTTCCTTAATCTTCATTGTATGGGTATTAATGTTTTTTTTTTTTTTTTTTTTTTTTGTGGTGAATGTAAATTTTATGCTAGTTTCTTCTTAGCTTAATATTATTCATTTTGTTGGCTGCTAAAAAAATATGACGCCTAAGACATTTATTATATGCTTTGGAAGTTAAAGTAAAAACCATCTACTAACACGCACACATAGGCATGTATTAATTAAAGTGCATGCTTACTAAAACCTAAAGAAAAAGAAAACCCGTATTTCTTAACCAACTACGTACCCCCTACAATGAAGCTTCCTGGTGTGAAACTTTGAGCCTTTGAAAAAATGGTAATGACCTTGAAAACTTTTCATTTTACTCTACTTGACGTCCCATCCCCAGCTCCTGTGTTCTGGTACTCGCCATAGTATAAGTGTATAACATGAATTTCTCATTCCACTTGGACCATCCAGCTTGGTGGATGACATTGCTAGGTGTGGCAATACTGGTACGCTCCTGTTGATGATGATGAAAGCGACCATGGCTTCTCGGTGATGAAGACGTGCATAAGGGTAGACGTGTGTGCATCAATGTAGACGAAGTTGGATTTTCTCTTTCCGTGATTTCAGATGATTTCTTTAAAGGTTCAAGCTGTCAATGATGATGAAGGCGACGATGGTTGTGTTCATCAGGGTAGACGAAGTCGAATTTTTCGTGGTTTGGGTTGATTTTTTGAAGGTTTAAGAGGTAAACTAGTTATTTAACTCGCTGCGCGTTGCTGCGGCGGCGAGCGTACGTGTCATGATCAAGTATAAAATATAATCAACTCAACTTGTTTCCGAAGTAAATTTACGTAAAACATGGAGTAACATGAATTTGTACCATCGAATGAAAACAAATTTTATTTAAATCGACTATATTTCAAACACAATTTAAATAAATATATAGTAACTCGAATTTATACCAACGAAATAAAATTATAATATTTGACCCAACTCGTTCCAAACAAAATTTACACATGAAAATAAACACGTAGTATTATATAATAAAGTTTTTAAGATAGATATAATTTGAACTACTATTATTATATGAGAAACTAAAATATGGGTTAATTAAGAAATCATGCAAAGTATAGTGAATGTTAGACTCGAACCCGGGCTTATGTATAATGAAAAAAACTCGCAAGCCAGCAAGCTAGATGCCCTTTCATGTCTCCATTTTGCTAATATAATATATAATAGCAATAGCAGCAACACAAAATAGTACTAATATTAATAGTAGTAATAATATTAGTAGTAATAATAACAGTAGTGGTAGTAATAATAATAACATTTACGTGGTTAAGCACGTAAAAAGAAACCTGTGAATTTGCGATGATTTGATATAGATAAAATAGTACTATGTCTAGTACGTTACGACGTAAATAAAACTTAACGTTGACGTGCCAATCACTCAAGAAAAATTAAAAGTGATTGGAAAAAAGAAATATAAAAGAGTAAAAGAAAAAAAAAAAACAAAAAAAAAAAATACAAAAGTTGCAACTCGCTAGATTCGAACTCGGGATGGTAGATTAAAAACTTAAGTCCTTAACCACTCCACCCACTTCACAATTTGTTTAATGACTTTGAAACATCAAATATAAGATGACAAAAACAAAAAAAAAAATTTCAAAAAAACCCCACCGACATAGGGGATTAATAGTAACTAGTAGGATATGCCGCGCGTTGCGGCGGTTTGTTTTTGAATGTCGATACGTAAATAAAAAGTATTTCGTAAAAAAATCGTTGTAACATTAAAAATACGAAAGCGAACCTTAAAAAATTGTTTAAGTAAAATCTAAAACCGTGTAAAACGGTCACATGTCCTGATTTAACATTTAAAAGCATATTTTGTTAAATATTATATAATTCAATTTTTCTTTGAAAGTTAAACTTGCAGAAAATTTAATGCTAAAAGTATGTGATGCGTAGACAGCCAATTATCATTATAAAAATAAATAGAAATAAAATTTAATGCTAAAAGTATGTGATGCGTAGACAGCCAATTATCATTGTAAAAATAAATAGAAATAAACAGTGTAGTAGAAGGCTTAAACACGGGTAGAATTGAAAAAAAAAATCTTAGAAACTATTGGACCAATCTTAAACTATGGTTTTAATTTGCAGCATATAATAGTTAACTTATAAGAAAACGACAATATAAATATAAAAAAAAAGATATTGTAGCTACCGACCTAAGTTTTAATATGTATATATAATATATAATATATAATATCAAAAAAATAAAAAAAAAGCAAAAAAACCCAATGTATATTTATATAATATCCAAAAAAAAAAAACCACCGACATAAGGGATTAATAAGAATAGAATATGAGTAGGTTATTTGAAGTTCTTGGGTGTGATCATAACAAAGCTTTGGAAGATCTATTCTGCCTGTAGATAACCAGCCATATACCTGCTGGTTTTGAGTTCCACCGAGAAGTGAATTGAGCTCATTTTCTTGATGATAATGTTATTTGTTGGCTGCAATATACATGGAAATGTATGTATGTATTTATGTGTTTTAAAAGGCTTAAAAGTTTTTCTGGCTTGTACTCTAGCTCACGATTTTTGAAGCTATGCAAGTGAGAAGATATGAATTAGTAGCACTACGTTGTGTTTATTGCAAAACATGAATGCCGCCGCAAAATGCGGAGAGTAATAACTAGTTATTTAATGAATAAAGTTGCCCAATAAAATGAAAAGTGAGAAACAAATAAGTGAGATTGTGCATAGATTACATCACTAAAATACTATTTTGATAAATATTTTTTAACAACACCCTTTGGTAAATAAATTTTGTAAGTACATTATTTTAGAAATAAAACTCAAAAAACACATCTATTTTAATACAATGATTTAACATTTTAAAAAGGCTTTCTTATTTAACTTTTCTGTAAGAAATTAAAAAAAATGTCTAGAAAACTTATAAAAAGATTGTATTTAAAAAACATTTCAAAAAATTCAAATATTATCCATAAAAAAATCAAAAAAGCATATAAAAAGCTCTTTTAGTGGCAAATGTAAATATAAGAAAGAAATAATAAAGTGTTAACAAGGTACATCATCTTGGTAAATATTTTTCAAATTATAATATTTTAGTACATAAATTTGAAATGTTATTTAGCGTTTTTAAGCTATTATTTATTTTTATAAAAAAGGGAAAAAATCCTAAAATAATTATATCCGTTTTTCTCTATCTTTTAGTTCTTTTGGTTACTCTTTTTTACAGTTTCTTTTATGTTCTTTTATCCAAATTTTTTTTTATTTTTCTATTTGTGTAACGTTTTGTTTTAATATGCAAAATTTTTGAAAAAGTTTTGTTTATTAACTTTAATTTTTCTCTTAGTTAAAATTTCTTAACATTTTTCTTATAATAAGATTTTTTTTCTCCTTTCGTAGTGCATCCTCATCTTTGACAAATTTGATACCTGCATCTCTATACTATCTCTATACTAATAATAAAAATAAATCCGGACACTTGTTATCATTCTATGTCATCTAATAATTTGTTTTTCCGTTTCTCTCTCCTTTTAATTATGAATGTTATAATAGCTATTTCTTAATTAACAACTATCCATAATTAAATTTCAAATATGTTAACTTCAAATTTTAAATATGTAATATGTGGGGTTTATTCAATCTGTATAATACACAATATTAAGACATGACTTTTTATATATTAGCCATATATCAGTAATTTTATTTAGCCTGTGTATTACACGGGATTGTAACCTGGTATGGAATATATCACTTATGCACCTGCTCTAGGTGTAGATTCAGTATTCCCTTTCCTTTCGTTTTAAATCTTTAAAGGACTTTTAGCTATATAAAAAAACAAAAACAAATATACCCAATAAAGGAGTTTTAAAAAAAAGCTTTTTTAAGTAGCCAAAGAGAATATGAGCGAGAAACAATAAAATGTCAAAACTACATCATTTTGATAAATATTCTCCGAAGAAAACACACTATGTTGCTAGGAGACCTCGAGCAATGCAAAAAAACTACTATACCGTACACGTGATCATTTTATTTCTTTTAAAAAATAATAAAAGGCAAAAAACCAGAAAAGTAAAAAACCAAAAAATAAATAAAAATTAATGCAATATCAACTTGTATACGACGCTATACTAGAAGTTCATGGTTACTGTAATAATCGAATTTTCAAAAAATTGCTCTTATAAAACATTTTGAAAGAAAGTAAAAAAATCTCTTTAAAACTTTCTACAATGTTCTATAAAGAAATTTCTAAAAAAATTAAAGATATTATCCATAAAGAATAAAAAAACATTTAAAAACTCATTTTTCAGTAGCTAATGAGAATAAGAGTGAGAAATAATAGAATTTTCAAAACTTAATAATTTTGGTAAATATTTTCAAAGTCACAATTTTGATAAATGATTTTTCATCCACACTATATTAGAAAAAAAAACTAACATTTTAGTAAATATTTTCTTTAATACACCACTTTGATAAATAATTTTGTGATTACTGTTATAAATATTATTTATATGGTTATCAACAATATATAGATAAGACTTTATTAGAGATATACTTATCATGCTTTTCAAATAGTTGTTGGAGTTATGAAAGGATTATGTTTTTTACTCCTATAAATACCCATTGTATCTTATTTGTAAATATCAATTAATAATATAAGCATCTATCTCCCTATATCTCTTTCTCATATTGTTGTTGCTATTAGACTAGTTTCACAACACGTTATCAGCACGATAGTCTCAATGCTTTTGTGGTGTCGTGATATCGTTCCGGTTGACAAAGATATTCTGATAGCCACGTTCCAACATAGCACCGCAAGTCCACAATCATCATACAACATCAACAACTTTCGAACAATTTTCCTATTAGGAAATCAGATACTAGTTGAATATTAAACCTTGATATAATCATATATATGCATATGTAGTTTTTGAAATATGGTGAAACTACATGTACTCAGTTTTATGATATTTGACAATGGATCTCATAACCTAACATAAATTTAAATTGAAGATGATCTAAAGCATTGTTTTCATACAATCAATTTAAAAATAAATAAATAAATAAAATTGTTCGATTGAGTTGTGGGGGAGACGTGAACTCGTGTACATTAATCTTGGTTGGTTTATTGGGGTTGATAAAAACATAATCAACGATATCGTTATGGGGATCTCCTTAACACGGTCATAAAGAAAAAAGGGTTAATCTTTCGTTATAGTCAAATTATATTTATATTTAAAGCTAATTAATCTCTTAATCGTACTTTCCTATATGTATTTATATAAAGTGATAACTATTATTTTGTGGTATTATTCTGTTTTGTATTCTTATCATATGAATTTATTAACCGAGTTTTATAAACCAAAATCCTAACAAAAAAACAATTTCATATTATCGACATCGTATCTTGCCGTAAAACAAAATTTAGTGATTTTTTAATTTAGTTTATTGATCCAAGATCTTACCATTAACTATTTAAATAAACTAAATGTTAAAACTAGATTGATATTTAGTTATTATTCAACCAGTCTTAACGTAGTATGATGATGCTGGAACTAGGATCTTAATATTAACGCTATTAGTTGGTTTGTTTCTTATCTTATGATTATCCGGTTCAGATAACATTTACATATTGTTTATATTTTCTACTTTACTATTGCTATAATTATATTAGATCACTCGTAAACTATGATTATTTGTTTTTCCTCTCTACACGTGCGCACACCTAAATACACAATTTATATTTAGAAACCGTAGATTTTCATTTTGCTGCCAAGTCATGTTTTATTGATGAATTAATTTTTAATTTAGAAAACTCAATTGATTTAAAAGTAAAGTTGCATTATAATGCCTTAAGTTTTGTTTTACTTGATTGATTACCTTTTTATTCAAAGATGTGAGCTTTTGGTTTAACTAAATAAGTTAATATATATCCTTTTGTTTTATGGAAAGATGAAAGTGTAGGTCAACTACTGATATGATTCTAATTATATTATATCAACATGAATTGTGAAAAAAAAAGTAGTCAGATTCAATTATGAATTTAATTATATGTTTACATATATAATTGTAATTAATGATTCAATATGTATAATTTCATGATACTTTTCATCATTAAGCTTTATCCAATAATTTATATATTACTTGTGATTATATTCATTAGCTTTGATCACGCTTTCAAACTATTATTATGGATTTAAATGTGGGTAATTTTACCTTATAATATGCAATATCTTTATAAATATTAAATTTATTTATAGAGAGTATTGAATAAAGTAAATAAAACATAAAGTTACTTGTCTTATGAAAGAGCATAATATGGCTAGATGTGACACCCGAAGTGTCATACTCTCAAATCTCATATCAATTACAAAGGGTCATAAAACTTAAGACTGATAATTATTGTAAGACCTAAAGATATAAGTACTTCTCAATTGATGTTACGAGAAGATTATTTTATGATGGAAACAAAATCGAATATTGGTCCTTAGTATCAATATTATGAAAAGTATATGGTTCTACTTTATTCCTTGAAGTGAATGGAAATGCCATGATAATTGACAAAATTGAGAAATATATAATGATGATCATGAAAGTAATGAGATTGACCATCACAATGGCAAACTAAAGGATTGATTGTATGAGGGTATGAAACAAATACAAGTATTATTCATAATAGTATGAGGTGGTAATACATTGTTCTCTCATATTTATATCTTGTAAGCATATGTAACAAATGCATATATGATTATAATTAAAAAAAGTCTATACATCATGATTATATTATTGGCATGACCGGTTAGACCATACCGAGTCAATGATGATGTGAAAAGTATTAACGAATTGAACTATTCTTCCTGATAAATAAGAAAACAATTTTTGCTCTTAATAGAAGTTGATTATTTACCAATTAAAATAGAATATGAATTCTTAGAATTCTGGAAGTTATAAAGGATACATATATCCTAATGCGGATATCATTTAGTGTTTAAAGTCGATGCATCGTCTAAATGGTTATCAAATTCATAACTTAAAGTTGTATGTTTATGGCTTAGCTAATGAGGTAGCAAGCATATTATTCAAGATTATGATATTATTTTTGGTAGAAATAGTGACTTTAATTCACAAGATATTGATGATTATTGGAATAAGTGTTGAACTTTTTATTGCTTAAGTTCATGCACAAATTGCTTTTGTTGAGAAGACGACTCAATTGATTGCAAAGCTAATGATCATAAGAGCAAATGTTCATGTTTGTGAATATGTTATTTTACATGCAAAAACATTTATTCACATCAAGCCAAGAAGTTGTAAGACTTTCTTCCTATTAAGTTGGGTTTTGGTCAGAAACTAAATAGATCTCATCTGAATTGTTTTTTTGATTGTGCGGTATATATTGCAATTGTTTCACCACAACGCACAAAGATGAGAGTTTAAAGAAAGTTGAGAATATATCATGGTATGCATAATATCTATAATTAAAATATAAAGCCATTACTAATAACTTTGTCTATGGCCCAATATATTGGTTATGCATCAATATTTCTAACATTATGGGGAGATAAAAAGTAGCTGGACCGTAAAAAGTTATAATGATATCAGTTTATTAGTTTGATCCTCAAACAAATAGATACAAACCAAAAGTTTGAAAAATAATTCATTAGTGAATCAATTACCAGACATAATCATTAACCTGTAAAGAGTGACTAAGTCACATATACCAACTACTAATGCTCCAATTAAGATTTATATTGGTAATGAGTCTATGGCACGTCTGAATCATGGTAGACTGGTCGATTCCATGAATAAAATCCTCGAAAAAGGAGCAAATATAAAGATGGTCAAGTCGAGATATGATATAAGGGTCTCCTACAGAGGCAATAGACATGATGGTTATGGATGAACATCAAATATATAAAAATAAAGAGATCTTAATAAATATATTATGTCTACAATACATGGAATCGAAATAAAATCGACGTCAATAATACTTTATATGTAGCGCTTGAAATGATGAAAAAAAGATGAGGATCAAGAACTAAAATTTGCTTTTGAATAAAATTGTATAATGATCGGCCAAAATGAATAAACACAAATAAGGAGTTGAAATCTCTAATGTGTTGGTTATAAACGAGGTCTTTTGTGCGAATGAGTTATGTGAAATAATAAAAGAAAGATGCAAAAAAAAAAATTGGTGGTACAAGAAGTTTCGCAAAAGACCTATAATTTATTAAGAGGAGACGTATTCTTCTGTGGTGGATGTAATAACGTACCAACACCTCATTAGTCTGGTAGTACAAAAAGAGAATTGATATGCGTAGTACGAATGTCGTGATTCACTCAACATTGAAACTTACATGAAATTCCATAAATGATTTAAACTGCTATAATCATGTCAAATGAATTCTCGAGAACACTATTATTGTTATATACATATTTGGATCCAAATGCATTATGTTTATTGTATATGTTATTGGATTGCATATAACTTGAACTCCTCATGAGTTTTGAAAAGCAGTTGAGTCTTTAAAAGGTAGTTAGAAACATTTTAAAGATGTAAATCTTGTGCACCAATAAACACATACAAATGGAATTATATCTGTTGATGATGGTATCTCAATGAATCTATATACGACAATGTGATATTTATGTTGGAAGTTTATTTCATGAAACCTTTACATATGATACAAATATCATGTGTAAAGGTGAAAAGTTTATGTGCCAAAATTCTGATGATTGTATGCACATAAATAATTAGTCAAAACCAAATGAAGTTTGTGAATGATCGTAAATACCAAAAGCATTAACATCAAAACTTCAAGAGATGTGTTATGTAAGTGAATAATGATTAATAGTAGTCGAGGTGAGTGTGGTATAATCGACTAGAAGATTATCTCGAAAAAATAAATATTAATTGATGCAGTTCGTCCATGTGCTTTTATGAAAAGAACAACATGAGGTGCATAAGTATCATATGATATGGTGATGATATGATTGTATCTTTTCAATAGATTATAAGAGTTCAAATTATTGAAGGAATAATTTGAAATGAAAGATGAAGTTACAAATTTATGATTTGAGATGTTAAAATACCGTTTGTGTTCCATCAGTCAATCAAACTACATCAATAAGATGTTGAAATATTTAATATGGATTAAACTTGTCATTTTAAATATGTTAAAAGGTTTTCCAATCATCATCTTTTATCAAATAAATAAAAAATATTATTAATCTTCAAGTTCGTAGTTCATTGCAATAGATATATAATTGTTTCTTTCTAGTTATACACAATTAGATATATTATTTATATCGTGTCCAATAAAGAGATAATGAATTATGGTAATTCAAGTATTTTAATATCTCCAAGGTATGAAAAATATGAGTTTATATTTACTAACACAACAAAAGAAGTTTAGTTAGTATTGCAGATGCAGGTAATGTAACAGAACATAATTGGGGATTTTGTGGTATTTGTTCATAAGAAATGCAACTGTAGTTTCAATGAAGATCATACGTTATTGATCAACTTTAGCAATTACACATTAAAGGATCAACTGGTGAATCAACGAGTTCATAGAAGATCGACACTCATCACTTAAATGATGCATATACAAATAAGGGGGAGTATTATTCAAGTTGCACTCTTTTTTCCTTCACTAAGTTTTGTCCTATTGGGTTTTCTTAGTAAGGTTTTTAATGAAACAACATAGCTGATACAAATAAGGGGGAGTATTATCAAGTTGCACTCTTTTTTTCCTTAGCTATGGTTTTGTCCCACTGGGTTTCCTAGCAAGGTTTTTAACGAAGCAGCATCTTCGAGCATATTAAGTTGATAACCAAGGGGGAGTGTTATAAATATTATTTATTATGGTTATCAACAATTATATAGATAAGACTTTATTAGAGATATACTTATCACGTTATTCAAATGGTTGTTGGAGTTATGAAAGGATTATGTTTCATACTCCTATAAATACTTATTGTATCTTATTTGTAAACATCAATCAATAATATAAACATCTCTCTCCCTATATCTCTTTCTCATATTGTTGTTGCTATTAGGCTAGTTTCACGACGATTACTAACTTTTTGCTGATTTTCATAGCAGGTAATGAAATATATATAATGAATATATACATATGTTTTTGAAAAACTTTTTAGGCAAACAATTAAGGTAATGAGAGTTTAATTATTTCTGGGCGACACATAAGTCGACAAGGTAATAAATAATTTTAAAAAAAAATATGGAAATGACATTTCTCACACTAACCAACCAATATATTTATATTTCTGTAGAACTAATATGTTTTCATGTTTTAAATAAGTAATCAAAACATATACCGTATATCGATAAATAATAATTATCAGATTTTTCAGCTGCTTTTAATCGATATATTATCTATTCTTTATTCTTACTAGCTTTAGTTACTCTTGTATTATACGGAAGTGTGGAGAGTTAATTATTAAATAACATAAAAATAAAAATAAAATCAAATGTGTTATATATTAAATAAGACATAACAAATTTTGATTATAAGGTCACAAATGAGCAAAAACATCCTTGTAAACTACATTTGTAGTAACATTAGTAGGTTTACACTCATTATCTAAAGTTAAAAGCTTCAATCCATCTTTACTCTTAACTTGTGACAAGATGGCATAAAGCTGATCATACGTAAAAATAGGCTATTTTAAGTATAAACCGACACTTACAGAGATTGACCTTAACTTTTGTTTATTGTCATAGCGAAATATACAGTAAAAGAAAACTGTCTTCTTTTAGACTTAAAATGAATACTTTTGACAGGTCCAATCGTGACCTAGATATTAAATGGGTGTGAGGATATTAGTATGAAAAAATTAAGATTTGAATAATATACACTGAAAAGTTATTTGTAATAATTAGATCAATTTCGAATTATTTTGACACTGTAATCAAATATAGAGATATCGTATTGAATCGATTTGGATCGGTCTATAAATGTTCATAATATTTCTGATTAGTTGTTTATTATTATTTATAAAATACTAACTTTAATAAACCCGTGTACGGGTTGAAAAAATAAAATATTAAATATAATAAAATTTATGAAGTATAAAATGACAATCTAAAATAAGATATGATTAAAATTACATATAAGTAATAACTATAAGTAATATAATAACGATATCAATTTTTAAACTTTTATTTTAAAACTTTTTTTCCAAAAAAAGTTAAATATTTCTTTTCAAAACAAACCGTATTAAAAATGTTATTTTTAATTTTTTTTATTATAACTCCTAATTTTAATTATTTTTAGTTTATAAAAAATTTTACTTTTTAAAAATACCAATTTTAAAATATTTTATATTTTAAAAAAAGTTAAATATTTTAGAAAAAATTTTAATTGTGTAAAAAATTATATTCTAAAAATAACATTAATAGAAAGATATCTATCTTAGTTTATTAAAAAAATTAATCTAAAAAAAATTAAAATTATTTAATATTTTTAATTTATGCAATTATTTAATAGGAGAGAGATGCGAAAAAAATAAACTTAGGGGGCTTAAAAATGTGACAAGTGTCCCCTTAAATTACTCTTTAGTATTATATATAGATTTGATATGCTTTTTATGTAATTAAATAAGGATTGAGCGTCTTTTTTATTGGCTCTTTCTTACCAACTTGCAATATTTTAGTTGTCCAACTTCCATTTGCATATGGAGTTTTGAAATAAGTAAAGATTCTTTTTAAAAAGTATATATATTTTTTGAACTTTTAAAATGTGAACTTTGAAATTCGTTTCTTAGCGGTAAAGCCTGGGCGATTTGTTAGTATGATATGAATACTAATTACGCTTTTGTATATTTCGATAAATAATAACCAAACTTATTATTTATTTAATTTAAATACTTCAATTGAGATTTGGCTATCAATTTATGATTCATCTAATCAAGTTAATGTGAAAGAATGCAATTATCTAGTTTAGCTGTAAAGTTTTTTTCTTTTTGTATTTTCGATTCTAAAAATAAAGATTTAGATAAAAAGGAACCATAAGTTATTTGAGCCTATGGAAAAGGTTAAGGGTCCAATTTATATTGTTCGAAACCTGGCCATTTACGGTAACATTAAATATAAAAATTAATAGTACAAAAAAAGCCGGTAAAAAAAAAGAAAGAGTAGACTGGGGATGGAACGGAGGACTTAAACCTTGCCTCTTTCTAGAGAAAGGTGTGGTCAATGAACCGACTGAGCTAGCTAGATTTTGTTTTTAACTATGGGGTAATTATCCATGCTTCCCGGTGGACCGGTTTTACGTAAAAATAACCAAGTAGCATGGGTTCATCTGGAATTTAAGAAATTGATATCACGTTGCTATGAAAATAAATATAGACAAACATGAAAATGAATTTAAAACAATCGATCACAATCACTTTAAAAATCTATATAAAATAATTAAAAAAAATAAATTAAAAAGAACTCAAACTTAAAAAAAAAATGAAGAAGTCACTAAAGAACAAAATAGGTATCATACTTTATGTACTAATAATATGTATTATAACTAGTATTTAGACCCCGCGTTGCGGCGGGATATTATAATAATAGGCAAATCATATGTAAAACAAAGTAAAAACTTAACCTTTACGATTCACATGTTTCCAAAATCAGCTAATTACAAAACCAATACCAATGTAGATAGATTTCCTTTATTACTGTAATCAAAACATGTGGTATGATAATTTTAAACAAATGATCTTGTTCTTTAACTTTAGTAAACTCCTTTAAGTCTCTCAGATACACACAATGATTTCTAAACTATGTTGTTGTTCCTGTTTCTGCTGAACATAAAAAGATTGTTAATCAAATTGCTATAGGGATCTAATAATGATAACTCGTGTTATAAAAAGATGATATACATTATGATGTTGTGGTCATGTAAATTGCTTTCAAATTTATATGAATCTTGTCACATAGATAGCTAAATACCAATATTTCTATTAGCCACCTATAAAGTTTAACTTGGTTATCACTTTTCTTAAGAACCGTAGGATCTCATATCATTAAAGTCAAAGGTTCAAGTTAATTTGTTTGAATAAATTGAGGCATATGATCCACAATTACCCAGTTCAGGGTGTATGATATGTAGGTGTGGTTCTCCCGATATATCCGCATAACCACAAATCGATTCCTTAAAACCGACTGATACATCAGTATACATTAGTAAAACCGTGAAAATAAGACAAATTGAGGCCCAGATAACAAAATTAATGACGCACAATGGCTCTTCATTTCAACTCCATCTGTGTAAACATGTAAGTAGGTCCACCAAAACTATTGATGAACACCACCATTGTTATTAACTCCAATAAGTTTAATAAAATAAATTTTAGACTGAAAATTGAGAAAACCACAATGTAAAAAGGTACATAAATGAAAACATAATAAACTATTAAAATTATACGTTCCGGAAATAGAAATCACAACGAATACAAGAGTACGAGTAGATCTACCATTTTTCATAAGTACCCGGTTTGACCTGTATTTATTTTTGACAGGATCCATTTTAACCTAAACCAAAATGAATATTTTTTAAAACGACTTCTCCTAACCTGAACGCGTTCTGACCCTGGCGGACCCAACCCGTCGATTTTGTCAGGTATAATGATTTATTTATAATGGCGGACAGTTATCCAGCATTTTATATAGAAATAACATTTTTTTCTGTCAGCTTTGCCTATTTTTGCACCTCTCTTATACCATGACATTGCAGTGATCTATTTGAACTTGTAAACATATAATTAACTTAAAGAGTAAGTTAATGAAGTACCCATCTAACGATGTTTATTACTTCGAAGGAGAAAATATCTTGAAAAGACCCAATTGAAAAACCAAAGGTCTTGAAAACACTTTGAATGGCACACACAAAAGATTACATGAAACCTGAAACAAAAACAAAAACGAAAATGCACTTCTGAAAAGTAAGCTTCAAGCTAACAACATCAAACCTAACATTAGGAACCAATTGCAACATCGATGGAAGTCTCACATAACAAAAGCATACCATCACTTACAATAACAATAACAGAAGTCGATGAAGTAGGTGGAAGGTGTACATCTACCACAGTGGCAGGTGAGGAAGAAGCCAAATCTGTCCCTCAGATCTCGCTCTGGTGGTGGAGGTCACGACGGAGGCCACCAAAGACTTTCTCTGTCTTCGAACCATCCCTCTCTTCCTCCTTTTCTCTTGCTCTATAAGAGTAGAATGGGGTGAAGACGTGGCAAAACCTATTCGAGCAATGTGTAGGGTGGAGAGGAGATTACACATAGCATAAAACCTATAAGAAAAATTATTGAATCAAACTACAAAATCCAAATAGAACACAAATAAGTGTTTAAATAAATAAATTCTATAACAAAAATTACTTTGAATGCAAAGGAATACGTATATCATTTACGCACTATGCTACTAAGTGATTTCACCATCGATCGACCACGCCGATACTTTTATAATTAGTGTAATAAAATTTAAACAAATACTAGAATGTTTATTTGAACGTGTTTAAACAAAAGGAAACGTTTCGTCAATGCTTTTAGACTGGTTATGGCTCGTATTCTTAAACATGTTTAGAAGATTAGAATTGTGTGAGAATGATCTAAGGTTGGGCTTTCTGTTATAGGCTCATAATAATTAGAAAAATGTTTGAGAAATCTAGTAAAAACGGTGATGGGGCCTTTTAACTTTTAAGGCAGATACAAGGGCAAATTGGTCTTTAGGGTAAGTAAACACATCTGGAATACCATTCACATTTCACACACAATCAAAGGAAAGGAAGGCCAGAGCCATCGGAATGCCCGACTTTTGAATTCGTAAGTTCAGATCTTGCTTCCGTTTTTCTTCATTCTTCTGTGATCCATTCGATCATCTTCACTTGCTTTCTGGTGTTTCTGTTTCCATCCTAATTGATATCTAGGTCAGGGAGGTTTAGCTGTTGGCATATATAACAAACAATATAGCATAGCATAGCATAGCATAGCACCCAATTTCTTTAGGGTTTCCCCTTTTGATCTTTCTATTTCACCAAAAACCAATTCTATTGTATTATCATTACCACACCATACACACGCTGCTCAATCTAACCACGCTCCTCTCTCTCTTTATTAGGTTTTACCTCTCCTCCGCCCACTGAATAGTGATCACTATACTACGTCTGTTTGTGTGCTGCTTTTTCTATCAGGATATGAAATTAGCTACTTGAAATTGATTCATGATAAAAGGCCATTAGCTTATGATTGTTTATTCTACCTGGAGATCTCTCCTCGCCTCTTAAGTGTCCCCAAGCAGAATAACATAACAACATAGGTATACAATGGACCCATAGAACTACTTCTACAAACCTCACTTTAACTGTAACATGCATCCCTTCATATTCTTCTGCTACATTTCCACTTTCTACAAATCCCTAATTTTATCCTGCTTCTCTTTATATGTACATCAAAACATCTTTCTTAAGCCGCATTGTTTTCTGCATTAAACTTGTTTTATGTGCAACCACTTTGAATCTGGATTGCTGAAAATATCATGGAAGCCACCTATAAAGCCTGTTCTAATTTTGCCTGTAGTTATGATCTACACAAGTACTGGATCAATGACACAATGCAGTGGAATAGAACTTGTCCTATTTCCAAGAGAGTTGTGAATAATTACATGTGTTTTGCTTGTTCTAATGAAATACAGATACTTCTCTATGTTTAGATGGAGCAATTATGATTTTATATATATGAGTCTTTTAATTTTCATGAGCTCTTATTTTTGGAGCTCCTTGAGTATGTTACTTTGAAGTTTGAATTTGATATAAAACAATACCACAAATTGGGTTTTACCAAAATTTGTTAAAAATGACGACTGATATATTGTGGATCTTTGGGTGATCTAATGGTTAGCAGGCAGAAAAAGATACTCTTGAGGTGAATGCTGAAGTAAAGAACAACCCACGACTTTTTTTGCTCATCATTTATCTGTGAGATGGCTGAGAAAGCATGTGTAAAACGTCTTCAAAAGGAATATAGAGCACTTTGTAAAGTATGCCTTCCATTTGTTCCATCATATATTTTTTTCTATCAATTATATTCACATTTACAGTCAGCCTTTGTTTTCTGCATAGTGCTTACTAGTTTGGAGTTTGGACTTTTTTCTTTTGTTGTAATTATAAATGATATTCTATTTATCTTGTAACTTGTCATATGTTTTTCTTCTTTCCGTAAACCAATTACAGGAACCTGTTTCACATGTAGTTGCTCGGCCTTCCCCAAATGACATTCTTGAGTGGCGTAAGTTTGCATTTGTTTTGCGCACATTATTGTTTGCATGTATGTGATATAGCTTAATGTGTTTTTATTTCAGATTATGTATTGGAGGGAAGCCAAGGAACGCCTTTTGAAGGTTGGTCTCCCCACCGCATCCCAAAAACAAAAGAAAAAAAAATTATCATCGCATATATAGCTTAAACTTATGGTCACCTGCCAACCTTTGCTCGTTTAATTATTTAGGTGGATATTACTATGGAAAAATAAAGTTTCCTTCCGAGTATCCATTTAAGCCTCCAGGAATCAGGTATTTACAGGACATCACATCAGATTTTATGATTAATGTCGGATGTATGCAGTCGTATGATTTCTGATTCTTATGATTGAGTTCAATCTTTCTTCATTTTTTTTGTAGCATGACCACTCCAAATGGGCGATTTATGACACAAAAGAAAATCTGCCTGTCAATGAGTGATTGTAAGTTGCTGAGTTTAATTTGAAAAATACAATTTTCTTAAATAAATGATTTTTACTCTTGGTAATACCCTTTTTATTCTTTTCCAGTCCATCCAGAAAGCTGGAACCCAATGTGGTCGGTCTCCAGGTAGTGTGAATTTAACTAAAGAAATCAGCTGTGTATCCTATGCTTATGCCTATCTTTGTATTTTGATATTTTTATCTTTATTATTATTATTATTATTGTTATTATTATTATTATTATTATTATTATTATTATCATCATTTTTCTTCTTTGTTCATTTCTCATGCAGCATCCTTACAGGGCTCCTCTCCTTCATGGTGAGTTTCATGTGATTCATAATCAAATATAAAGGGAATTCTGACTTAAGAATTTCATTTTAAATGCTAAGTTTTCTTACTATTTTTCGTCTTTTCTGCCATTTCCATTGACACTAGCTCTTTTACATACTATCCTAGATCAGTGACACTATACAAAGCATTTTCAGTTGCAACTTATTATTGAAATGATTTAATTGTTATAGCACTCGCATTCTTCTGCCACATGTCATCATAATTTTGTTATTATTGATGCAGATGGACAACAGCCCTACCACTGGTAGTGTAAACACCACCGTTGCAGAGAAGCAGCGCCTTGCAAAGGCATCTCTGGCTTTCAATTGTAAAAAGTGAGCTCATTATTTTATAAAGTATTAAACTTGAAGGAGTTTATTCTTTTTTTCTGATTTTAACAACAAATTTTAAATTTTGCCCTTTATTACTGATTTTAGAACCAACCCCATTTTAATTGGTTTTTAATCTGTAAATTGCTGTTGTGGCACTGGTAGATTCCATGTCTTCTGAGGGCATGCAAGAATCTTTTTTTCTCTTTTTTTTTTCTTGTTCTAAAATAATAATTAAACGGAAAATTAGATGCTACAAGGCATATGAAAAAAAATCCTGCTGTTATTTGTTGTACAACCCATAAGAAAATACAAATTGTTTGCCAGAATTAGTAATAATGGGCAAGATAGTTCCTTTTTTGCATCTAAATAAAGGTTGGTTGTTAAAATTCATAAAAAGTATAAAGTTTTGGTTGTTAAAAAAAACTTGCACCGTTTTAACTCACACACTTGATCTTTGTTCTTTTTGATTACTTGTTGACAGCCCAACATTCAGGAAATTATTTCCAGAGTATGTGGAGAAATATGAAGAGGAGCAACGACTATGTGAACAACATGTTATTGAAGAACAGCCAGTTGTTGCAAAGCAGGAAGAAAGTTCACAAGAATTGTTGGGTAAAAAGGACGAGGTAAAAGGAGTAGAAACACCAAAAGAAAATGCCAAGAAACAGTCATTTCCAATGTGGATGGTGCTGTTGCTAGTTTCATTTGTTGGTCTTGTAATGGCTTTGCCTCTGATGCAACTTTAAAAACAGAAACAATGTTGGTAGACCTTAAAACTCTACTAAGTTTGGTCTGTTAAAGTTATCGGTAGTAATTAGTAAATACTTTCAAGCAATGTTAAAATGTTGAACTTTAATCCTTCTTGTGTATTTGTTTGTGTGCATACTCTTGTGCATGTGTTTGATTCTTTAAGTTTCCACCATTTGGATGAAAGTTGCTGTAATTGTACCAGATGCACGCTTAATTATCCAACATATACTACTTTAAGTTTAATTGTCAGCGTAATTAGGCTGTCTACATCTTTTTACGTTGCATCTCAAGTGTATGTTGGTAATTTACTTTTATAACCATTGTATACACGGAATTTAAAGACGTGCTCCATACACATTTGCCCAAGTCCATACGTATGAATAGAAATAGTCATATCCTATAGCCGTGCAATATAAGACTTCACATCATGTATCTACTTTTACTTGTGTATGGTCTTTGTTTCGACTAATGCATACGTAAAGAATGTGATACAGGGCCAACGATCACGCATCGCTCTTTCAATCTTGCAGCATTAGAAAACGTCTCTTAGGTGGTATATGACCGACAGAATACTCAATTATATTTGTGACCTATACACGTGTACTGTCGACCTTCTCGTGTATCCATATGGAAATGAGAGATGATTCTTCTGGATGTCAAACATATTTATGAGATATTAGAAAACAAGCCACATTCCATTTGCTGTATAAAGGCATGATTAGAGTATTAAAAAATGAAAGCCATTAAAAAAATATAAACAGAACACGCGCGCACGCACAGAAACACAAGTGTATTTGAGAACTCATAAGTATTTTTAGAGCCGCAATAACTCGTCAATAGTTCATATTATATATTTAAATTTGTTTCTTTTTACATATGGATGTGTGTGTTTATGTATATAAAAACAATCAAGGTAAATGTTACATACGTTTTTAAATTTTTAATTGTTATCTGCCCATATGGAGATGATATAATCTACACATGACTTATATCTCAGCATGTTTAATGCAAAATTGTTCTCTTCCATGACCAGCGTACCAAAAACATTTACGAAAAATATTTTTTCTTGTGTACTATTCATTTGGTTGTATAAATTTTTATACATTTGTTTATGGATTAGTTAATTAATGTAGCTGGGGGAGGGAAAGCGAATACGAAGAAAGCCAAAAGGTCAGTGGATCAGATTTTAATTAATTATGTGGATGTAGGATATTATCTGAGATATGGTATTGGTAACAATCAAAATGGAGATGAATATTATTTTTAAGGGAAGCTAAATTATAATATAGATTTGAAAAGAAACAAATAAAGGAATTTAATTTGCAACGACAAACAAGAAGTCAAGGAGCAGTCAGATGAGACACAAGACAAGATAATATAAGTGGCCGGGCTTTGAATACACAATTATCACCTTCTCCCCGGCCCGGATGTTGTCCTTGATTCTCATCTCATAAAACCAGTCTTAATGAATCGATCCTCCATATACGTACATACTTTCCCTCAGCTCATATATATATATTCAAGATTCAAGATGAGGAGCAGTTCACCTGTGCATGGTAGAGCAAATCTTGATACTTTCGATCATATACTATTGTCCATGCTTCTCATTTTCAATTCGTTTGCTTTCGTCCTCCCACTGTTACTATTAAAAATCATACCAGTTGCACTGTCCGACCCGAAATACTTTAAACAACGGCTGGAATGCGCAGTTTGCTTATCAGAGGTCTGTGAAAGAGAAAAAGCACGTGTTTTGCCCAAATGTAATCATGGATTTCATGTAGAATGCATTGACATGTGGTTTTTTCACATTCCACTTGTCCAGTCTGTAGACAAGACGTTGTTTCTGACCAAATTAAGTTAATTAGTCGTCAAACAGCACAACAAGACTCCACAACTGTTTTGTTAACTCAAGCTACCACTAATCTCACGAATTCTGAATTGGAAGAAGAAGCAGCCATGATTAGTCATCATCAAGCACCGCCTATCTTACCAGCTTCATCATATCACAGACAGCAACACGTATCAGATTTAGTAATTGAAGTACCAACACAGAATATTGATATATAGTGATCAACTGATCAAATTAAATCTTTAACAAGGATTCATCAATTCCTTATAATTAATTTAGCCCTAACATTGGAGGCCATAAGTTGATTTTTTTCCCCAGTCTTACGGACGTGACTTTGTTTGTTATCGACTCGGCTAATCGAAAATCACAAAAACGAATACCGATACCACTTCCTATAATACCTATACCAGCAACAATGGTATTCACTTATATTCCGATAATCGGTTTGCTTTGTCGCAGTACCGCAACAGTAACTGCACTCGCTACACCCTACGATACAAAATATAAATCACCGATGTTTAAGCAAAAACACAAAACTTTGTTGTAGTACCTCACACCACCAAAATACCAATTCATTAATGTTTGATGCCAAAACACAAAAATTAAACTTTTGTGGCCGTATAACAAAAATACAAAAATTCATTGTAGCACCTCACTTGCTTTTTAATATAGATATAAAATATTTTGATCCTCTCCTACTCCCTTATTCTGTATATCAACACATCAATTCATGGAATATTGGATATATTTTAACCTTATGATGTTGTACAATGTAAAACTAAACCTTAATTAGTTTTAGTGTAACAATCTAACCGGGCTAGAGTTAACGTGTCACTATTATGGAAATTATAGAGTTAAGACTTAAGGTACTTATAACCAAATATGAAATGTTCAAAATATAATACTAATTATCTTAGCTAGAATTCCTGTAGCTAGAGTACGTAATACTTTTGCATGCGCGCACAATAACAGCAGAAGAAGAGATTAAAGTATGTAAGGGTCAATTGAAGATTACAAAACATGGATAGAGATATGAAACCCAATTATATTGCATTGCATACTCAATTGATCAGGTCTCATAGACTCGTCTTTAAAGTTTGACCCAGAGATACATCAACACCCTTCCACACGCAACTACATGCTTGTTGATGTCTCAATAAATGAACATGCTTGTTGAGGTAACTTGTTTGGACTTTCTTTGTTACCCATATATATATATATTATCAAAATTTTAAATTAAATACCTTGTTTTAGTTTCAAATCCAAAATTGTATTATTAAAGATATATAAATGATACATCTTCCAATCTTCCAACCTAATTAATACTTGTTAGTTTAATAAACTTTTACCCAAGAATCCAGGATACATATCATATCAAGATTAGCTAGATAAAAGGAGTCGTTAAAATTAAGCATCAGAGGACCACTCTTCAACATTTTTGGATGAGCTGTAATGTGATATGTCTATCTATCTTTTTATCTAAATTAAGTCGCATCACACATGCTTGTATAGTATATCAAAATTATCTCATCTTTTTTCTTCTTCCTAGGATTTTTATCGGAATTTTTTTTAAAAATAGGTGAAGTTTAAAGTATTTGTTGACATGGAGCGTTTTTCTTGAAAGATTTGGGTAATAAGGGTACCCCGCCATTGTGGCTGGCGGGTTTTGCACCGGTTTCAAGCGTTTCTGAGTAC
The DNA here is from genome assembly GCA_025506505.1 of Flaveria sonorensis. Taxonomy (NCBI): domain Eukaryota; kingdom Viridiplantae; phylum Streptophyta; class Magnoliopsida; order Asterales; family Asteraceae; genus Flaveria; species Flaveria sonorensis. The sequence continues at coordinate 84,049,875 of CM046432.1, forward strand.
CCGCCATTGGGACCGGCGGGTTCTAGAGTACTCGCCATTGGTGTCGGCGGGTTCTGGAGTAAAGTACAACCCACCATTGGGGTCGGTGGGTTCTGGGTAAAGCGTTCGACTTCATTTTCCAACCTCACAAATCACCAACTTGAATACACCTGACACAAATCACTCTTATATATTAGGTTTGTAATCCTCTTTGTTTTTTCATCCAAATCTTCCTTCTCATTTAGAAAAAATATATTTCTCAATTGCGTTTATTATAAAACATAGCTTTCAGTATGTCTCGACCTTATTTTCTACAGTTGTATTGGGGTGGTGATGTTTCTTTGATGTGAATGACGATGACAACGGAGGGTTTGATAACTCGGATGATGATATATCGCAAGATACTGAATCAGTTCCATCGCATGATGAATCAACTGACGTTGAAGACGTGTACGGAATTGTAGACCATAACAATTTCGGATGATGATATATCGCAAGATACTGAATCGGTTTCATTAATTTATATTACATTTGTCTAGGTTGGATATGAATAGGAGCATCAGAATCTTCGTCAATTAACTCATTTAAGTCAAACGGACACGGTGATGCATTTGAAAACCGCAAAGCATCTGGAAACGTCTGTTGAAACTGAGAAATATATGGTAATGGCTCAGACTGTTGAAACTGGTTTAAAAAATTTATTTGAAGGGACGCGTAAGTATTTGATGTATCCCCTTCCTCATAGTTTTGGGTTCCCATTTCAAACGGGGTGTTTGATGTTCCACCATAAAAAAAATCTGGGTTACCCATGTTGCTAAATTGTTGGTTTGGAGAGCTTAAATGTGATGATTCAAACTCATTCCCTCCGTGAAAGTCTTGCCCTCCCATATCATGTTGTCTCTCATTTTCTTCAACAGCCTGACCACCAACCCTCCCTCGTCCCCGACCCCTTCTACGTAAACGTTGCAGGACAGGTGGAAGTTGAATCTCAACTGGATTTCGCATCATATGTGTAGGTAGATAGCCTCCGTGATCAACATATGCAAACTCCATATAACGACTAGCCATGTCCGTACCCATTTCATCTCTTGAACTTTGATAAAATTGGCTCATCCCTTCCATTTACAATTAAACTATGTTAATAATACAAAATAATAATAATACTTAATAATAATAATAATAATAATAATAATAATAATAATAATAATAATAATAATAATAATAATAATAACACCAGCATTGTCATTCTTTTCCCTTCGTTTTGAAACCCATGCGGGTTTATGTCTTGATGGCTTGGGTTCGTTACATATGCAACGGTACGATCCATATGTCATCTCATGTATGATTCGGACGCAACTATCATATCTGTGTAACTACCATTCACAAGAGTATCATGTCTCGACTCCCATGCTTGAACATAAAAATTATGCCTCTTTCCAATTATTGTTTCTTCACCTCTACGAGCAGTGGAATGGAGTCCGAAATGTTCCTCCCGTGTCAGTAGTACACTTGTTGGGATCGGTTGAGCCATTCCGAATTGTCGTAAAACCCTGCTAGCACAGTGGGGCTCAACGTATTCCCAACAGATGAGATATGTGTCACTCCTCCAGCACATATGACCATTTGTACAAATTTCAGGTAGATATTGGATAATATGATCATAAGGCCTCCAGTTAAACTGAAATAAATAACATATAATTAAATTTATAACACCTTGTAATAACTAATTTTTTAAAAATATATGATTAAAAAGTTAATACTATCCTGTCATTGAACGAATGTAATGTGGATCGGTACGCGCTCAGGCAATGCGGAGTGGTGTTAACATAGTTAAGTTTGTCGCCTTTCCATCTTTCAAAAATATTCAAATAAACCAACGCTTAATTGGTAAATTTTTATTATTAAACATATAAATAATACATGTACCAAAAATTTGTACGTTATTTTAACATACCTTGCACCGTAGGGTTTTGTAAAATCAATAACGCGGTTATTAATTGGAGCCATGGTAGGTAATCTTTCCCACGCCCATAGTTGTAGCAAGAATAACGGACCCCCAACATTAGTTACTGTTATTTTTGTTGCTCTGCAAAGTTGTCTATACAACCACGCTAAAACTGCACTACCCCAGCTTAGTTGCCTACAAGTACTTAAATGTTCAATGTGGGTTAAAAAATTAACATGCAACATGTTGGAAGAGGTATCCGGGAATAAAGTTGCCCTAATTAAGTAAATTATAATTAATCTAGCACGCTGTACACATTGCTCTTCGTTGGCATCGTGAGGAAAGTCTTTCCTTATTTCATTTAGAATAGCAGCCAGATTAATTTTGTTACCTTCCACAGCGCGTGAATTAAGAGAATAACCAGTTAAATGTTCAAACCTCATTAAAATCTCAGTTTTGTTCATCAACTCATCAGTGCCAGAAATAACATCACCATTAACCTGTAAACCCCATAATACCTGGACATCTTGAAGGGTACGATATCCACAGTCGATAATACCTCCGAAACCAGCCAACCTTATGTGGCGCATGACATTATGCGGGATAGGCTTTTCAGCAATGTGTTTCCAAAAATTCTTATCACCCCTTCTAGCTCTAAATATACTAACATCACTCGGTGGATTTTGAAAATAGTGAGTTGCTCTATGCTCACCACCCAAGAATAATAATTCATTGTTAATAGGACCCGGTGTAATTCGCCAACTCATTTTGTAAGAATTTTTTTGTATAATGAAGATATATAAAAAATGTGTGTTAATGTGGGTTGAATGTAGTGTTTATAAAGAAAATGAAATGGAGTTGATGATTTGTGCGGTTGAAAATGAAAGGCGAGTAAATGTGGCAGATGGTAAAGTTGGTGAATTGCGTGGTCGATATTTCACCCAGAACCCGCCGACCCCGGGTTGTACTTTACTCCAGAACCCGCCGACACCAATGGCGAGTACTCCAGAACCCGCCGGCCCTAATGGCGGATACTCAGAAACGCCTGAAACCGATGCAGAACCCGCCAGCCACAATGACGGGTACCCTTATTATCCAAATCTTTCAAGAAAAACCCTTTCATGTCATCAAATACTTTAAACTTCACCTATTTTTAAAAAAAAATTCTTTTTATTGAGAAATATCTATTTTCATGGGCCTATTATATCTTAATATGCATGTATTTCAGAAACAAATAAAAAAATAGCAATGACATATTATATTACTCTACAAATCATATCTATTTTTATTAACGCTTCAAACCATATATATTTTCATCTATAAAACATGTGATATATTAGCGGCCACATGCAACAGACGTATCATTTTTTTGCTAAAGTGAAATATAAATAACCAAGAAATATGAAGATTATATTGAAAAAAAGTGGATAGCCAGAATAGATACGTGAAAAGTTGATGATTGTGAATTACAAAGCTTGGTCATAAAAGAAGGGTGAAAGAAAAGGATTGATTTATTAACAGAAAAGCAAAATTGTGGAGTGGTCATGAATTACTCGATTTTCACAAGATAAGATTGATTTACAAAAAGTAAAAGTAATATATATATATATATATATATATATTATATATATATATATATATATATATATATATATATATATATATAAGGGATCTTATATTGATTTACAAAAATGTAAAAGTAGCATATATATATATATATATATATATATATATATATATATATATATATATATATATATATATCTAGGAGTGATCCTAAGAAAACCACAATGTATAAGAAAACTAAAAAAAACCAATGAAATCGATCACATTATTTAATAATTTTTTATCACTACCCTCTATGTATATGTGTGAGTATATATAAATAAGGGTATGGATCAAATGAAAATCGTAGCATGGCTTTACATATACGTCACACATAGGTTACGTATGCGTAACCATTTTTCATTTGACATGGTGTTACTTATATGTAAGACCATTCATTCTCGTATGTATGCTCAACATATATGTACCAAATACTTAAATAACATTTTAACAATTAAAATAACAAAAAAGTTATGAATTATGTTATTGGTTTCCGTGGTTTTCTTTGGTTTTCACATGAGTATTGGTTTTCTTAGGAACCCTCCCCTATATATATACCCTATATATATATACCCTATATATATAAGGTTACTGAGAAATCATGTTTACAAGAAAACCAAAAAACCATTTATCTACCATTGATTTATGTAATCAATGGTTGAGATTATACAATGGCAATATTGTAAATAAAAGAGGTTTAAAGGATTTAATTATAAGTTTATAAGGGTATAATAGACAAAACACATGTGTAAATTAAATGGAGACTTTCATTCAACTATTAAATCCCTAAAATCACTCATTCCCTCTCATATTTCTCAATTTACACCAAAATCTCAAACTTTCTCTCCTATTTCCAACATTTTTATTATGAATTTAAACACTAAATCATACTAATTTTTGTATATTTAAGGAATCAAATATAGATGGAGTTAGAAACAAACAAATAAACACCAGTTGAGTTACGCATATGTAATCACGTTAAACAACAACTAATTTCAATATGTAACACTATGTCGTGCACGTATTAAGCACTACGTTACGTTTACGTACTAAATGTGCAAAAACATGTTTTTCAACTTAGAAATTTACATATATGTAGAAATGGTTACGTATATGTAACTTGGTTAATACATATATTGAGTTACCTGTAACTTGATAAGTTACATATACGTAACACTAAAAAGAACACTAAAATCTAAAGAAAATTACACTCAATAGATCTGCATCTATATGTAAACTTGCTTACGTATATCTAACTCAATAAAGATGAAGATGAAGATGAACAAACAACCAAATCGTAATATAACAAAGTTACGTATATGTAACCTGCCACTACATTCTTTCAATTCTTGAGTTGCCCTAATCTGAAGTTACGTATATGTAACCTAAGTTACATAAACATGTATTCATCTTCTTCCTTATGTTACCATCCATGGCGGTAAGATAATCAATCGATTTTGTTAGTTTCTTGAGCAGCGATGATGTCCTTGTGAACCCGTCCATCAATCGATTTCATTAAGACCCAACTGAAGACTTGATTTCATCAATTTTGTTGGTTTCATCTTCATTCTTTCGCTAACCTCTAACCCTACATCACCTTCTTGAATATAGAAAATGCTAAAATGGATTAAATATTTCCAGAAATTGGATTTGTAAAATCAATTAAATCACCACATTATGAAGAATGAGGAAGAAGATCGATGCTTTGTTTTGCTGGGAAAAAAGTGAATGAAGAAGAAGATCGATGCATTGTTTGAATTATTCTTCATTTGTTCAAACATGGAGTAAAATAAGAAATTTTAGTCAACCATGATTATTTACTAAAAATATTTTACATAGACAATTACTAAAACACCCTTTGATAATAATAAATATATATAAATAATGAAAATTTTTTATTGGTTAAAATTGGTTTTTTTGGTTTCTCAAAACTAGTTGGTTTTCTTAGGATCCGTCCCCTATATATATATATATATATATATATACTAGTAGCGTGCTCGCGCGATGCGGTGCGTGCGACACTTTTTATTATGGTATTTTTCTCTGGTTAGTTTTATATTTAAAAAACTGAATTCCTTCTTTTAAGCATATTGTAACAAACATGGAAAAAATTGTATATAATTAAAGATACAAGGGTCTAAGTGTAAATAAGTTTAAAGTTCCACTTTTTAGTAGCGTTAGAAAGACATAATTACCCTTGTTAAATTGATTTTTTAGGTTGTACCTTGTGCTTAAAATCTACAAATCTCTTAACTTTTACCGGAATCCTTCCTTCGTGCATTATAATATAGTATAGATGTATGTATATGAAAGCAATTAATTTATAGCTAGGTAGGAATAAAAGTAACGCTTATAATGAGAAGCTGGAAACCGTTGGGCACGTTGGCGCTGCCATTCCCGTTTTCTTTTTTTGGTTTATAGCTATCTACACATATTTCTTGCTGAACGGACGTGTCATGACTCACGTGTGTATTGCTTTTTTAAAATCATATTTTGTTTAACCGGGCGGCCATCATATATATGCTCCTAAAAGTAGACAGGTCGATATATATATATATATATATACACAAACACGTACTACATGCATATACGCCGGCCATTTGTTAACACACGTATAGTACGTACACTTATCATGATTATAAATCGTAGCATAAGATCGAAATATATACAAACAATAATCCATCTTTAAAGAAATGATGGGTGGGTGCCGTCGGTCGTATAAATGAACTACATATCGATAATATATTGATCTTACATATATAAAATAATAAGAAAATCTTGAGAGAGTACATATGTATCACTAATCATGTATGTGGTGAGAAATTAATTAAGGCGGGAGCTGATGGAGGTCCGTATGTGTGTGAGTGTGTATATATATATATATATATATATATATATATATATATATATATGTATGTATGTCACAAGTAGGAGCAACTGTGGGAAAGACTGGAGTGGAGACCCTGGTGGGTAAAGGAGGTGGTTAGGCAAGTGGCGATGGTCTCCATGAGGTGAAGAGCAGCACTGGTGATGATGTCGTAGGATTTCTTCAGGTAAAGGCTGTGCTTGTGATCAGCACCAAAAACAGGGGTCCTGCAGAGCGGGCAGTTTGGATGCTCTTTTAACCACGCTTCAACGCAGTCAACATGGAACCCATGCCCGCACCTTTCAAGCACCGCAAACATATCTCCTGCAGCCACCTCCCACAAGCACACGATACAGTACTCTTCCTCCCTATCAACCTCCTTTATGCTCATCTTGTGATCTGCAGCAGCACTAGTACTACTCATCATGTGCTCTAACCAACGCTTGATTGGTGTGCTTATGGAGTCCACGAAGCCTGCTATCATAATCATCATCATCATCACCATCATTAATATATATATGTGTGTGTGTGTGTGTTTGATGAATTTGTTGTCGTTCGTGTAAGGATAGGCGGATGATCAGATACATATAGCTAGCTAGCTAGCCTGCCAAATTAGAATGAATTGAAGGTGGGAGCGAATTGATCAAGTGTTCAAATGAGGTCGCTATCAGTCTGACTGCTCGTTAATCACTCTAGCTAGCTAAGCTAAACCAAATCAAATATCCCTTATAGTGTAGTAAGTAATTCGATCAACTTAGTACTAATGATCCTTAATCAAGTGGTTAAGATGGGTTACCTCAAAATCTCATTAAAATAAGTGAAAGTTTTAGGTTCAAGTCTCATTTGTAACAAAAATAAAAAAAGGTTTCAGGGCTAGAGGGTTTTCTCATCTAAATGAGTTTCCTCCAGAGGTGGTATCAAGTTTTATATTTGAGAATGAAAATAATCGAGTGGGCTAATGGCCCATAAATATTCAATTAGTCGTTAAAAAAAAGTAATTCAACTTAATGCAATAAATGCTATCTGCTAGGTGTGTGTAATGTGGACTAATAATGAAAATGCTATACTTGACATATATATAATTTTATTGATTTGTTATGTAATAAATGCTATCTGGCTAGGTGTGTGTAATGTGTGGACTAATAATGAAAATGCTCATCCACTTGACGCCGACTTCAAACTAGTAGGTAGAGCGGGCCACATTGTTAAAGGCACGCAACGCACGACGGCTTTTGAATTTTGACATTTCTTTCACGCTCACGGATACCTCTACCCCACCACCCTCCTCCTAGTTAATGCTCAAATGCTTGCAAATAACTCTGAACCAACTCCCCCCCCCCCCCCCCCGGATTCTGAGGGGCCACCGTCCGATCCACCGCAAATTGTTTTGTAGTTAAAAGAACTTGTTAGTTTGGACCGGTTCGATGGTAACATCTAGAACTAGGTCGGACCGGATTTTTTGATATATATATATATATATTAGTTTTTTTGGATTTTAATAGATTTAATGGGTGATTCGAATGATAAATTGAAGTGTTGGACATAAGATAATTATTAACTTTTTTATTTTTTGATTTTTTGATGCATTTTACACGTGTGTTAGTTTTTAACGAACGTGAATTTGTACATATATATAAAATGAACATAATTTTATATATGTGTATAATACTGTTATAATGATTTAATTTGATCTTAACTTTGTTTTTGAAAGTTTACTAAATTTTTCTCAATTTCTTTTGGTTTTCATCTGAATCATCCATACACACATACATACACATACACCTATACATACATGTAACTAACAACATAAAATTCTACAAATATATATATATTATACCAACTCATATAACACCTCATTGAAAACTAAATATAATTTATATGTTATTATAAATTTAGCTAGAAAACATAAATTTAAAAAACTAAACAAAAGTCAAATTGTGAAACAAATCCAAATAGAAAGTGTGAAATTCTATATTTTTAAGTGTGGAAAATATTTAGCTAATCTGGTGTGTTGTGTGATGCTAAACTCCATTAATTTTATGGCATTCATATAAATTCTTAAGCTAGACAAGTGACTTATTTGTATCTTAATGTTATCTTGTAAATCTTGTAGGTTGTTGAACCTCCATCAACTTAACTTATAGCGATTTGGACTGCCCCTAGAGTGGTATGGAGCTTTTGGTTGTGTATTTCCTACTTGGGCAATAACACATGCACTTGAAGCTGGTGAAGCTATTAATGTTTGTTAATGGTTGAGGTTTTGCTGGGCTTGTAGCTAGTCCAATGGGTTGTAATTCATGCGGGGAGAGAAAAAATAACTCTCTTAATGGTATACTGATTTCATTAGCAAGGATATTCGAGACGATCAAAGTAGATTCATTAAAATAAATAATTAAAGTGTAAACCTTTTATAATACTTAAAAGGTTTATAAAGATTTTATAAAATAAATTGACTTATTAATTAAATTTGGTTTTATAGAGTCTAGGTTCCCATTTGTAGTTTTTAAAACTTGAAATAAAAGCTTTATACATAAAATAACAAACTATCAAACATCAGGGTCTAATTTGTAACTTCATTTAAAAACTCAAACCAACCCAACCCCCTTCCCGTCGCTCCCCTGTGCTCTCCGGCCACAACTCCGGCGACCCTCGGGCAGCCCCAAAACCTTGCCACTGGTCCCAAATAAAACCAACCGAATCGATCTATTCAATTCGCGCAGGTGTCTCGAACCTGTGACCGATAAGAAATATAAATCAAACACTGTCTTTGTATTCGAAACCGAAATTCGTATTCAAAATCAAATCGGTTTCACATAAAACTTTATCAATTAACTCAAATCATTGACCTTAAACGCTGTGGTGATTACTGCTGTCATAAAAATCGAATCAGTTTGATCTATAACCGCGAAAACTATGTCAAATTCGATTGATTGTAACCGAAACAATCACATAATGCATTTCAGATGAAACTGATAAAATTGTTGCTATTTAACATAGGTAAAATGCTCTAATCACTTTTATAAACTCTTCTGAATCACCAATTGCACAAGTAGCATACGCACACATTGAGCTCATTCGTCTTATACATCGCGACCTGCAACTTTGTCGAACTTTATCTTCTGCACACTTTGAATCACAATTGATTGAGGGTTTTGGAATATCATAACCCTTAGAAGATTCACAAGCGATTAATTGGATTATCATCATCATTCCCATCTCGAACCGGATTCATCTAAGTCGCGACTGTTCCTTCTTTCAATTGTCATAAATTTATCATTCAATCAGGTAATTTCATTCATCACCACACTCGCAATCATATGTAAATCGAAAGCCCTAATTTTAATCTGATTATTGACCTCGATTTCATGCTCAAATAGTATCCAATCAAGATTTAGGGTTTATCTTGATTTAGGAATTCTAAAATTTAGTTTAAGATTTGAATTGAGATTTAAAGCAGATATTGGGCTTTGGCCAATTGATACAAAAATTAGTTTGTTAATTAATATTCTCCCAGAACTCATTATTAAATTTCTGAAAGTTTTAAAATAAAATAATTTTTTATTTTCTTTATTTTTAAGGGAATTAAATGTTTTATAAAAACATCGTAAATAGAAAATTCGTTTATAAGTTATAAATTATATGAAAGCTATTTTAAACCAAGTCTAAATTATTTTATAGTTAATTATTACATTAATTATTTTATTTTTCACATATTAATATTCATTCAAATGATATAAGTTAAATATTTTAATTGTATTTAAAAATTCTATTATTATTATTATTATCAAACACAATCACCTAATCAATGCATTATATTTGGTTTAAGCAAAATTACAATAATTTATTTAAAACTAATTGTTAAACCCAAAATTCCTATTGGAACCCTGATTTGTATCTAGTCCTTAAATCATTTTATTTCTAATATAGGACACCGTTTCTTAGGTTAACTCGTGAGAAATCTTGGCGTCTAATCTACCATCATTATTATTCAATTATCAAGTCAGTATTCATTGTCCTTTTTACGTGTTTTATATTTTGGGAAAATCATATGATTCAATATTCAAACATTGATATTCATTGTATTCTATTTCATTATAAAATTCAATTCAAAACATGTTATGTTATTACTTGTAATTATGTGTTCATAGTTAGGTAAACTTGATGATAACATAATCATTAATTAATGCAACCACGGTAACAATGATAGATCTATTGGTTTGACAAACCCACCCCTTTTGTTTAGTCGCGTGGTGATTGGAACCGGAATCATTCATTCTATAAGGCTTCATCTACGGACCGAGTCAATTCAGTCATTAGGTTTGATTGTGTTGGTTTGTCTTTTATGTTACACTATTGCATTATAAGTCTTGACATTGCCATGTGAATTGAATTGTTTTCAATCTATTTAATCAGTTTATATATGTATTCAAACCTGTGATTACTCACCGGCTAATTCGTTAGCTGACTCGTTACTTTTTCACATGATTTCAGGAAATGCTGATTAGTGGACTTCTTCATGCTTATTTAGGACTTGAACCTAATTTAATAAAAAACTTTTGTTATATTTATTGGATTGATTGTAATGTATTATTCGAATAGTATTATTAAATGAAAATGACATTTAATATTATTTCAACGTAATTACTACTATGTGCTATGAGCAATCGATTCATATTCGTCCGCCCCGATGATTCAGCCGTCGATCGGGGTGTGATAGTAGACCTAGTTAACATAACTTTGTTAGCCATATTGTTTTCTTAAACGAACATACCAACTTCCCCATAAGTGATCCACTAGACTATAACTAGGCACTCCTTGTTCTCCTCCATTATCTACAACCACATTGTTTCATTTCGGCTAAAGTTACACAAACTTTTAGGAGCTTTCTCGGGAAGATGATGAGAGGGAAACACTAACTGAATTAAATCTTGATGAAAGAGAAGAAGCATGTGAACAGTTAACCGCTAGATAAGCTCTCTTATTAGTGACCATTTCGCCTTCTTCGTTGTGGAGAAAACCTTAAGTCAATTGCGGTGGTGTTCGATTATAATCGATGGTGGTTGTGTTGTTCAAATCTATCACCGCAAGCGTTACGATGATTCCGTACCCATTGAACAAGTACACTTGGGTCACTAAAAGAATCAAAATCTTTGTTTAATTTGGGGTGATTGAACTTTGAAGATAAACAAGAGAGGGTGACCGAACAATAAAGCCCTTTTAAGTAGTAAAGGGCTTTTGCTGGCGATGGTGTGGTGGATTTCGTTGAAATTTGCTAGTGTTGTGACTGTCAAAGAGGGAGTAAATGAAAAAGAAGACCCGAGTGAGTTCAACGATGGGGAATTGGTGGTCGATGATAGGATTAACCAGATAGATAGAGGGTGTATATTAGTCCTTTAATTAATTTATTTGTTAATTAATTAATTTTATTTTTTCTTTGTTTGATGTCCACCAACTTCATGGGCACTCGAGTTACGGTTTAATGAACATTGAGGACAAAGAGTGTAACCCGTTAAAATTAAAGACTAAACGTGTAATATGACCTTATCATAGAGACTATTTATGTAATTAACTTTAAAACAAATGTTTTGAAAATGAAAAAAACACATCTTCCATTATAATAACATATTGATTAAATGCTTAGGGTTTTAGACTAAAAAAAGAAAAATTATATTATATTACTATTTAAAAGCAAAGGTCAGTAGGATTCTCATGGCCTTTCACGTGTCACAATAGGATTGGTGGAAACTTTTTTTCTATTCTTTTTGTTTTTTTCCGATGCAAGCTCTTGATAAATAAATTATCCTTTAAATTAAAACAAAAATGTTAGTTTGATGGAGTGGCAAAATTCAGTCACTTAGATTTAAAGTTAGCTGCAGCCTCTGTTGTTTTTTTTCTTTTTTGTATTTTTTAATATTTTTTACATCATTTTCATTTAAAGTATCTTTTTCTTCTATTACTTTTAATATTTATTTCATTTAAATTACCTTTTATAATTCTTAAGCTGCACGAAGTATAACGTAAATCATATACACGTCGCAACGTTTAGTTAAAATTACACTACTTCGCCGTAGCACACAGGCCTTACTATAAAACTACGTTTCTAAAATCGGATTTTTTATGTACTTTTCACGTTGGTATACGTTTCAATGTAAATTAAGTTCGGAAATGAATAGGGTCAAATAAAATAGGTATCATTGACGTAATAATTTGAAAATGAGTCGGGTCGATTGTAACGAATATTTTATCACGTCGCATGCTGCCCCGCCGCAACGCGTGAGGGGTAAATGAACCGGCTATAAGAACAATAACCAAATCTAAATTTTAGATGAATCTGCACGCACCAACCGTAAAATTTACTTTTTATATAAAACGACCTTTTTTTTCGCTGTTAAAATTTCGCCATAAAAAAAAGAGAGAGGCTTGGGCGTTTGGATGGCGGAACAACCAAAATCTTTTCTTAATTTACACCCTTTCTCTTCTGGTAGGAGTAATAATGATGATGTGTATCATCAATTGAAGCTCTCCGTTAACGGTTAACCCATCGCCATCGCCATCGCCATCGCCATCGCGTATAGCATAGCTATATCAGTGTGTGTGTGTGTGTGTGTGTGTGTGTGTGTGTGTGGTGTTAGGGCGATAATGGAGAGAGAAGCTTCTGAGGACGAAGAAGACAGCCGGCGTTTGATCGATGAAAACGCCAACTCTTCTTCCTCCACCTTCCAGATCGAGGAGCTGAAGCGCCCCCGCACTTTCCTCTTCAACAAAAGGTATCGCTTCGCCATTGCTCTCCCCCTCCTACTCATCCTCCTCCTCCTTTACTTCACCGCCGATCTCAAATCCCTGTTCCGTACCAACATCTCTTCTCAAGGCGCTTCTGACACCACGGCGATTCGTGAGTCCCAACTGCGAGCCTTAAACCTCCTTGCACAGCAGCAGTCGCGCCTTGTCGATCTCTGGAGCCGTAACTCCTCCGCTTCCCTCCAGCATCTCAGATCCGCTCTTATCGATCAGATTTCGCTCAACAAGAAAATCCAGCAGGCCTTGTTGTCGTCCCATCACTTGGGTGATTGGCCCCAACGTGACGCCACCCTCACCCCTTGCGCCAAAGCAGACCACAAATCATCCCCCAGGCGGACCATCGAGTGGAAGCCCAGGCAAGACAAGTATCTGTTCGCCATCTGCACCTCCGGCCAGATGTCCAACCACTTGATCTGCTTAGAGAAGCACATGTTCTTTGCTGCTATACTCCACCGTGTCTTGGTTATTCCCAGTGCCAAGGTTGACTACGAGTTCAACCGCGTGCTCGATATTGATCACATTAACAAGTGCCTGGGCAGACAAGTTGTGGTCACGTTTGAAGACTTTGCTGAACGTAAAAAAAACCATATGCACATAGACAAAGTCTTGTGTTACTTCTCCTTGCCACAGCCTTGTTACGTGGACGATGATCATGTAAAGAAGTTAAAGGCTATAGGTGTTACCATGAATGACCTTAAGACTGTATGGACTGAGGAGGATGTCAAGAAGCCCACTCTCAGAACCATACACGAGGTCACTCAAAAGTTCTCCTCCGATGATGATGTTCTTGCCATCGGAGATGTTTTCTTTGCTGATGTCGAAAAAGACTGGGTCATGCAGCCAGGCGGTCCTATTGCTCATAAATGTCAGACTTTGATTGAACCAAGTCGTGTCATCTTGTTAACCGCCCAACGCTTCATCCAAACTTTCTTAGGAGAAAATTTCGTGGCACTTCACTTTCGGCGCCATGGCTTTCTAAAGTTTTGGTATGTATATCCTCTCTTTTGCTGAATGTTTAAGAGAAGATTATATTAACAAACCTAGGGATTTGTTTACGTTTTCTATCAGCGTACTAGATAATTTCAAATGACTGTTGTTTAACTACTTTTACACATATATTGCAGCAATGCCAAGAACCCAAGCTGCTTTTTCCCAATTCCTCAAGCTGCAGAATGCATTAGTCGTCTTGTTGAAAGAGCCAATATACCAGTAATATATCTGTCTACAGATGCTGCAGAGAGTGAAACTGGTTTGCTGCAGGCATTAGTTACATCAAATGGGAAGACTGTGCCACTCATTACACGGCCAGCTCGTAATTCAGCTGAAAAATGGGATGCTTTATTATATAGAAAAAAACTTGATGGAGATCCCCAGGTCAGTTTATCAACCTTTTAGTTGTTATGATATCTATCTGTTGTTAAAGTGGAGTATCGTTTGTCTCATAGCCACTAAGTAGCCTTTCTTTTAAGTTTATCATTGCATTTACTCAACAGACCAGTGTTTTGAAAGCTGCTCTCATGACATTGTCTTAAGCATTAATGTTGTGGTTTCTAGTTACGTGGTTGTTAGGAATCAACGGGCGCAATGAAGCCAACACACATGATGCACTAACAATGATACACGCAGAACAGAAAATAAAAGCTAGAACACGGCAATTTACTTGGTTCAGATACGATGTGAATCTTACATTTAGGATTTTTTTTATTATGCTGAGTATGAAGATTACAAGTCCACACGTTTTGTTTAAATAGACAAGAGTTTGGGTTAATAACTTGGTGACTGGGAAACTAAAGATATGGATCAAATAAACAAACAAACATACATACCCAACAATTCCCACATAGAATGGTAAGACGAGGGCAAACCTCGCCTCTATCTCAACAAATAGAGTGGCTGCTCCCAAGGAGACCCTCTGCTTAGAAAACCTCCTTTTATATATTATTATTATTATATAAAATTGCCCCCCTTCTTGTTCCTCCTTGTCGACCAAAAACCAAGCTCAAAAGGCTCATAAAACCCAACAGTGGTAGCTTTTTACCACATAGAAAAACAGTTTTGTACACTTAAGCAGAGTCATTGATACAATGTTCATCTTCACAATATACATTTTTTAGTAGATACTCTACAATATTTTGTCAACAAGGATCACTTAAGAGTTTATTAGGTTTTGTCTCTTTGACATGGTTTCCTTTATGATGATTTCATGAAAGACATCCACACCTGTCTTCCAAACGGTAGGCCTGCCAATTGGGGCTGGGGTGAGACCAGAGTGGCTAATGTTCTGACCTTACCCATGAGCAAAATCTGACCATGGCCCAACTAATTTAAACATATAGATAATATCATCCCATTTATATAATATCATATTCCCCTTTGCTCCTTCTCCACTATAAACAGTCATCCCAAGCACAAAAGACCTTTAATAGACTTGCAACATTTAAAATGACATGGGATGATTTAAAGGACAGAACATTACTTCGACTAAAAGTAAGATCAGTTCCATGATTCCATCCATGATTATTTTGAACATTTAACAATGATTTGTTCCTTGAGACTTTTCTAAATCTCAACCTCTTAAAATATTACATATTGACTTTCTTCCTTGAAACCCTTCTTTTATATTGTACTAATCTTTTGTTTTATTTTGTTTTTATTTGTTTGTACTAATTTTTTGTTAGTCTATCTTTGTGATCATTGTTATCCTTTTTAGGGTTTTGCTAAATGTACGCTCCACCGATTTGTTTTTACTTGTTGCAACACCCCCCCAACCCCAACCCACCATTTCAATTTATCATATCAATAACATTTCATCCTTTTCGCATTAAAAGACAAAAAATAATTCAGTTGATTTGACATTTTCAAGGGGGGATTACATTGAAACTTAGGGCATGGGGGAACTCTAAAGTCTCTTCACTCCACTTACGCCTCACATCACCCACCTCTTCCTCTTTCACTCCATCTCACCTACCTTTTTTTAATTTAGTATTATACATTTCTATTTAGTTACAATAATAAACAAAAAATATTAATATTAGATTAATTTTTTAGAACATTACATAAATAAAATTAAACATTGGATAATACAAAAAAAACATAAAATGAAAAATAATAAAACTAAGAAATCATGTACTTGTTTGTTAAACGATCAATGTTTGAGCAATAATTTTGAAGTCCTCACGCTTTTGTTTGTTTTTTTCATTTCCATCTTCTCTCTTTTCAACTTGAACTTTTTTTTTTGGTGGGCGTTAAATTGTTTCATTTCTTCCAACAAGAAGCCCATATTTGTTTGTTCCACAGAAGTGCGGGATTTGAACTTGAACTTTGACCTCTTTTTTGCTTTGTTCCTTTCAATTGGGCGTATGGGCTGTCCTTCAACTGGCGAAGCGTCATCGTTTAGATCATAAAAGCATCAAGCCTCAAAACTCGTCATACTGTCATTGTTATAATAGGGCTCACGATTGATTTGCTCGAGAATTAATTTGTTGACATGGTCCCAAACAAAAGCTGTCATTATTTTGAGTGTTTCCTACAAATATATAAACAAAGTTAATATATTATTGAAAAATATAAATGAGAATTTAAGTTAGAGTTTTTACCAATAGCCGGATCCTCGGACTTGTGGGCTTTTGCCAAAGCAAGTTGTTACTTGGTAGTCCATTTGGTTGGATTCCAAGCCCTACCGACAGACGATCCTTCTCTGAGTGTTTTCATTTGTGTTTTCTCTTGCTTGCCCCGTTCGTGTCGATTCTAGTGGTAATTATGATTCCAGTGATGTTTGTGGATTGTTTTGGGGTGTTGGTTGCTTTCGATTGATCAGGAAATAATGCGGGATCAAGCCAAGGTCGGTACCCTAGATCCTTACCCGCATAAAATTTCTGCTTATGCCCAATACAGTCACTTCCTCAGTTAGTAAGAGTACCTTTGCAGAGTGCATGGCATGTGCTTGCTTTTCTCTTTTTATCTTATTTTTTTGGAGGAGGCGTAACAGATGTGAATCTGGAAATATAACCCATGAACTTGATCATTGCTTTAGGTCTTGACTCTTGAGGCCTTTAAGAGTTTTTTTTTTTTCAATATTCAGAGGCTTATTTTAACAATAAACATATGGGAAATGAAATCTGTGACAACGTTCAAACTTATGATAACTTCTTTTGCGGAACATGGATGAGAGTCGAATGTAAAATCTCTCCACTTTAACACTCAGCTTCCTGTCTAAAATGGCCAATAATGGGGGAGGGACGACAACAGATGGTTAGGACAATATATAAGCTAACATGTTGCTATATTTTGAGAGGTGCATTTTGGATGAAATGTTCATTTCTAATTATATATTTATACTTGAAGGTGGAAGCTATGCTTGATAAAACTATATCTGCTTTATCTGCTGTTTTTATTGGAGCTCCAGGATCAACATTCACAGAGGATATTCTTCGGTTACGCAGAGGCTGGGGAACAGCATCAGAATGTGATGAGTACCTGTGTGAGGGCGAAGTCCCAAATTTCATTGCAGGAGATGAATAAAGGAGGAATGTGTATGTCCATTATATTTGCACCTCAGTTATAGTGCTTAGTAAAAGTTACATTGTAACATATGATGAAGAACATTAGAAATAGGACCTGACTTGCTATTTTGGTGATTCATTTTTTCATTCAATTAGAAGTTTGCACATTTATAATAGCAATGCAAATCTTGATCATATGCAGCGTGCTTTGCTCTCTGATACAAGTATTATTGTGAGATATTAGGTATTTAAACTTTGTCATGGACATGAAAGAAAAAAAAACTTGCTACATGCAAGAGTGTAGACAATTGGGTAAGGTGTGTGTTTGATTCATAATAAGCTGTAGTAGCCGCATGGTATGGTATCTGTATGTGAATGTTCAGTTTAAAGACACAGGGGGATACAGTAAGTATATCCATTCATAACACGAACTTTAGTGTTGGAACCGCTCCATCTCGGTGACTTGAATTGGCAGGCGGTGATAGTGAGGCCATGCCACAATCAAATACATGGTGCACCACCACCGTTCCAACTTTTTTAATTAAGTTTACATATTTTACCCTTGTATAAAATACACAATTTACTAATTTTTACACCTCAAATATATACACTTTTGCTACTCTTTCTAATCTTCAAAAATCAAAATGGATCCGAACGACCCATTCGCAATGGGCACAAAGTATCGCATGTGGTTAGGTAATTAAAAACGATAGTTAAAAAGGACTGTTGCTTTTATATTTATCTTTTTGTTTAAAATTCGTTAAAAAGAAAAAGAAAAATTTTAAAAAGTTTGTGAAAGGTGCAGTGGTATGATAGACAAATGAAACCACTAAAGTAGCTGAAAGAAGAATTATAGTATGCTGATGTGGTGGACTGTGATGATAGACAGATGAAACCACTAAAATAGCTTAAAGAATAATTGTAGTATGCTGATGTGGTGGACTCTGATGTACTGTGACGTGATGAACTAGTCAAAGGAGTTGGTGACTGTTTTGGTTGTTTAGTATATCTTCAACCATAGCAACACTGGTAGTGGTTCTTGTGTCTCGATGTTCAATTCTTCTTCAACTCAGTGTTTAGTTTTCTTCTTACTTAAAGAGCAACCGCATCAAGAAATAATAAAACGTGTAGAAACATAAAGAATACTTATTGTGATCAACTCACAAGCAAGTTTACAGGTTGTACATTAATAACTCCTGAATTATGTTAACCAGGTTCATAGTTACGATGTTTATTCTAAAATCTGTAATTCAAAAATGTATCTTGTATGTCAGCTACCCCTAACGTAATTATACAAGGGACTTGTCATGGACCGGGTCAATCACATTTGCTTCTTTTTTTCTTTTTTTATTTATTTTTTATTTATTTTTTTATTTTTTAACTTTTACCTTGTCATGGGGCTCCTGTTTTACCCTTCCACTTGTGGTGGTTTAACTTGATATGATGCGGAGGCTCCTTGGGTGTGATTATCAATTGATTTGTCATGTTTTTTTATAATCATTTGTATGTTTTTGAAAAGTAAATAAATTTTTTGGCTCGTGGGAACATTTTTGGTATCATTTGTGTAAAGATTCACTGATAATTGACATATATGTTCCAAAGTTCATTGCATGTTGAGGGAGAAGATTCAAATTATTTTTTTGATTTTGATGAGTTATCAGTTTTGCAAGAATGTCGTTGTGAAAATGGTTGACAAGGAAGTGATGTTAGTGATGAGGCGAGAATGGAAAACAAGGGGACTTACATGTATGTGTTTAAGTAAACTTTTCAGTTGTAAATAACGAAAATGCTGGTCTGGGTTTATTTGTTTGGCAAGAAAGAAAAGAAAAGAAAAGAAAAGAACGGATGCCCGCGGCTGACATAGAATAGAAGACGAGAAGAAGCTGCCTCCTCTCTCGCTCTCCTCAAGACTTATGCCAGTAAATTAATTTCTCATCTCATCTCTATAACATAACTGTTTTCTTTCTTTCTTCTTTTCACGTTTTTTTATACTTCTTCATCTGCTTATTCTATTTCTATAACCATCAATTAGCTTTTTTAGGAATTAACTTTTGCTTTTTTTATTGTCTCCTGTATCATGTATGTGTATTTTGTATATAAGTAGACAGGAGCAGGGTATCCCCCATGATATGTTTAACCAGAATTTTTATATAGATTTAGTTATTGTTATATTGTAAGAAATCAAGGTAAAGGGTGGACAGCTTAAAGATACAGTCCCTCTTCCTTGTAGGCTTGCCCTAGGGGTCTCCCTTCTACAATGATTTTCTTGTGGCCTTCTTTATGCAGTTTGACTGCATCAACAAATGGACCTATTGCGTAGACCTTTTAGAACAACTATAGAATTATTTTTGGATACATTTTGGTGTCACCTATTGTTTTATTTTTCACTAAACATGACTGAGGGAATTGTCATGTAGGGACTCATGCCTTGTTCCACTAGCATCAAGACAGCAGAAAAGGATGTGAAAGAAATGTCCAAATGGATCAATGATTTATGCTCATTATGTTTCTGATACAAGTTACTGAGCTTATGCCATTTTATATATAAGTTAGTTATATCAAGTTTCTGATACTACTTACTGAGCTTTATGCCATATTGATTAAAGAGTTCCCAGCTTTTCTGTTGAGCTCTACTTTTGCCTTTCAAAATTTCTCATGTTTTTGGCAATTTATCTTGTTATTATAACTATTTATATTTTAAGTATGCTGGGGGAGTTTCTAGACTAGCACAGTTTTATTCTTTAAGAACTTGTATATAACAAGAACCCTATGTAAGCATTGTTTTACATGTTGATATGATTGCTTAAATTGATACCTGGATTTATTCTAAACTGTACTTTTGTTTCTTTTTCTTTGATAGGTTTTAAGGAGCCCGACACTAGTTTAGCAGCACCTAGCAAATGGGCTCTTGTTTCTGATAAAACAAATAATTCAAGAAGAACAACCTCTGCAGGTTTGACTCTTGTACCAGTTGTTGATATTCCGCCCTATTTTCTCCTTTGTTCACTAAATAGCATTAGCTGTCTTTTGCATGCTGGTAGCAAGATGCACAAAGATAATGAATCCGAACACTGCCAATTATGTTATAAATGTCAAAAAAATTGCAAAGGTATAATACCTCTCTTTCATTCTCAATGCTGGATGGATAATTAGTATTTGCTCTATGAATATCCATTTAACATTCTATTTCTACAAATTGTGGTTTGGAAGACAAAGTTTCACCTACTAATATCGAAGAAGGAATGCCCGTTCGGTATTTTTTTTCTCCACGCAGAGGCTGTTGTCACATTAGCATAACGCGTGAACTTTTCTTTTTTATTCATATTTTTAAGTTTTTTGATCATCATTCTCTGTTGTCACCAAGGATTGACCCTAGTGTAACCATGATGACAGTTGAGGAAAAACCAGATGTGACATATATGGATGTTGGTGGATGTAAAGAGCAGATTGAGAAAATGAGAGAGGTGTGTTAGATAGTCCTACTAGGCTTGTTTAGTGCTGAAACTTATCATTTGCATCAAGCATTATCTTTATTTTGGAATGTCCACCTTGAGAAATTTGTAAACTTGGAATCGATCCCCCAAAGGGGTACCCTGCTAACCGGAAAAACACTTTTAGCAAGAGCAGTAATAGGACTACTGATTCTAGTTTTATTGGAAGTGAGCTTGTTCAAAAGTAAGTTTCGCTAGCTATTACAGGTTTTATGAGATATTCCAAAGTTGTAATAAGAATATTTTTCTAGTCTGGTGACAACATACCCAACTCGTTAAGTTTTTTTGACCAGATGGCATGATAAAAGACGGCGTATATTGTTTTCTCTGATGCAATCGGTGGTGCACGATTTAATGATGGTGTAGGTGAAGATAACGAGGTCCAGGGAGCCATGCTTGAGATTGTGAACCAGCTAGATGGGTTTGATGGTAGTGGTAATATCAAAGTTCTGATGGTCACAAATAGGTATGTGATGCATTTGCCTTGGTTTTGAATTTTTATAATTTATTTGGTTTTCTTTGTTTTGGAGTTTATATTGTTACCTTTCAGACTTGATCCAGCATTGTTAAGACCTGGACGACTGGATCGAAAAGTGGAGCTTGGCTTCCAGATATGAAAAGTAGGACACACATATTTAAGATTCAAACACTAACAATGAACTGTGAAAGGGATATTCGTTTTGAAATTTTGGCTAGTCTTTGCCTTAATTCATATCTTGTTTATTGTTGTAATTAGCATTTATGATATTGATTGATCGATATTGTTTGTTTGATTGTTTGTGATGCAGCAGCTGATAAAGAAGTGTCTGCACAGAGGTATGTGACGCATTTGCCTTTTCCAGATGTTATACTTAGTTGAACCTTTTCAAGGCAAGATCAGTGATTCAAATCGGTATATTTTTATTTTGAAGTGAATTCATGCAAACACGAATTTAAAAGAAAAAAATTGAATTCTGAAATTATGAAACCCTGTTTTAGTAGTTAGGGTCATGGCACCAATCTCAGTCTTTACAAAGTAAACATCTTGAAAAGAAATTGAACTAGAACTGGTTGTATTTCAAGGTTTAATTAACAAAAACATCTTGAAAATAAAAAGCAGACATTGTTATACTTGTACATGTGAATAATATTCATCCAAGGTATAAACAAATTCCAACTTCCGCAACATGTTTTCTTTTCTTTTGTATTTTACAACAATCAAATCGAAAGCAACAACACCGCAAATATAAATACAAGAACAAACTTCAGTTCCTGAAATAAAGGGTCACTCCTCAGGGCGCACGTCATTCCCAACTGTTCTCTTGCTCATGTTTGTCCTCTGCACAAGTCTAACCAATGCCTCCACCACTTCTGACATGGGTGGCCGGAACTCAGGCTCGGGCTGACATCAACACAAATACTAAGTATACATATGATGATGATGATGACTAAGATGCATGCAAATATGTATAAGGGATACCTGTACGCATAGAGCAATTACATCTGCAAAGCGAGAGAGAGATTTAACTGGATAGAGTCCTTTCAATGCAGGATCAACCATCTTGGCAAGGGCATCAATGTCATGAAGCTGAGGTGTTGCCCAGCGCACCAAAGACTGCTCAGATCTTGTCCTGGAGCTGCCCATCCAAAATCAAGATCAATATTAGAATTCAGAAAACCCACAACTGACCTGTCTCGTAATAGAATTACCTATCAAATGGTTTTCTTCCGGTCAGCAGTTCCAACATGGTGACACCAAAACCATACACATCACTTTTTATCGTGTAATGACCAGACATGGAAACCTCTGGGGCACTGGTGTCCACTTCCTGCAACAATTTTATTTTATTTTATTTTATATTTCATAAAAAGATAACATATATGCATAACCCCAAGGGGTAACTTGTTCTAAAAAATCCAATTCCAAACGCTACCTGATCTGCATCTGGAACAAGGCTTGCTAAACCACAGTCAGAAAGGCGTGGATTCAGCTCTGAGTCCAGCAAAATATTGGCGGATTTTATACTTTTATGAATTACAGAAGGTGAGCATCCTTCATGTAGATATCTGGTGGAGGACAAAGTTAGACATTAAAAACAAAAAGAAAACAAAAATGATGGACAGAGACCAGCAACTTACTCCAATGCTCGTGCTGCCCCTAAAGCAATCTTCACACGGTTATTCCATGTCAATGGCTTGCTGCTGTATTCATCTGATAGGTGCAGGAAATCATAGAGTGAACCATTTTTAAGGAACTCAAAAACTAGTAGGTGCTGCCCATGCTCACAGCAATACCCAACAAGTTCCGTCACATTTGGATGTCGTAACCTTGATATATCTGAAACTATATCAATGAAATTTTCTGACAAATTACCACCTACAGCTAGAGCTGATGGATTTATTTTCTTTATTGCTACAACCTACAAATACAATATCATGCACAATAAGAAATTGAACAATAATGGGGAGGAGGGGGGATATCAATATATTATACCTTTCCGTCTTCAAACTGAGCACGGAAAACACGACCAGTGGACCCCTCACCAATAAGGTTATCGGCACTGAAGCTATCTGTAGCCATTTGAAGATCTGCTATGGAATATGATACGACATTTGTTGGAGCTACACTTATTTTCCTGGGAACCACAGGTTTTGCTAAGAAATTATCATCATCTTCATCAAATGATTTATGGCGTTCCATGGGCGGGGGTTTAAGATTAATTGCAGATGGAAGTTCAAATGCTTTTGTGTTTTCCTTGGAGGAAGCTTGAACAGACTTCAGTTCTGCATAAGTTTTTTTCTTATTTTTTACAAGATCCCATAAAATAGTAACATCGAAAGGAATTTCATAAAACATTCGTGTAGGTTTGACATTTTGTACCTTGAATTCCATGTGGCTGTGAGGCAAGAGAAGCAAAAGGTTGGTTCTCCATTTTTTCAATGTCTGTATGTGATTTTCTGGATCTTTTCTTTAACAAAAAGAAAGCAATGACAGCACCAACCACCAAAATTGATATAACAATTCCTGCTATAGCTCCACCATTGACCCCAGATTTCTTGCCACCATCATTAGAATTATTAGTAGATGGGCTTCTCGGTTGACGGTTTCTCCCAGCTGCTGGTGTACCAGGTGGAGGCGGGGGTGCGGTTCCTGAGTTCCATGAGTTACCATCCTTTCTGCCACGCAAATTATTGATTTAACATTACATCACATTATATGTGTGTGTGTGTATATATATATATATATATATATATATATATATATATATATATATATATATATATATATATATATATAGCTTTTGAAAACTCAGATGCTTACTGTAGATTTATGTTTTTTAACTGGCTAGGAACCCAGCCACTGAATTTGTTATTGGCAACATTCCTGTAAAAATGGAATGTGTTAGTATCCAAGTAATTAATATGTTTACAGAAACCAGATAATTCAGTTGCAATGCAGTGCAATCTCACAGGTTTTTAAGGGGAAGATCAGCAAGGACATCAATTGTTCCTGTAAACTGGTTGTTTTGCAAATACCTGCATCGAAACAAGGATGGAGGCCAAACATGAATTATTTCTATTACTAGATAGTTAAAAGCTAATATACAGTTGGCCCAACCTGATTGTATATGGATGGGCCTCAGTAGATATTAGCGTGTCTCATTATTTAGTGATCAACGGAATACGGAAAAGGTGGATCTTTTATTTTAACTTACATATCAGTTGCACTTGACAGCGAGCTGAAGCTCTCAGGAAGATTGCCCGTCAAAGAATTGAAAGATAGATCCCTGAACCATAACCAAAAAGCATTAATGAATATCCTATGCTCTTTCATCTCACATGAACTAGAAGAGGTTAAAAGTCCCTGGATGTGGAAGTTTACAATGTGGATAGAGATGAAAGTTTTCCAAACATGTCTTGCAATTCACCGTTGAGTTGATTGCGTGCAACATTTCTGGTCAGAAAATAAAGGATAAAAGTTAATATGATGGAATTGAGGCCTAGGTAAGCTAAATGAAATTTGAAAGTCCACTTGCAAGTATTTTAGAGATGTCATGAGTGATATGGAATATGGAAGGTTGCCACTGAAACCACATCCGGCAAAATTTCTGCATTACAAGATATGACATATATGTGAGGTGAGAATTAAAGTGATGGAAATAAACAAGATAATTAAGAGCAATGCATACGCACAATCTTTGCAAGTTTGGAGGAAGGTTGTAAGGTATCTGATTGCCAAGATTGTTGTTGCTCATATCACTGCGCTTATAAAAATAGAGCCATTGTTGCTAGTAACATTATTTGTTAATGTAGGTAAAAAAAAAAGAAAAGAAAAGAAAAGAAAAGATGGAGTCTTACAGGTTGGTTAATGATGTCAAGCTAGTAAGCTGGTAGCCCATGTTACCAGAGAGCCCAAGACCAGATAAGTTGCTGAAAGAAACAAACAAGATTAGCTTAGATTAGATTTGCATTTCTGCAAAAGGTAATTGACATGGATGGATGCATGGATGCAAATGAATAGCATACATTTCTGTGACTCTTGAACCTGAACACTTGACACCTTTCCAGTTGTCGCCACAGGGATCCCCACCAGTAGAGGTCCATTTGGTCAACTGGCCAGGGGAATTCAGACTTTGAAACATCACCCTGAGAGCAGAGGCTGCATAAATAAATACATACATACAGATGAAACAAGAATTAAGAATCAAATGGTATGCTACGGTATATTGGAATGGAAGATCTGATAATTGAGAAATGTAAAAAGAAAGCAATAGATTGTAGATTAGATTAGATGGGAAGAATTAACCATGGGATGGATCTGTGTCGGCATGGATTGAGGTCGGAGCCAAGACCAGAAAGATGAAGAGCAACAGCAGCACCATCTCTCTCTCTCACACTCTGGGTTCTTTCCTCTTCCTCTCACAAGACAGACAAGATGAAAATAAAAAATTAAATAAAAAGGGAAAAAGATGGACAAAATTTCAAGTAAATGTATGTATATTGTATGGTGTTCAGCTCATTCTTGGGAAAAGCTGGCAGCCACGATCTTCCGCAAGAATCCAAAGCAACATAAACAAATATACTCCCCTCCCCTACTTTATTATTATTATTATTATTATTATTATTATTATTATAATTAATTAATTATATACACCCACCGCCCTTCAATTTACCAGCATCGCTCTCTTAATTATTAACTTGTATCTGTGTGTGTCAATCGTCTGATGCTTATGTTTTGAAGGTTATGTTTTTTTGAAAGTTATGTTTTTTTAACAAATAATTACTAATCTGATGTTACTAAGTTACTTACCTGTTAAAAAAAAAAAAAAAGGAATACTGATGCTTACGGTGATGGATACGTTTACTAATATATAAGCATATATATAAATAAAATAATGAAAGTAGGAGGAATATCATATCATCTACAGACTTGAATGAATAAGAAATTGTTGATTATAAAACCAAGAAATTGAATATCATATCTCTATTAAGATGATAGAGATTATTTCTTAAATAAACACGCATTAATGCTCATGCTTGTTTCGGGTTACTTGGATTTTTAGATGTAGGCTTATGGACCAAACCAAATAACTAATTTTATTCGATTTCAGGTTTATTTGGTTGGGTTAAGCGGTGATAAGGTTAGTCAACTTATAAATTAAAAATAAAAGACAACATGCTTGAAATTGTTATGGTTTTGAAAATCGGACTTTGTATCTCTTCATAAACATGTTTGATAGCAATAGTTGGAAAAAAAACATAATCAACCACAAAATCCACATGTTATGCGACCATATGCTTAACACAAACCTATGTTGTCAAAGGCGCAAGGCGCACTCAAAGCGTTAAGATCTCGCCTGTCACCTAGGCGCACGCCCGAGACAAAAGAAAAGTGTAATGTTAGAAAACAAATCAAAAGATATGCAATAAGTTTAGAAATATAAATATATCAGTCTAACAACAAAAAAACTAATAATCTAATAATAAACAAATTCAAAATTTGACTACTTAATCTTCATTTAATGTTTATGTACCATTTTGTCACATTTTCACTCTTCCTATCATTTTTAGAGACACTTAATCCACATTTAATATTTCTGCATTGCAGTGTTTTTTTTCGATCACTTTTTCATCTTCCTATTATCTTTTAAAATTTCTTAACATATACCCTTACCTCTCCTCTTTCCATCTCCCTTCTTACTCATCTCTTCTTCATCTACACTTTGTTTATTGATCAGCAAATTTAAAGTAGAATAGAAGCACCAGTCGCTTTAAGAAAAGAGAGAGATTAAAGAAAGCAAAATTTCAAATTTTAGCCGGAATCTGACAAGAAACTTACTGAAATGTCGCCATAGCGCTTGCATTATAGCAAGGCGGTTTCCTTGCGCCTCGCCTCAAAAGGGCGCCTAGGCGCACGCCTTTGGCGCCTTTGACAACATAGACACAAACAAACATCATAACTATTTTAACTCGATTAAATGTAAAGCAGTCATAAATTACCGGGGCCAAGAATGCTCGAGAATGTTTGGACAAGGAGTAACAAACATATGCTTTAAACAAATACATGAAAATGCTCAAGTGTGGAATCATCTACCTTGTTTGTGATCGATTTGAATGGTTTAGTATAGAAGATGAACTGATGGAATGATCGAGTTTAAGACGTATGTCATTCATTGAAGTTGGACTAATGGAAGGATTGATCGAGTTCGTAAGAGATCAACAACTAATGTCGTCGATTGAGATTGGAATAGGGACAATCAAGTATGACAATATGGTATTTGGGTCAACCCGAATTGTCAAAACACAACTCAAAGACCAACTTAAATTAGAAATTCGGTTCTGGTATGATTTGTAATTGGGTTTGGGTTTTCTAGGTGTGCCTTTACTCGGTTTAGGTACAGTTTAATTAGGTAAGGTATTTAGGTTAGGATAAAAATAACACATAATAGATGGATAGATAGGTTGGATTGGGCAAACTGCAAACTACAACGGGGGAAGGGTTTGTCACGGGAATCCTGTAAAGAATAAGATAGATAGTTGTTTGACTTCTTAATTTCGTATGGAGTATTTGACAAACGAAATGATGATCCCCACCCCACACCACACCAACGCTTCCTTTTTTTTTCTTTAGAATTCAACATTTCCTTTGCTTTGCTTTCTCTAGTAACATAAAAATCCATCATTGTTCCTTTCATCCCTTCCCATGTAATAAATCAATCAATTTTCCGTTGCATTTTTTATTTTCATTCAGTTTTATTTTATTTTATTTTTTTTGTGTGTTTTTTGCAACTGGTTTTAAAGTTATAAAAAGTTATCACTTTTATCCAAAAACATTATTCTTTAATTTAAAATGTTAAATTCATTATAGAAAAAGCGTAATTATGTTATTTTATAATCTATAAAAACAACTACAATAATAACACAAAATGATCTAAAACGTAAAATATAATTATGAATGCATATAACAAATTATGTAAAATATATGACAAAATAAATGTATATGACACAATAAGCTGATTTATTTGACACAATGATGAAAATACCCTCCTTTTCAAAACAATAGAAAGTCCACAATACTTCTTACATTTTTTAGATTAAATATTATTTTTATTACCCTAAAATCATTAAGATTTATTAGTATTTTGGATATTACATGTCATAAGCTATTATATATAAAGAAAATTTAAGAAACTTTAAATAATAAATAATAAAAATAAAAAAAAATTATAACATTATATTTTAAAATAAGATATGATTAAAATCTTGCACTTTAGTATGTTTTAATAATTTCTTAGAATAAGAATATTTATATTTTGGATATTTAATAATTTAGTTTACTTATTTATAATTATTTTTGTTTAATATGATGGAAAAGCGGGAAACAAAAACTTAAATTTCACTATAAGTTGTCACGTGTTCTCACAAAATCTTTTTTTTTATTATATAGTATAGATTATTTTTTACTCTCACCAACATAAATCTCTAAAACCATCAACCAATAATGCTTATAAGTATAATTAATCTTCACATCATGTAAATCTTGCTAATTAGATTTTAAACTAAATTTGGATAACTTCCAGTTGAATTAAAGCTAGCTAGTGAGTAGTGACTAGTCTTCCGATCATAATTGGTATGGTTATGGCATACTTGATGATTGATTGCCTAACACCAGCCCACATCTCGATCTATATACATGCATATCAATACGTTTAGATCTAAACTACATAATAAGCTTTTGGTTCTCAATAACTTTGACTTTTGACGATGTGGTGTGACTTAAAATGTAAACGATAGAACACCATACACATATGACTTCATCAAACTATCTTATTGATATTCAACCTATCATTTTTCATAATTCTAGTGTTACTTAAATAAGATTTGGAACTAATCGAAGTTGCCTCCCTTCCCAATAATTTTGAACAGTATAATTATAGCTGGAGCATCAAGGACTTTGATTATATTATTCATCATGACGGAATTAAGCTTTAAAATAATAATGGACATGGTATTGTTTATTTTGTAGGTGTACCAAACAGCTAGAAATGTGGTTGGGGTTAATTGATTTTGAAATCAACTTTGATGGTTATAATATAAGTTTTCTTGATTTGTATTTAATGGATATATCTTTTTAACAACAAAAGGTAAACCATTACGACGTTTCAGTTAACTAACATGTTTGTAGAAACATTTGTTTAGTCATATCAAAAGGAGATCTTTAGCATAAACTTCATTAGTAGTGACTCGGTTACTACTAATAATCAAGTTACCAGTTATCAGTAACTAATCGATTGATGCTAATAGCTTAGTTCATGATCAAGTTGCCACTTGTATTAATTTCCACATTCAACATATCATCAATTCCTATTGGTGGTCACTTTTTATGCAATATATTATCAATCATATAAATCTGTTACAACTTTCAATTGCCGCCAATCATCAGCTTGATTTTTTCCACGAGCTTGCACCATGGATCTCGTCAATGGGACAATGCTGTAACATTTGACCCGTTTTGAAAATATAAACCTGAAACCGTTTGAGTCAATTTTATAAATTAAATTATTTAGTCATTTTATTTATATTGATGTTCCAAATATAATTATCGATTTATAAAATATTTTTTATAAATTTTATAAGATTTCATTTAAAATTATTTGTTTTAGATTAATAAACTAAAAAAATTAATTAATTTACAAAGTTCACCAAATAGTTTATAAAGTTTTATAAGTTAATTGTTTGTAAATTAATAAAATTTAAAGTTTCATAAAGTTTGGGTTAAAAAGGTAATTTTAGAAATTTGATTTAAAAAGTTTCATACATGAAATATTAAAATTTCAAAATCCAGAGACTAAACTATAGTTTTATTTTAAACACAAACCCCCTACCCGTAATTCCGGCCACACCCAGATCAAACTCCGACGACCCAAAATCAACAAAATCAATTGTATTTTTAACTCAATCAAACCGTGTATACCTATTCGTGAACCAGATTCGAAGTTAAGACTTATTCCGATTCGAAATTATCTTATGTTATTGATGTTCTATATCGAAACCGGACCCCCATTCAAACATTGAAACTGTTTTGACACAATTATCAATCATTTAATCAATTTAGTCGACTAGAAATGCTTAATCGATCATTGTGAATTCAAATCCATCTGTAATTACATGTGAATTAAAACCCATAACTCATATGATATGAAACCGACCAAATTAATAGTATATAATTGAGGGGAAACCATCAATTTGATTCATTTGAACTTTCTATAAGATCAATTCCATCTTCAAAACGCCCACAGACCACAATTGATCACTGTCTACATCTCGAACTTGCAACCTATTTGTTTATCATCTGCAACTCGATTTTAATTTAAATAAATAAGGGGCTATTACTCTACACACTTAATAAATTAGATTATGATCAATGCAATCATCTCGAATTGATTTCTATTTGTCACGACTGTTTCACCTTCTAATCATCATCAATTGGAGTTCCAAATCAGGTAATTAAAAGCACACTCTTGTTTGTATTATCATCATAATCAAAAGCCCACTCATCAATTTCATTATCATAATCAACTTGAGGTTCAATTTGGATCAAATTTGATTCTAGGGTTCCTGTGATTTGGGGAAGTATTTAACCATATTTTTCTAAATTTAAATCCCATTCAATCAGATTATGGGCCACTAGCCCAACGGTTAAAACACTGTCATTATGTAAAAGGAACCCGGTTTCGAACCCGAGCGTCCCTATTATTTTTAATTCATCTTTTTTAACCCTTTTAAAATTCTAGAAAATTTTAAAATTACTTTTAAATAATCATAAAAATTATTATGACACAGAGATTATTATTTAATTTCTTAAAAGTTCTAAAAGTTTTAATTCCCCCAATTTGTTATTTCTATGATTATAAATGTTATACATATTATTAATTCATTTAAAAGTGTTTAACTTTATAAAAAATTATTCTAAATTAAAAGTTAATTATTTCAAATCATTTTATATCACTATCTTACAAATCTATTAAATAATTAATTATTTAATTAAATATCTATACCAAGTTTTAGATAATTAATTATTAAAAATTAATTATTTCTATTTACACACTTTAATATTCAAACATTATTTGATTAATTATTATAAATTAAATATTTGAATAATATTTAATAATTCCATTTCAATAATTATTCATCATTATCTCTGGTGTGTACGAATAGTATATATATTTTGATATGTAACACCCGGCCTCTCCTACCATCAATATTGTCCGCTTCGCCCACGAGGAGCTCATGGATTTGCTTTTGGTTGCTCGGGTGAAAACTTCCTAGGGAGGTCACTCATCCTTGGATTGCTGCCACCTGAGCACGCTTAACTGTGAAGTTCACCTCTCATCCAAAGCCAATACGCCCAAAATGCGTTGATGATATTAGGGACTAGACATTCCTTATGAACCAGGAATCTCTCCTATTCACTGTCGATGTGGGATCCGCCTAGAGTGTTATAAACACCCCCCTTTTGGACTCATTGTCCTCGATAAGGTTTGTCCCACCATCCCATCTATGGATGTGGGATTTGCCTAAGGTGTCCCTCTAAACACCCCCGGGGACTCACCATCCTTGATGAGGTTTGTCCCACCATCCCGAACGACACAGGAGTGGCTCTGATACCATTCTGTAACACCGGCCTCTCCTACCACCAATATTGTCCGCTTCACCCACGAGGAGCTCACGGATTTACTTTTGGTTGCTGGGGTGAAAACTTCCCAGGGAGGTCACCCATCCCTAGATTGCTGCCACCTGAGCATGCTAAACTGTGGAGTTTCCCTCGCATCCACAGCCAATGTGCCCAAAACGCGTTGATGATATTAGAGACCAGACATTCCTTATGAACCAGAAATCTCTCCTGTCCACGGCCGATGTGGGATTCGCCTAGAGTGTTACATGATAAATGTTTTTTTGCACAGATTCAGTTTTAAATGGTTATTAATAATACTAAACTACACATAAAAGGCAAGTGTAACTGTTGTTTGGTAATATAGTGTTGGTAAGAACCGAGTATCAATCCGTGGACACACCAAGTCTACTCAACAACCCTTATAATTGACTATAAGTTTTGATTTAGGAAATGATAAGTTAAATAAAATAACGATAAATAAGATAAAGATTGAGACTTTTGATGATTCTTTCAGTGAAATAAGGCTATTATCTTAATTTAGATTACACTTATATAACTGTGATGAATTGGTGGTGTGGTTAAAGATATTGATTAATGTAGTTATGTTAATCTTTATAAACATGAGCCAACGCGGATTTTTTGTATGCCAGCTCCGTAGTGATAAGGACACCAACATATGATTTATGAAAACAAGTAATGTAGGTAATATTTGTGCACTCTTTCAACATATGATTTTTGAAAACATAACTTAATATTAAAAAGAGAGTTGACCAAGTTCATTTCTAATATACCATTAATTTTAGAAAACCATAACAATTACTGTAGATTTATCAGACTAATAAAAGAGAACCCGCAAATGATCATAAAGTTAAGGTGATATGATTTCTAATCATTAGCCATGGATTTATATGAAGATAGGTTTCGCAAATAAAAGTTAGTTCATACATTTTTCAAGCTTGTATGACATTCACAATTACAAGTCATAAGTTTATAGCTCTCTGTTCAAATATAGATACTACCCATCAAAAGTTTATCCAAGATTATCATAACACTAACATAATATAAAACACATGATTAGTTCATCACAAGTTACATGAAGTTTTACTAAATTAGGATATTAAAGTTTAGCTCATAATAAGCTTGAACATAACAACAAAGATAGAAGATTGTAATAAAATCATCAGTAAATTAGAACAATCAAACCGGTGATCCACTATGGATGATGTTAAACGATCCCGATCTTCTTCTAAGCGTTGAATGGATCTCCAAAACCTTCTAAGACTTCCAAAGGCTGGGTTCCCGAAAGGGAACACCACCACTTCATCTCCCAAAAGCTCCTTTCAAAGTTGCAAATGAACTTCTATTTATGGGCTTTCTAGAGTGTTTAAACATGACCCCGTGCTAGTATAATGCTTATGCAAGTTGGTCAGCTCATATGCTTAGAAGTTGTCTCATGAGGCACGCCCGTGTGATTGGGGTGGTCACGCCCCCAAGACTCATGGGGCACGGCCTTGTGACTACTTTTGGGGGACAGTACTTTTGTCCTGTTGAACTGTCGAACATGGGGGTGTGCTAATTTTAACACTGGGGTGTGTTTTAGGTTGGTCGTGGTGGCGTGCTTAATGAGGCACTAGTGCACGACCCCATGTTTGAATTCTGGTGCTTGTTTGCTTCAACTTCTCTTTGTTTAAGCTCCTTTGTTTATCTTTGTCTTTTTTAAGCCTAAAAACACAATTTAAACGATTTAGATATCAATTTATCACACTAATAGTTTTTGAAATATTTGATGTGTAGTTGATATGTTTTATATGTATAATTTGGAGCACATCGATTTTCCATTTCAATCATTCAATCAATTTATTTTATTTAATCAAGTTATATAAAGTAATTATATTTTTTAACAATTTTTTAAAACCTCAAATCCTAATTGAAACCCTAATCTAGTTTTAAAATCATCATTATTCTAACAAAGAGACACCAAACCCATAAACCGATCCACATTCAACTATCAATGTGAGTATTCATAGCCCATTTTCGTGTTTTATATTTTGGTGAAATCATATGATTCATATTCAATAATTGTTATTCATTGTTATTTATTGTTAATATATTTTAAAATTCAATTCAAGACTTGTTATGTTATTACTTGTAATTATGTGTGCATAGTTAGATAAACTAGATGATAACACAATTATTAATTCAAGCAACCGTGATAACAATGATAGATCTATCAGTTTGATAAACACACCTCATATGATTATTCGAATGGTGATGATAGATCTATTGGTTTAACAAAGCCACCCTATATGAATATTCGAGCGCTGATTGGAACCGAGTCAATCAATCAATCATAAGGCTTTGCCTGCAGACCGAGTCAATTCAATCATTTTGTTTTGATTGTGTTTGGTTTGTCTTTTATGTTACATTATTGCATTATAAGTTTTGGCATTGTCATGTGAATTGAATTGTGTTCAATCATTTTAATCAATTTGTGGTCTATGTCAAACCTGTCTTTATTTGTAACTGCCCAAGCACAGTCCCAGAGACTGTCTGCTTTGGCAGCAGCACACCGTCATGTGCCCACCCCTAAAGGTTTTAAAACGCTTCTTGTAGGGAAGTTATTCAGCCCGATGTAAAGAAACTTTTGTTCCCCTTTCCAACCGATGTAGGATGTTTACAGTGACTTTATTGCAAAGGTTTATGGGTTTGTACTTATATTAGTTTGCTTTGTACATGTTGAATGAAAGATTCTCATCTTGTAACAATAAGAACATTTACCGGAAGCGTATCAAAATGTTAGTTAGAGAAAATTACGTAAATGGTCCCTGTGGTTTGACTATATTGGACGTTTGGTCGCCAAATTTTAAAAATTACAAAGTTAGTCCAAACTTTTATATGAACGTTGCACATATAGTCCCTGACGTTAACACCTATTAGATTTTATGGTTAATTGAGGGTATATTTGTCATTTGTGTTTTGTATCTTAATTGAGGGTTAAGTCAAAACTAAAAGGTGAATTAGTGTGTGGCAATAGAGCTTTGTTGACTGTGTTTAGCCTTTTCTTTTCTTTGGACGCATGTATTTTTGATGACCGGACCTCTAAAGACACTAGTGAGAACCAAACCAAAGCGTCACATATATTTATTTATGGTTCTGTGAGTCAAGGTATGACGGTAAAGGTTTTTAAAGTTGTTGAGCAGACTGAAAAATAATAATGAGGTTTGCCGTTTATGAAGTTATATTTTGATATCTTTTAACTCAACCTAAAAGCAGACATTTATTTGTAGAACAGATGGTGTTTGGTAAATGTGGGAATGTGTAAAGGAAAGAATTAAGTAGGAGGAATAAAGTCTTATTTTAAAACTTGGAGTGTGAGGTGATTTCTATATTTATTATAAGCTTAAAGGAAAGAATTAAGTAGGAGGAATAAAGTCTTATTTTAAAATAATAAAGTCCTAATTTTAATAGATACCCGATGGGTAAATACCCGACAGGTTATGGGCGGGTATGACACACACTTTTCTAATCAGGTATAGGGTTGAGATCACCCATATCCATCTCAAACCCGTCCCATTGCCATCTGCAGTTTTAAGTTGCAGCTCTAGAAAGGCAGGTACTTTAAAAGGGTCTTATTCTGAATATGCAATTGAGCTCAAGCTGGTCTCAAATCTCAAATTCGTATTCTGGCTTGTAGTTATTTGAAAAAATAAGTCCTTAAAGTTTGAAGTTTTTAATTATTTTTACGTAATAATTGGTCAATTAGTTTCTCTTGTAAAAACAAGGTATGTATGGTGGTGTGTGTGCTATATTGATTAAAAAAGAAAGGAGCAATGCCTTTCACTAAGAGAAAGAAACTACGAATGCCAAACATCAATCATTGTTCATCCACTATGAAGCTACTTTTCTTGTAAGTTGGATCAAGTCGATTTGATTTAGTGATTAATATCACAATGGTCATATCAATATGTCATTGCTAATTGAAAGTTAAGTATGGTTGGAAGGTATTGAATCTAAATGTGATCAGAAGGCGTGTTCTTATTAAGTTCAATTGTTTCCATGGGTGGTGCATAAGTACAAAACATATAGTGTTGTTTGGAAAAAATGGTGTATAGTCGGTCTTGTTATGTTGCTAATAGGTGTTGGTGTTTCTAGCTTTCCAATAGTGTTTTGAATATGATCTATTTCTTGTTGTTCAAAAAAAAATATGTCCGGAAAAGGTAAACATGAATATATAATTGTCAAACTTAACATTTTATTCAAATCAAATTTCACATGTTCTTGTCGTTTCAAATAATTTGCTCACTTCAATTCCTTAAAAGTTGCATCATAAAATTTTGGAAATTTATTATTTTTTTGAGCTGAGTATAATAATTTTTTTTATATGTTTTAAAAAAGATGAGAATGTTGTTGGTGATGAGGTATGTTAATAGCCTTTGATTTTGGTAATATTGGGTATGTTGTGTAATGGGAATGGGTCCCTCCTAAACTAAAAGGTGAATTAGTGTGCGGCAATAGAGCTTTGTTGACTGCGTTTAGCCTTTTTCTTTTCTTTGGACGTATGTATTTTTGATGGCCGGAGCTCTAAAGACACTAGTGAGAACCAAACCAAA
The DNA here is from genome assembly GCA_025506505.1 of Flaveria sonorensis. NCBI lineage: Eukaryota > Viridiplantae > Streptophyta > Magnoliopsida > Asterales > Asteraceae > Flaveria > Flaveria sonorensis. The sequence continues at coordinate 84,086,826 of CM046432.1, forward strand.
GCGTCACATATATTTATTTATGGTTCTGTGAGTCAAGGTGTGACGGTAAAGGTTTTTAAAGTTGTTGAGCAGACTGAAAAATAATAATGAGGTTTGCCGTTTATGAAGTTATATTTTGATATCTTTTAACTCAACCTAAAGCAGACATTTATTTGTAGAAGAGATGGTGTTTGGTAAATGTGGGAATGTGTAAAGGAAATAATTAAGTAGGAGGAATAAAGTCTTATTTTAAAACTTGGAGTGTGAGATGATTTCTTTATTTGTTATAATATTATATATTATTGAGAAAGCGGAGCCGAGGCCAGGGTTGGTTTCTTTATTTATATATTTTTGTTGGACATGGGATAAGATTGAAGAGTGGATGTTTTGTTTGTTGTTTATGTGCGAGTCATTGTTTACTTTAATAATTGAATTGAATTGAAATGAACTTTATTTGTTAAAAAAAGTGGAAACAATAATCAAATACAACCACACACCAGTTAGTAAGTTAGTCAGCTGATGCGTGATTAAAAAGAGGGAATGAATATGGGTTTGGGTTTTTGAATGTATGTATCACTTACAGTTACTGAGCTGTCAGTAGTCAATGAGGATCAAGGTGGACCTGTGGATGGTGGCTTGTTTCCTTCCATTGTGCTACTGCAACTGCTACGGTCTCAACTCCGACGGCCAAACATTATTGTCTCTGGGAGCCCACTGGAGTTCCGTGCCCCCAACCTGGAATGCCTCTGACGCCGACCCTTGTTCCTGGGTTGGCGTAGTCTGTGATCCGGAAGCGGTGGTGGTGTCTCTGGACTTATCCGGGTGGGGCCTTGAGGGTGAAATAGGAGCAGAGATCTGGCGCTTGACCCGACTCAAGTCCTTGAACCTAAGCTCCAACCGTCTCTCCGGTGCCATCCCGTCACAGATAGGCAACTGCACCCGCCTTCAACGCCTGGACCTGTCTCTCAATCGCTTCACCGGACCCCTGCCCCCGAGCCTCGCCTCCTTAGCCGGCCTTGTCTATCTGGATGTCAATCACGCCGGTCTGCAGGGCCCCCCGGTTCATATGGGCTCCGCCGGCTGCAACAATCTCATCTATCTGGACCTCTCTTACAACGACTTGGGAGGCCGCCTTCCGCCCGAGCTGGGGAACTGCACCAACCTGCGACAGTTTGCGGCTGTGGGCTGCGGCCTGACGGGTCCGATCCCCTCTTCTTTTGGTCGACTCACCAAGTTGACTCTCCTTTACCTCTCTATCAACCGCTTGTCCGGGAGCATACCACCTGAGCTCGCCAACTGCACCTCCCTCGCTGATCTCCAGCTCAACCGTAATCAGCTGGACGGCACCATTCCGGCCGACCTCGGCCGGCTTAACCTCACAGCCCTCTATCTCTTTACCAACCGTTTCTCCGGCGAGGTTCCGATCACTATCTGGAACATCCAAACCCTCGAGTACCTTCTTATCTATGAGAATCGTCTTTCTGGCCGCCTGCCCGATGACGTCGCCCGGCTCACCCGCTTGAAAGAGTTTACTCTCTTCGATAATCATTTCTCCGGCGTCATACCTCAGAGCTTAGGGCTCAACGGCAGCCTCACCATTCTTGATTTCTATAACAACTCCTTCACCGGACCAATCCCACCAAATCTTTGCTCCGGGAACAGCCTGGAGAAGCTGATTTTGGGCTTTAACTCTTTCCAAGGGAGCATTCCCTCCGACTTCACCAACTGCCCCAGTCTTAAGAGATTGATTATAAGCAACGCTAATCTCACAGGGCCTCTTCCAGACTTTGTCAACAATCCAAACCTCTTATTCATCAACCTTGAGGGCAATCGCTTCACCGGAGAGATTCCACCTACCTTTCGTAAGCTTGCTAATATTACAAGCATTAACCTCTCCATGAACAGGCTTTCAGGTCCTTTACCCCAGGAGCTAGGAAACCTCCTGCAGCTTCAGGCTCTGAACCTATCACACAATGCGCTCCAAGGTCCTCTCCCGCCTCAATTAGCCAGTTGCAGCAGGTTGTTGAATTTGGATGTAAATCATAACTTGTTCAATGGCTCTATTCCCACCGCTTTGCGGACCATGTCAGGCTTGTTGACTCTTGATTTGAGTCATAATCAGTTTTCAGGAGGCATTCCAGATTTCCTATCTCAATTCCAAGCCCTCACAGATCTTCGACTTGGTGGAAACCCGTTAGGCGGAATAATACCTTCGTCCATAATAGAGCTCAAGACCCTTGTCATGTTGAATATCAGCAACAGTGGTCTAACAGGTTATATTCCCTCAGGTTTCAGTAAACTGGTGATGTTACAACAGCTGGATATTTCTCATAACCATCTAACTGGCACTTTAGCATCACTTTCAGAGCTCCGTGTGTTAACCGGCCTCAACATCTCGTACAATCTCTTCACCGGTCCGATACCCACGAATCTGGTGAATTTTCTAAACTCGTCAGTTTATTCATTTTTGGGAAATGTACGTCTTTGTGTTGATTGTGGGCTGAATACTTGTGATGCTGCCAGCAGAAAGTTGGGACGTTGCACCAGTCATTCAGACAGACAGAAAGGTCTTACCAAGTTTCAAACTGCAATGGTAGCTCTTGGGACATCAGCATTTTTGTTTGCAGTTGTTGTTGGGCTTGGTTTCCTGTTCCAATCTCGGCAAAGAGAAAAACATGATATCGAAGAAATGTACGATGATAAAGACGATAGAGAGGACAGTTTTTCTTTGTTACACAAAGTAATGGAAGCTACGGAGGACCTAAATGACAGGTACATTATCGGGAGAGGGGCCCACGGAACTGTGTATAAGGCTTCATTGGGTCCTAATGGAGTGTATGCTGTAAAGAAACTAATGTTTGGAAGTAATAAAGAAGGGAGCACTAGTATGGTTAGAGAGATTGAGACTGTTGGGAAGGTGAGACACAGAAATCTTGTGAGATTGGAGGATTTTTGGATGCGGAAAGATTACGGTTTGATTTTGTACAGGTATATGCATAATGGCAGTCTTCATGATATTCTACATGAGGTACATCCACCTCCATTTTTAGGTTGGAGAATTCGTTGTAACATAGCTCTTGGAACCGCCCACGGTTTGGCATATCTCCATTTTGACTGTGATCCACCTATAGTTCACAGAGATATCAAACCCATGAATATTCTATTGGATGCTGATCTGGAACCTCACATCTCAGACTTTGGCATTGCAAAGCTTCTAGATCAATCATCTCCGGCACTAGTGAGTGGCACACTCCGGGGCACCATTGGCTACATTGCTCCAGGTGAAGGAATAAAATTATGTTTTATTTGATGTTAATGATTGAATAATGTGTATGATAATGAGAATGTGTGTGTGCGCGCATGTGTTGTTATTGGACAGAAAATGCATTTACATCGACTAAAAGCAAGGAGTCTGATGTGTACAGTTATGGGGTTGTGCTACTGGAATTGATAACCAGAAAGAAGGCGGTTGATTCATCATTTGCAGATGGAATGGACATTGTGAAGTGGGTGCGGTCTGTTTGGAATGAAAAGCAAGAAATAGAGGAGATTGTGGATGCAAGTCTTTGTGATGGTTCTTGTGTAAGGGAACAAGTGACCCAAGTGCTTCAACTTGCTTTGAGGTGTACGCAAACGGAATTAAGCAGAAGACCGTCAATGAGAGATGTAGTCAAAGAGTTGGAGGGTGTGTATGCAGCAGTAATCAAGAGCAAGCTCAAGTAGTATAACTCACCCAGACCCAATTCAGATTGTTATGTATTTGCGATTGCCTATAAAATCTACTACTAGTCTACTACCACTCACCCTTGACACAACAATAAGCAAGCTATTTTGAGGGTTTCTTTTGTAAATGATACAATAAGCAATTTTGTTAAACAAGCTGACGTTGATTTGTTGTTATGTTGTGGGCATGGTGATGAGACTTTTCTTCAAGCTCATGATACGTGTAAAACATCATAAGTTCACTTTTGGATAGTGGGTCCAAACCCTCCCCCTTGCAGAATGGAGGATGCTTGATTGCCCCAACTTAAGCTTTCTTGGTTAGTTGGTCGATATGCAATATCAACCAAAGCTTTCTCTGGCAAGACATTAATATTATTATCCTATCCACACGTAGGTTCCATCATTAACGCTACTAGGAATCATTAACTTTTGACACTCACACTAACCATTTCATTAGGTTAGAAGCACTAGTTATAATTATTATTAATTAGGTGTGCACTAGCTTCATTTAAAAATCCAAGTTTGTGACTCGTCACGCACCACAAATTCATATATACATGCATACATATGGGACATTTAATCATGTTTTATTGAGGTGCTTTAGAGAAAAATGGCAGGGATGGTGAAGATCATGAAATAAACTCCTGACTTCGGTGAGTTTTATGGTTGTGCTTTAGTGACTCAAGTTCCTTCCTTTGTTACTATTTTACTAGTAACAACTATTTGGTTGGGTAATTTAGTTAAGACCATTGACTCAAATTTTGATTTAAGCTGATAACCAGGAATCAACAAAAAGCATTCATATCATGTCATGATCCTTCTCCTTGTCAACTCAGCCAATGATACTATAGAGATAGGAACAGGCGTGATGGATTTGAGCAATAAGTACAGTTTGCATCAAAATGGCGCTCCAGGATTTTTACCAAACACACAACCACACAGCCATAATTGTTCCCAAATATGAGGTGGCCTAGTGGGTTTAGTGCTTCATTTTTGATCTTGAGCTACACCATATGGATGTAGATATGACATTTATAAATGAAGACTTGCACAAGAATATCTATATGACACGACCAGAATAATTTAAGGCCAAAAGTTGTGAGCATTTCATGTGTAAACTCAACAAGTCAAACCAATGGCATCTTAAATTTTAATGAGTCCATGAATATAATCAAGTTTGTTTAAGAAAAAGGTAGATGAGTGTTTATACCTCAAGATGAATAGTTTTACATGTTCATGACAAATTAATAACAAGCAATAACTAGTTTTACACCTATCCGGTGACTGGGTAATTCAGTGTTTACTCTAACGAAACTATCTTTCTTCGCATTTTGAATGATAACAATATTTGTTTTAAGATTAAAGTACAACTTGTTTAACTTTTGAGTAGAGAAAAAAAAAGAACGGATTTGGTTAATAAATAAAGCACCATGTATTACACAAGCAGAACTGCATTGATGCACCCATCATTCTCAGGATTATTCGTTACTTGGGCATATTTCCCTGCATCAACCCAAGTGCATGACAGATAAGCCGCTATGCAAACATCCATGGAAAATTATACCAATAATAATAATAATCTTACCCCATACTACTTTCCCAGCTGGTGTCACAAGACCTAGTTCACTCACATTCACCTAACATTTATAATTAATGAAAACTTAAGGTGAAATTACTTTTAGAAGAAAGCTAAATAAACATGTGTGCGAGTGTATAGCACACAAATATACCTCAATGATGGTTCCCTTGGTGACAACTCCAAGAGAGGTATACATCGGACCATTAGGGTTTTTCTTCACACCAATCATCTCAAGATTGAAAGTGCATTTAAGTTCAGGGTGTGTCACATGGGCTTTGGTGAAGCGTAACCCAGATGGACGAATAAAACGCTCATATTTTGGTGGTTTCCTTGTGAAACCTTGCCCTACAAATGTAACTTTTGTGATCATCCTCTTCCACTGCTTGGCTGCAAACATCATAAACTCAAGTATTTCAGCATACAATATAGCCAACAGAAAACAGCAAGAGCAGGTGAGATACTCACTTTTCCTTTTACCAGTTCTAATTACTTTAAACATCTCATCTTCAGCCACTGGCCTCACCTAAACACACATTCCATACCCATTCATGAACATCAAAACCTAATCAACAGTCATGTAGATAACAGCTGAAGAGGAATATGCACTCGTTTTTCCCTTACCTTAGGTAGAGGAACGTCCCACTTCCCAGCTTTCTCCTTCCTTTTTTGTTTTACTGTGTTGCTAAGAACCTTCATACATGCATACATATATAGAATAATATGAATATGTATAAATATAGATTCGATAATTTATATGCTAGCATGTACTGTGTAGCTAAGAACCTTCATACATGCATACATATACTATAATATGAAAATGTCTGTAATAAAATTCAATAACTTCAAAGCTAGCAAGTATTCATGTGGCATCACGATCAAGATTCAATACTATAATATCAAATCAACAATTTTAAGCAACACACCTTTGCACGTGTTGTGGCATCACGATCAAGAAGATATGCAGGCAGAGCGCCTTCATGAACATCATCATCCACCTTGCGTCTGCTTGACGATTCTTCATGCATGGCCAGCCTATCAACACACACGTAACAAACATCAGCCTTAAAACCAACCGTAGAATATGCAAATATAACCAACAAAATAACAGGGCAGTACACGATGAGCAGCATATTAAAAAAACAGAAACATTCTGGCAACTAGAATATCTTCACCTTGATGTTTCAAGAAAATAAAAACAAAACAGATGGACAAAAATTTAAGATACTAACGTCTTCTTCATTTGAGCCTTCTCTGCATATCGTTTCTTAGCAAACATCTTACCCTTGATTCCTAGAGCCTGAAATAAAGAAAAAGAATGTTTAGTGTTCCATGACTTATGATTGGGTCAAAACTTGAAGTAAAAGATAGATTAGGGTGAGATGAAATTGCATAAAAATAAAAGAGAAAGAAAGAGAGAGAACCGTTTGGGCAATTTGAGAGCGCTTGTGAACTTGACGAGCTTCCTTCTTCCGCTTCCTCTCAAAATGATCAGGGCGGTATCCATTTCTCTTCCTGTGAAGCTCTATGTAGTCTCCTTGAGGCTTTTAAAACCAAATACAAAGTAATAAGAACCAACTAAAATCAATCTTACAAACTAACTGACTGACTGCTATAGCACCACTTCCCGTTCGATCAAGATTCATTAATCTGTTCAAAATTCATTCAAGTAGAGATTTCGGAAGATGAAACTAACCATGATGGGCGTCGATGAAGGAGATTCAGAGAGTTGTTTGTTGCGGACACAAATATAAATCTAACTGCTTGATGAAACAAAATGACGAACGAATCAAAGACTTGTGATATATATATATATATATCTATACCTATACATGAAACACCGAGGCAAAGGGAACGAACCTCTCAGCCTCTCTCGCCAACGGCTCTGCTGCTCTTACGGGGCGAGAAGAGAAGAGTATATAAAACCCTAGCATGGTTGCAACTAGCCCAAAATCCTCGTTTTCCACACAAAAACAGCCCGTGGGCCTTGTCCCAGATAACATATCAAATTTATTTTAGACGAAAGTTTATTTTTCAATTTCCGCCTTTAACATTTCGTTTAAATTATCATTTCAATCTAAAAATCTTTTTTGTATCGTTATAACACTAACACTGTAGTTTATAAAATGTTATTATTTTCATCCGCTCCACTAATATAGTTAAAAACATCTGTTAAAATCAATGATATCTTAATTTTTTTCAACACTTAATTATCCAATTAAAACAGATGAGCAGATTAATAATCAAATAAAACTAATAAACACATGAGGAGACTAGGAAGACCGGCCGATTAACTCAAATCCACCTAGAAAGCTTCGATTTCTACACTCTTCGATGACATGAAGCTCAACTAATTTGGATTCGGCACAAATCAATTTCAACAAAGTTTGATATGGAGTACAATGTTCGATTTCAACACTTGGAATATAATATTGGTCGATTGAGGTTTGCTATCATTGGCTCCATTGTTTGATTAAAGTTTGATTACTTTATTGTTCAATTAAACATTAACATTTGTAATCAGATTGCCTTTTCGATTTCTACATCATTCTGTTTGCTATTCGATTTATCTTATTTTTCGATTAGACAAGGAATCTCTGTTGTTAGATTACTGGAGATATGGCTTTTAGACTTTGATTTGTTTGAGGTTTTACTCAAGAATTTGATCCACACGAATGCTATGGTAATACGTTGGTTTGTTTGAGGTTTGTTATACTCAACAGTTTGATTAATAATGATTTAATAGGATCATTTATTGATTAAAAGAAACTAGGGTGTTGAAAAGGACAAAAATACTTATAATTTAAACAGAGGTTTTTGAAGGTGTTAATGAAGTTGATAGAAATGATAACATTTGACGAATTACAGTGTTGAAATGGCAAAAAAAGAATATTTTTGGATATAAATGATAGTTTCAACGAATGTCAGGGACCAAAATGATGTTTTACTCTTTAATTTATAAGTGAATTGTCCTTTTTCTCTTTGTGGTTTGATCACAACCGTCGTTTTTATTCGAAAAGAGCAATTTCTTGCATTTGCTTTCACAAGATTTTAAAAGAATTATTATTATTATCCAAAAACAATAACTGAATGTTAAACATGTAAATTGATAAAATAACCCTTTATAAGACATACAAAATCCTTCAATTAGATAACCATAATCGAGTGGAACCGGATCACGATATAGGAGAGATGGCGACTAGAGGTGATGGTCTCTATTGTACAACCCAATGGATAGATTGGTAATTTTTTATTTTTCTTAAGACACCTAGAACAACTATTTAAGCATATGATACAACTATTTTATGCAAGTGTTCCTAAATTGCCCTCATTTAATAAACTTAACTACTTAATACATAAGTTAATGCATATGATTTGATTCACTATATTAAGTACTACTTTATTTATAATAATTTAAATTAACATTATATTTATATTTTTTATTATATTTTTACTATTTAAATTAGTATTGTATTATTAACTAAATACTATTTACCAAATATTTGCATAGTTATAATAATAATAATAATAATAATAATAATAATAATAATAAATCAGTATTTAGGACTGGTTGGAAAAGATACTCGGTAGCACCCGCGCATCACGCAAGCCAATTCATTATCTATACTATATATAAGTATTTTAGGATGTCAAAATAATAATTTCATCTTGACCTTAAAACAATATAGGGTTAGCATGGTAATATTATGGTGGATTTCAATTTAATTCTTTTAATTCATATGAATTCATTGAATTTAATAATAATAATAATAATAATAATAATAATAATAATAATAATAATAATAATAATAGTAGTAATAGTATTTAAAGTAATTATAATAGGTATTTACAAAATAAAACTATTGTAGTAATAAGTGATAATTTTATCTTACTATTATAATATACAAACATCTTCTGTGTCACATGTTATTTTTAAAACATCTTTAGCCACATGGTATTATTTGAACTAGTCACAATTGTTTCCTAAAATATCTACATATTTATTTAAATAAAAATAAAAATATGTTTTTTTTTTATCTCTAAATCATAACTAATAATTAATTCCATTTCCAAGTTATCTACAATTTTAAAGTTAACATACAACTCAATTTTAAAAAGTCAAAGAATTATATTTCAAAATAATTATTAATCATGATATTCTGTTAAAAATTTTTGTTTCCATTTATCTGTATATTCTTGATTTCAAATTATTACATTTGATTTCTATTTAACTCCAAATCATGTTCACAAATTTATGAGGTTTTCAACTTCTTCGTAAATTCTAAATAATATCACGGAAATCATTTTCTAAAAGGTGTAAGCTTTAATTTGATTTCTATATTTTTAATAAATAATTTTCTACTTTTGTGGATTTCGAATTTTAATTACTATTTTAAAAGATATCAGTCTTTCAATAAATTGTTCACTATTCTATCGTTCTTTCTCTTTATAAATAAAAATGATATCTACTTAACTTCAATTCATTTTATTTTTTAAACATCTAGATGGAGTCAAATAAGATGACCATGTTGAACAACTTTGATGTTAAAATTTAAAACTTTACCAATAAGTTTCGTATAATACAAGTTAAAATACAACAAAGTAACCAAAACTCCAATGAAACCTATTACGTTGAATTGACAGTTGTCGATAGATAAAAATTTTATTTCTATCTAATATATTTTTTAGCAATTATCATAACTTTTTATTACTTATTACTTCATTACTTATAAATATCTTAATAGTACCTTTGTGTATGCAACTTTCTTGAGTAAATGGTTTAGTTTTTTTTTGAAACAATAAGTGTGTTTTAATATTACTTGTCCTACTATGAGTAAAAACATAAAATAATTTTAAGTATGTTAACAGTTCGTATAAGATTTACATCTTTTATGATAACAAATTGTAAAACACAATGAGAGTTTCAGGTCGTCTTATGTACTTTTTCTATACAAATCCATTAAGAATAGAATTAATGTAGAAAATAAAACAATTCTTATTTTTTTACATAAGATAAAAAAAGTAAGGTTATTATTATAACAATAATGTTGTATGTAATGATGTATTCAAAAATTTATCAAAAAATTTTGTATATTTTTATTCTAAATTGTTGTATGTAACAATAGTTAATTTAAATCTATAACAATTATGTCAAATTGTCTTTTTTTTAGATAAACAATGTAGAGTTACTAATAGAACAATAAATGTTATATGTAATGAAGCATTTAATAATTTGCAAAATATTGTTATATAACAATATTAATTTAAGTCCATAACAACTTTGTCACTTTGTTAAGTTTAACTTTTTTCTTTTCCACCCGTGTATCACATGGGTTTATATGCTAGTGTGTAATAATATACAAGTTATCAAACAAAAAATATATAAGCTCTCAAAACAGAGTTGTAAATATAATTTTCATCCATAACTACGGATTGAATACTAATGTACAAGTAATCAAAATCAAGTGTTAAAAATTTAACAACCCACGGCAAAGCGTAGGTTCACACACTAGTCCATTTTAATATGATAGATGGTTTAATTAACGAATTTAATGTTTTTTAATGAAAATGACAACATTTTAAAATTTCGGGGAGTCATATGCAAATAGTAACTTTGTTTGGATGAAAATGACCAATATGATCAAACTATAAAGAGGAAAACAACAATTCACTTTTATTTTATTTATATATCTATATTTATACTATATTATGATACATTAGGATAAATTTGCACGAGTCAGTAGTTCAACCTCAAGATTGGGGCTTGCGTGGATGTTAGATTGTCATAATTAGAATGTGAACGTTTAGGATAGAAGAAGTGAGCAATGACATGAGGTAATCTAATATAGCAAAAGTTATAACACCAAAATAACATACTAAAGCAAGTATCCACTTAAATTTGGCTTCGCATTGGTTATGAAAAAAATCAAATGTTATGAACATACGTTTATTGTTTCCATTGTGAGTTCAAGTATATGTTCACCACCTTTTGTGTAGCATGAGAATCTACTAGTTCAAATTAATTACCATACCGTAGCTTGTAGGTAAATATGTAGAACTATCTTGTGCTAATTTAGAAATCACACTTTTGAAACCCAAGACATACATTATAAAGCATGTCATGTTTAACGGTTCTAGTAACCTCCTGAGGTAGCGAAATTGTTTTAAGATTGTTTGGTTTCATGTATGGGAAGACATATTCTGTATGGCATGAACCACTTGTTATGTGTTTGGTTTCATGTTTGATGATTTAGTTTAAAACGCCAAATTACACTCAAAAGACTCTAATCTAATTCATCTATTTTTTATTCAAAAAGATGAACATGTCTTGACATCCTTTAGTACTTTGTTCGAGTTGAGGTTTTTGTTCTTAGAAAATTCTATGATAATTCTAGCTATCATCATAAAGAAGTCATGACGATTGCCTGACATACCTATTCTAAACCACCACAAAAGTTCCAGGTAAGGCTGGAATAATCTTGCATCGAGGTTAAAGTTACAAGCGCATTGGTCAAACAAAAGACATCATCAGAAAAATGGTGTAGTGTGGTGTGGTGTGATGTTGTGTGGTGTTGTGTTGTGTGGTGTGGTGTGGGGTGGTGGGTGGGGTGGGGTGGGGGGTGGGGTGGGGTGGGTGTGGTGATTAGAGGACTGACTTGGAACATCTAAAAAAGAGCTTAAAAAAAGAAAAAGAAATGGAGTATTGTTTTGTGTGGTTTCCGTGTTATTAGGCCTATATTTGTGAAAGCAGATATGTTATCGTTAGCATCATAATCATCATTCGGAACTGGATTCAATTGAGTTGGGTGATGATGATGGCTTCGCATATCCAATCAATCCCACCACTATCTATCTTGAAGTCGAAACCATGTCCCCCATAATGCACAACAAAGATATGAAAAATATTAGGGTCAAAAGTAAAATATGAAAATTATAGAGTTAAAAGTAAAAAAAATAATAATAAAGAAAAAACAAAGTAATGTACAATCTACTAAACATAAAATACAAACCATAATGCACAACAAAGTTAATAATTAGTGTGGGGTATATTGTGACTTTAATAATTTTAATATTTATCTATATCTTTTATAATAAAAGTAAAAGAATGATAGAATGATAATTTTATATATGGATTAAGACACCCATATGAAAAGCATGCTTAAATTTAAAAAAATTAACCATTTTATTACATTTATGCCCTTAGAATGAAATATAACATATGATGTTTATAATATAAGTTCTAAAGCATATACACGTGGCCAAATGAAACCACCATTTACTTTCAAATCCATTCATTCATTGCGATTGAACGATAATCCCTCTTCCTCTTTCTCTTGTCAGTTGTTAACAGCTCAATAACAATCAAAATGTTAATTTATGGTGACAATTTCTCCATAATTTTTTTCCGGCATATGCAAATCACGACCGAAAGCTGCCTCCGATGATCATAAAACTCTAACCTACATTCACAAAACGAAACCTCCCTAAAATCTAGGTAATAAGTGATTTCTCTCCACAAATACCACCAATGCTTTCATTAATATTGTTGGGATAATATCGTTGTCTTAAAGACTTTTATAATATACGTAAGTGTTTTTTTTTTAATTTTTTTAATAATTATATTTTGATTTTTTGATTTGCGTCATAACACACCATGCCAATACTTACTAAAATCGAATTCTCAGAAATCGAGCAACAACCATACCGGCGTAACGTACAGACAGTATTAGTACATATATAATAATAAATGACTTGGAACATTTAGAAAAGAGTAGAAGAAAAAGAAAGGGAGTATTGTTTTGTGTGGTTTCCGTGTTATTAGACCTAGATTTGAGAAAGCAGATTCGTTATCGTTATCATCATAATCATCAATTGAGTTGGGTGATGATGATGGCTTGGCATATCCAATCAATCCCACCACCGTCTATCTTGAAATCGAAACCATGCCCCCCCAGGTCGGTGCTCGTGAGATGTTCCGTCTCAGCGGCTCCCCCAGCAAGAACAATCACTACCACCAATAATACCATGAGTAATTGTAAGCCCTCCCCGGCCGAGGTCTCAAGAACAATCATGGAGTTATCCTCCGTTGCTACTTTCTCCTCCGCCGCCGCCCAACAAGACACCTGGCCGCTTGCTGTCGGGGTCCGCTTTGCCGTTGACCCCCAAGGCACACCCATCGTCTGCCTCCACCGCCACCACCACCACCACCTGACTGCCCACACAAGGTCCAGCCTTAATGTTCAGGTACCCTACCCTACGTTTTTCCTTCTAAACCTTCATCTTTCTTCTTCTTCTTATTAACAGCTCCCTCTTTCTCTATTCAATACACTGAAGTTGGTGCAATGCGGCCTGCGAACAACACAATGCACCATCCAAGGCACCCTTCACAGGCCTGACGATCAATCTGTCTTGAAGGTAGCTAACTCTTAATTCATCTTACCATATATACATAATAACAACAATCTTACTGCTGTATTCCTTTTCTCAGTCGCTATGGGAAAAGAGGTTTGGAGAAAAAGCAGACGCTGACTTTATTCACATTCTTGATGTGGATCGGGTGCTGCAAATGGACAACTTCATGGAGGATGGTGTCTGGGTTCCCTGTTCAGACTACAGACTGGCAGCCGCTGATCCACTCAGAGATTTCGCTCACCATCTAGTCCACGAGATAAACACACATAACATGGAAGATGTTCTCCGCTTTTGCAATATCTATGTGGACTCTGATGTCCAGGTTTGGATAGCAATCCAAAAGTGGACACTTTTGTTAGTGTATTATATATTATCATAACACACACAATTTGATTATTCTTCAGGTGTCGGAAGCAAAGATGGTTTGGGTTGATCGCTTAGGGTTTGACATCCATATCCATTCTCCCCAAAATGAGGTCTTTGAGGTCAGGATCCCTTTCCCCAGGGAAGTCACCAATTTGAAGGGAGCGAAATCATCTTTTAATGGCATGTCCCAACTAGCGTGGGAAGTCGAAAAAAATTACCATCCCCTAGAATTTGAGAAAATTAAACAGTTGAAGAAGATCGCTGCCAAAGTAAAGTGATTACAGATCTCCAAACTTGAAAACTAAATTGTATGGCTGGAGCTTCGTGGTGAGAAAATCTGATCTAGCAAGAGTTTGGTAGAAAAACACAATTAAAGCCTGGTGATTATCATGTTCAACGAAATTTGTTTGACTTTCTTAATTTTCTATCCTGCATCCTGATTTAAGAGTATCATTTTGTAAGATGGCTATATCATTTTAGCTTTGGGATAGTTATTCTATTAAAAACCAGCTTGTTTCAGCGTGCATAACTTTGAACCTGTTTGGATATCAACCAAGGCTGAGAAAGTAAGCATGCTGTATATCTAGTATTCTGACTAGGAGCACAATTGGAAATATTGCATTTACTAAAGATGTGTGCTGGTAACAACATACATGTGTTATATATATAGCATATATGCATGTACATATTATGTTATTTTATAGCACTTGTATCGAGCTATAGTGATTATGTGTAATTATGAATTGACCTGTAAGCATATGAGATTAGTAGACAAGTCTTGGAATATCAAGCTGCAGCAGTTGCTTTGAGAAGCACTCTGCAACCACACTCTTGATCTTACCCATTAAGTATGTACACTTGGTGCTGCTGCCCGAATTACCATTTCAATTTTCTAGGCTCTCTGCGCTATATTTCACGTCATTGCTAGGACTATGACGAGGACTAGCCTTGCCTTCCACCAAGCTCAAGTAGTTGTGTGCGTACCTCTTGTAAACAGGGACTATGACTTTCACTATTAGTTGGCATCTCAAACCACTATCACACAATTAGTCTTGAGCATCATATGCAACCTTGCGATGGACTTTTCCAACCATTCATATGACTTGGACAATGAATTGAGGATAATATCCACATCAAGTTCACAGCTTAAAGAAAATCAATATAGTCTTTCATCTTTAGAACATGAGAGCTTACTTGAGCACATTCATGCATACGTGCAATGAGAATTTTCATAGTTTCAAGGCGTTTATTTCGAGCTTGTGTAAAACACAATACTCCAACCTGTTACAGAAAACATTTAGTACCCAAACATGTTATTTTAGATAAATCACATGGACCATTTGTGTTATTAACTCTTAATTATCCTTTCTTTTATATTTCACCTTCCGTTATGAACGACCAAGCAATTTCCAAAAGCAAAAAGCTATTCATGTAGGTAACGTTTCGTAGGGATTTGTATGTCATTTGATAATTAATTTTAGCGACGGAAGCAAAAGGTCATGTAAAATTTTTTTCATCCCACCAATAATCTTATCGAAAGAATACGTGAAACTAGAAGAACGCAGAACCGTAAGATGTTAGACTACAACATTTGATGCGAAGTGATTGATTCTTAACGTAAGAGTAAATTTCGTTTTTGGTCCATGAGGTTGGGTTAATTTAATCATTTCAGTCCAAAAAAAGAATATTTTTGACATATTAAGTCCAGAGATTTGCAATTTGTAACGGTTTTGGTGGGCAATAGTCTAAGATTCTTAATAGCTCGAACAAGCACAAAAGTGGTTACTTCTTGCTTTTGTGCCTAAGCCTACGTGTGCATAGTAAGTTTGTTTCTTTACATATCTTTGCAAAATTGTAATGACTTGTTTTTAACAAACAAAAACAAAGTAACCTTTCGGTTAATAACATTAACATTCTAAATTTACTCTCAAATCTATATAAATTGTGAACGACAAGACTTGAACTATTAACCTTTGAAGTTTTAAAAGAAATAATCTTATAACACACCTAGAGACAATTAAAGTAAAGCTTTTTATGCCAAAAGTTTATAAGTACCGGAATCAATGCTTATTATTTAATTTATGAGGTTACCACATAATTAAAAACTTGTATTACGATAAGATTTGAATCTGTAGCAGGAAACTTAAAAGGCTGTCATTATTGGTGCGAGAGGATTACTCTCCTCTTTAAAGCTTACAAGTTACAAATATCTGAAAATGACAACGGGGCTCCCTCCCCTTCCTCTTGACTTGAAGAAGCCCTAATTATTATTATTAGTTAATATTATTATTATTATTAGGTTCAGGAGAGGAGAAGAATCATGGACATGATGAATGAATCAAGAGGCATGGCGGATGGTAATGGTGATGAGTCGGAGTCGGAGTCGTCTTCGTTTATAACGGAGATATCACAGGACCAGCTGCTGTCCATCCTTGTACTCCTACCCCTCGAATCCATCGTATCTTTCGCCATGACTTGCAAGAAGACCATAAGCCTCACTCGCTCCCACACTCTCTGGAAGTCCCTCTGCGCCAGGGACTGGGGTCACTCAACAGTCGACGCCATCATCACCTCTTCTTCTGCTTCTGCTTCTGCTTCTGCTGCTGCTTCCTCTTCCTCTTCCTCCTCTCTCGACTGGAACCGCCTCTACCAGCGCCTTCGTAACCTGGATCGGGTCTCCTGCTTCAACCTCACAGATGTCTCGCTTGGCCCCAGCCCCAGCCCCAGAGCCTCCCATTCTCTCAACTTTTTATCAGGATGTCTCCTTCTCTTCGGTGGCGGATGCGAGGGAGGTTAGTCACTCACCCTTCCCTTGTATTTCTTTCATCATAACATCAGATTAGATTAGATTAGATACATGTTTGACCCCCCCCCCCCCCCCCATGTAATTCTAATTGATGATTGCCAGTAGAATAGAATCAACTCAGGCTTCAGATCTCAATTTGTTAGGTTAGGGGGCTAGGGGCTTCTTGCTACAAGGGTAAAAGTATCCCTTGTTTGTTTTCACACCTGCTGCGTGTTTATTGTCTTGCTTCTTGAATGCTGCTGGTAAGTTTGGGTAGGATCATTGGGTGTTGCTCTTCCCCACTCACTTGCTAAGCATCACCATTTCGCATGTGTCTGGTAACCTCCTCGAAAACATTCCTTTGTCCTCAATCCACATGACCACCCTCCCTTGCCAATTATTGAATATTGATCATACATCATGTTACTTGTTAACTGTGAGTTTTTATAGGAGTTGTGTGGTTGGACTTCCAACATTTGTTATCTTCAGTGAATTATTATGTTCATGCATTTGTGTCTTTCGTTAGCCAATGATTATACATCATGCCCTTCTTTTTGATTTGCTTCTAGGACGGCATCTTGATGACACATGGGTAGCGTATATAGGGAACGGCTATAAGAGAACGGTGAACTGGCACAGAGTCATATCAGGGGGGCCAAGTGGGCGGTTTGGGCATTCATGTGTTGTAATAGGCAATTGTCTTGTTCTGTTTGGAGGTATCAATGATAGTGGGATCCGTCAGAATGATACATGGATAGCACAAGAAGCGATAGATGAGAGCAACAGTAGTACAAGTACATTGTCATGGAGACTACTTGATGTGGGTCCTGTTGCACCTCCAGCTCGGGGAGCTCATGCTTGTTGTTCGATTGATAACCGAAGGATGCTTATCCATGGAGGTATTGGGTTGTCTGGGACAAGACTAGGAGATACATGGGTGTTATATTTATCTGAGAATCTTTGCTTTGGCACATGGCATGAAAGCGTGAGTCGTCCGGTTCCTTCACCTAGATCAGGGCACACATTAACTTCTACCGGAGGAAGCAGAACGGTTCTGTTTGGAGGAAGAGGAATGGGTTATGAGGTGCTTAATGATGTCTGGTATTTTGATTCATCAGAAGGACACTTAAGATGGGTACCGGTATTGTTTGAGCTGAGTAATATACCTGGTGGGCTTTCCCTTGCTAGGGTCGGACACTCAGCCACCTTAATTTCAGGAGGGAGAGTGCTTATTTATGGAGGAGAAGATTCATACAGGCATAGGAAGGATGACTTTTGGTTGTTAGATATCACTCAAGACCAGAGGAGGAGGGTGTGGAGAAGACTTAAATGCGAGGGATATCTGCCCAGAAGCAGGTCATTCCATCGAGCTTGTGCAGATGAATCTGGACGTTATCTATACGTGTTTGGTGGAATGGTCGATGGGATCTTGCAGCCTGCTGAACCCACTGGGCTGAGGTTTGATAGAGAACTTTTTATTGTAGAGCTTCTATTGTAGCCTGCTCAACAGATGTGAATACATGTAAAGAAGAGTATTCCATGCATCTTGACCAGTGTGATTAAGGTGTTGTTCACTATGATCTTAATGCTTGAAACTAGCTGGAAAATACATTAGGATGTTAGCTGTTGATGGTGAAATGATGATGACGTTTCATGTTATGTGATCTTAGATATCTGTCATTGTCTTGAGATACAACTCACGCTGAAATTGTATACAATGCCATTGCCTGTGTTGTATGGTATGAACAAAGGGGGCGCATATAAAAATGTTAACCCTTAATGTAATGAGATTAGGTTTTGGTATTTTAAATTGTCTTCGTGTCATGTTTGAGGCTTCATTGTTATATGCACAGGACTCATGCATAATCTTTTTACTATTAGTTTGGTACTTTGGTATGCCTGTTACGTTGACAAAGTCTATTGCCATGCCACTACATACAAAATTTTGGTGGAACATATTATAATATGTTGCCTGTGTGTGGCAACCACAAGTGGGAAAGAGTGAGTGGGGCACCCGCTTTGGGTGGTCCTATTTCTACACCCTTCCATTCATAATCTACATAGGGACCCGCTTCAAACAACAACATAGTTGAGGCACTGGTCCTGATATGGCCTTATTTGTCCCTACATTGCAGCAAGCACAGTCGAATGTTCACGTGCAGTTCTACGTCAGATCCATATCCAAGTACATTCCTATTATTCATTGCCATGAAATGCACATTGTCCGAACACCAATTCGATACTGGTTTTTATTCTTTTGTGCTCGTTCCAGTAATATAGGTTTGCATTTGCTAAGAAGTCATACTTTTTAATTTTGTACATTACCTTTTAAACAAGTGCAACGCTGTGCTTATTTCCATGTGATGATCACAGCTGTATTCATGTGAACAAGGACGGATAAAAAAAACAAAATGTCATGAGAATGACTAATGTTTTACAAGCGGTTTTGAATTGATCTAAAATAATTAAATTCAACTAGTACTATATATTAAGGAAGGTTTAGTTTTGTTCTCCAGATCTCTCCAATGACCTTTTTTGGTGTAGGATCATCTGGACTTCTATCTCGTTGTCCTGAAGTGAAGTACAACCATCCGTTCCAGAATCCTACCAGTGTGGTTTTCATATGATAAGGAAGCTTCCCAACAACCAACCATTTCTGGAAAAGAAAAAAATGAATAAACAATAAATATATATTCCACTTGGTATTTGTTCAGGCTAACTGCATGATCAACCTTAAGTTGACAAACCACTCAGATATTATCGATGACATCATAACTGTTAGTATAAGTCAACATAACAAACAGGCAAAGCCTTCCTGTTCTTTGATTTCTTCCCTCAAGTGTTTTCGTAAAAGAGAAAACAAAAACAATGATTCTGATATCTAAATTCATTATGGGCTCTAGATTATGATGATGCTAACAATTCATTCCCAATGCTCTAATGCTTTGTACATGTGGATTTGAATTGTTAGTTTCATCCAGCCAGATATCACAAACAAATGATAAATAAAATAAAAAAATCTTATTACCAGTGTATCCAAATTAAATTGGAAGACTTCTCCAACAAGGATCATATTCTTAGTGTTAGGGTGCTTCTCGGTAATGCCACCAGCAACCCAAGCAAATTCTATGTGCGAGTAAGGCTTAGGCATAGGAGCTAAAACCTTCCACTTCATCTCATCATCTAACATGTAGACATCACTATAAACAACCTGTTGATTTTTTAGCTTTAATCAAATAATAATAACAATAACAATAATGATAATATTAACATCTTAATTAATATTACTTCATGGACATCCATAGTACCACACCAAAAGAAAGGGAATACTAAATAATAAGTGCATCTTAACTATATTACTTTATTCCTCCGGGAATACTTGAATATAGGCGAATTTGGTTTGCCCATAAAAATCACGTTCTTGACCACCAATCACATATGACCTATCATCCACCACAATACAAGCCCTGAAACAAATTTAGAGATGAAAAGATAATCAATTACAATAATGTATCAAATCAGTTGCAAAAACAAAATACAAATTTCAGCAAGCTGTCGATAACAGAAAATCACTGGATGATGGAGAAAAGAGTTACAAATCCAATATAAGATCCTTGATATCTTAGTGTCAATTCTATTTTTATTGTTAGATTTTCTTATTGCTAGATATGTATTACGGTGTGTGGAGGTAATGAGATTTGACCCTTGATGTAGAGGATTCACAAACTTATAATTGATTTAACTTTTTAATTGTTTAAAATATATATATTTAAGTAAACTTCAACCTTATATTTTGAGGTCATTATATATTTTTTAATTTAAACTCCAAGGAACGACTATGATCGCGACAACTTACGTATACGTAATTTGTATAAGTTATATGTACGTAACTCTTAGTTGTATACTAGATAACACGCACTTACATATACATAACCCCTACATATACGTAACTTTTAGTTGTATACTTTGTAACACGTACTTACATATATGTAACCTCTAGTTTTCATGGTTTTCATATATAACATGGTTTTTAAATGTATATATATATATATATATATATATATATATATATATATGTGTGTGTGTGTGTATATATATATGTATATATATATATATAGAGAGAGAGAGAGGTTCCACTAAAAATGTATTTTGCCTAAGAAGGCTAAGAAATGATCTTAGCCTTCTATTTCCCAATCAATGGCTAAAATGATAATATTGGTAAGAAAAAGATGTACGAGTATTTTGGGTATGTAACCACTTTTGTTGATTTTTTTTAAATTCTCCCAATTTTTTAAACGTTTATAACTTTTTCATACTAGATTCTTTTTTAAAACAAATTGCATCATAAAATCAATCATTTTTTTCTTTTTAAATTGAGTATAGTATTGCTATTTTTTTGCAAAAAAAAAAAAAATAATAAACAGTGCTGTATTCTAACGTTTCCGTGCTGTATTTCATAAAAACAACATAGAATTGGGCTGTTTTGCGTCAAACAACACAGCTTTATTTTTGTGTCAAACAGCACAAAACTCTGTTGTTTTGCGTCAAACAGCACAGTTTTGTGTTGTATTACATCAAACAGCACAATCTTGTGCTGAATTGCGTCAAACAGCATAGTTTTGTGCTGGTTTGCGTCTAACAACACAGTTTTGTGCTGTTTTACGTAACATGTTCTATGTTGTTTTGCATCAAAACAATAAAATATCATGTGTTGTTTATATGATTTATTATGTTTCTATGAGACATCTTTAGTCTTTGGTTGTAGTTTGATGTTAATCGTTGATAGGGTTTGTGGGTGAAAAAAATGCGTAAAATAGATGTGCTACATTTTTCAAAGGAGAAAGTGAATTAAATTAAATGTTTAATAGACCAAAATACCCTTTAACCCTATTTTCTAGTTTTGCCACATGTCACACCTCATTTCTTCTTACTCTTCTTAGGCAGATATTATTTTTTATTTGAACCTCCTCATATATATATATATATATATATATATAATATATATATATATATATATATATATATATATATATATATATCTTCCGTTTGTCACCATTCCTAAATGTGAATGTGCTATTTCTTTCGGCATATCAATCCCCCCCCCCCCCCCTAAATGTGTTGCTCGTATATCAACATGAGAATGCACCCGCCAAGGAAATAGTCTGTGTTACCATTTTTGTAGGAAATTAGTACGTCAGCATCGATTATGATACTGTGAACAATCATTAAATGCCAAGTAACAAACTAACAAAGGGTTGGTTTCAAACGATCAACTACAACGGACCATGTGTACAACATATGGCTTTCATTTCTAATACTATGATTCTAAAATGGTAGCAGGGTGACCCTTTCTTCACCTAATCACCCACCCATTTACGACAATTTCGTAGCAGATAGGCAGTGAAATTGAGTGCAAAATAGCACTCATAATTAATTACAAATAAAATTCTCACAAGATCAATACTTCCATGCCCCGCAAAAACAAATAGTTGATCCTTGATCTGTATTGCTGCTCCATCAAGACGGGGCACTGGTGATTCTATCATCTTCTCCTATTTTAGCTCTGATCCAGGCAAATCAGCAAAGTTTTAGATAGGATTCTCCGATGAATTCCATCGTTTTCATCTTTATCAGTTACCTCGTATAATACAAAATTGGTCATTCGTTAGTTTTAAAATTACACGTTACAACAACATAAATTGATTTGACATAATAATAGCATTTGATGGTAGTATAGTACCACAAGGACAATAAAAGGAATGATTGGTCCATGACATATTAGATATTCTAGTAGGAGTGTACCACGTAAAGCATTTAATTCACTACATAGGCAAAACATGTAAGAGATTCAGGTTCACACAATCAACTCTAGAAAAACAAATGAACACGAGACAAGGATTTTACATGGTCCGATTCCAATGTGAAATCTTTCTTCCCCATCTTCAATTGCAGCCATTTTTTATACGTAACAGGAAAGTAAATAAGAACAAATTATGCAACAGGAACATACCAAATTCGGTGCAGTTAGATACTTGACTACCTTGAAAAATCCCAGTGTAAAAACCATGTAGTTTAAATTATGAATCTGCATGAGAGAAAGAATAAAGATGAGGTAATTCTTTAAAAGTTGAAAGTTTAATAACAAAATGTAAACAATTGACAGTAATGAGTACATATATGTTGATTTGTGATAGAGGATGAAACCATCAATAATCAAAGCATTGTTATAAAGTATTAAAAACAAAAAGAACACGTTTTATAAAGAATGAAAGAACCATAATGTTCTTAGTTATCTTTTCCATAAACATAAAAGAATGTAGTCATGTCACTTGAAAGATGTGATTGAATAATTGTTACCTACACTAAAACGTTAAGGATAGATTCTTTGAGCAAGATTAAAGAATATTATAAATCCATTCAGAATAACAGAAATTAAGAACTTTACTACTCCAGAAGTTCCATATAGTACAGATTCACAAACAAACAACTGATCGAAAGACTAAGAAACAACTACATAGCAAGATCAACATATGAGACCAGTAAAATCGAATCACAAGTAAGAAAAACATAAACATCAGTGTTACAGTTGAGTAGTACAGATTCACAAATAAACATGAAAGATTAGGAACATCGGTGTTACAGTCGAATCAAAAGGAAGAAAAACTGGAACACGAGTCGTCGTTTAAGAATCAGAAAGAAAAAAAATTATGGGGTTTAATATCCACAAACAAACAACAAAGAATTCAACCAAATTGTGTTTGGACAACCAAATCGTGTTTAAAATTGTAAACCAAACGAGCATTGTTCCAAATTAGGTCCGAACATTTCGACCTTCATGGTCAAGATTTAATAAAATTTGATCCAATAGGCATTACCAGGTGACAAAGAAGAACAAACACGCTACTAGTTATGTTGGGTGGAGGACATTACAAGATGAATATCGGTAGGAACACCTTTTAGTCTTTGTTTTTCTTTATTTCCCCCTTTTTATTCTTTTTAAATAAATTCAAAAACATAACTTTCTTAATTATTTCCATTTCCTCCTTTCAAAAAAAACTTTAAAACACATGTCTTTTTTTTCTTTTCACTTCCCTTCTTTTTTTTCATTAAATGAACTCGGGAGCATAGCGTAAGGTTTTCTTCAGAAGACTTTGTGAAGAATAAAGAGGAAAGTAAGAGTGAAAAAGTTCCACGGGTCATACAATGGGTTTTAGGATCCGCGTAGAGAAATGTCAGACTTGATGGTTTAGGAGGGAAACAGGAAAGTCCAATGCTCTAGTTGCTTGCCACGCGGTATCAGAAAGCTTTGTTTATTAAAATGTATAGATTTTGTTGTGGTTTGGTGTACTTGAGATATCCACGTAAATCGCTAACATGAATTCCATCGCAAACAAAAATTCACTCTTCTCAATGATGTACAAAATTTTAGATCCACTATTCACAGTGACAATGATGAAATTCAGATTCAAACAAAGAAACCTACGTTTAGTCGGTGAATCAACTGAGCAAAATGTATCCAACCAGAATCATTATTGTTTTTGAAATCATTCAAAACCCTAACTCCCAAATTCGCGATTTGAAATGATGAATCTAGTCCTTAAAATCGATTATCAAACATAGCCTATAATCGTCATCGGTTTTCTACATTATTACCCTAAATCTACCCTTGATCGCGATTTATGCAAACGAATGGTTCGAGTTTTAGGTTTTAGTTAACTAATTTTGCTGCTAACAATTGTATACAATCAAGAACTATTGTGATTAATTTTAAAGATTTTGTAATGCCCCTTGTGAATTTGGTAGTTCTGGATCAGAGGCGGCAGGGCAGGGGAAGAGTCATCGGTAGGAGAGGAGTTTTGGAGTGGTTGCGAAGAATAGTCGTTGACATAGTGGAACAAAAGATAAAGGGGATAGCGGTGGGGTTAAGGTGGTGATAGTAGTTTATGCATGGAAGACTTGTATGATGTGTTTTGTTGTTTTGATGCATGCTTTTTAAAGTATAGTAAATCAATTACATGAAAAAACTAATAATATATTATATTTGATTTGTGAATTTTTATCATACGTTTTTTAAATAAATTTTTATATGCATATGTAGGTGGAAATGATCACATTGCAACGGTATATTCGACTTTAGAAATACATAGCGTTTTTGTGAAGAAAAAAAACATTACATCGTTTAAAAAAATATTTGTTTGACCTATACGTTTTGACCATTCATTGCATGTGCTCGTGCTTTAATTAGATTTATTGAAATGATAGTCCAAAATATCATATTGCAATGATATATTCAAAGTTCAGAAAAAATTATGTCATTGTGGAATAAGTTAATGAAGTCATAGAAAGTTGCATGACGAATTAAGAAAACAATGAGCTACTCATTGACAATCAACTTGAACTAATTCCAGAAAACTATCTTTATCGTTTATATCAGGGTTTGGGATCGATATCATGCTAGATCCATTTATTTTGACAATCATAACATACCATGATTGTGTCCTCTAATTGGATACGAAATATAAAAATACAAAACAAGAGAGTTTTTACTGCATAGTTAGCAAATGATCGTTGCTTGTTGCAGCGTTGAGGTTGTTCCACTATTTATTGGAACTGACATTTTAATAGTGGATCAGAAATTGTTGTCGAATGAGAGACAGTCAATCAAAAGTTGCTTTGTCCTCAAAAGTTGTTAAAATTGATCCAAGATGAATGTTTGTATATATTGGTGTCAAGTTCAGTTATTGGTTTCTAAAGGAGTAAAGGTTAGCTATACTTAAGGAAATGTGTTTGAAGCTTTACATAACAATTTAGAATTAAACGTAAACAATGAATTTTGATGAAAAAATGTCTTTTACATTGAGATGGACTCAAAGTATTGATGAGGTGAGTTAGAAAGTTAAGTAAACTTAAGATGGTGATCAAATACATCTATTTAGGTGTGCTTGAAGTGTCGAAAGTGCAATAGAAAATAACAAAATAGTATCATGTGTTTTTTAGTTTAAACAACAATTATGTGATCGTATACAATACACAACTCCTATCATGTGAGATTGAACAAGGCACGTCTCATATCAAGGCGATAATGCAAGAAATGCCAACTTCTGTCTGGCTTGCAAAACTTTAAACTTTTGTTTTCTCATATGAACTTTAGCATTTTGTGTCATTTTTATGCTCTGTAGTTATTGTTATATTTATTTATCATTCTTTAACTATTTATCATAACAATAACTATTCTCTGACACTTTATCATTTTATCTTTCTATATTCATGATATACTTTAACTATATCATTATCATTTTATAAAATTATATTATTTATGATACTTATTACATGTGCCATGCATCATGTTACATGTATGTAAGTCACAACAAACACGTATGATACTTATTATAACATTATATTATTAGATGCATGTAGATGAATGAGATGCAGGTGAAGAGATTACACTCATATTTAAATGATCGTCGCTTATCAACTAACTTAAATCAGATTCGCGATTCAGACAAAGGATCACATACGAATGAACAGGCATATGCGGGTAGACAAACACCTTCAGTGAATAGTGTTAGTATCATATACGGATGGCCTGGAAGTACAGGATTTGTCCAAGTATGGGTAAATGTGGGTATATAGTTCTGATGTGGGTGACTGTCACACCCCAACCTTAACGGCGGAAACGTCGAGATGTGAGGGTTAAGATTGTTCACAGCCACATAACACTACCATAAATTGTAAATATAAAAATTCATAAGTTGAAATAAACATTACAACCAAATGTCTCAACAAACAAAAATAAACAAAGTTCAACTTTCAAGTTTCAAGTTATTTTATTTATTTTTCCTAGGTCCAAATCCTAGGTGTAAGCATGCTTCAAAAGATATTCATCAACCTTGTGCATTTCCTGAAACATGTTAAAAATAAAGGGTCAACTTTAAAAGTTTGTGAGTTTCCATGGGTTAAGCATACATATACATATATATATATATAAAAGTTTACAAGTAGCAATTCATGCCAATGGTTACGAATAAAGCAAGTTTATAGATAACATATAGCTACAATCAAACCTTGACCAAGAATATCATTTACAAGTTTAACGATTAGCTAAGTGTACTTGGTTCCCATGATGAACAAGCATACGTCATCAGGAGCCGGCAATAACCTCGGCTTTAGCACCAAATAGGCTTGTCAGGCCCATAGATCTATGACGTCGCCAGGCTAGCAATAGTTAATGATTGTCAACATATAATGTTCATCATATAAGGCTCACAATATTACAAATAACCATGACAAAAAGTAAAGATGAATTGCATGTGCGTTTACAAGTATCAAGATGTTTACAAGTGCAAGTTTATAAAGTTAACATGTTTCACCCCAAAAGTGTGAAATAAAGTAAAAGAGGGGCACGAAAACTCACATGATATAAGTTGGTGTTAAAGGAAATAACAAGTAATTAAGTGTTGCTCCAATGATTCCTTTTACAAGATACCTAAACGTATATATTCCAAGATTAAGTCTAAAGATAAGTTTAACGATTCATACGTGAACTAGGGTTTCAAGTGGAGTTTGGGACTTTTGACAACTAATTAAATTTAACAAATGGATTCACTTATGTTTTGGTTTAAATAATAGAGAAGTATACTATTTGAGTATTTTAATGAAAGGAAATCATTTATTAATAAGGTTTAAATATAAAGTTTAAATGATTTTTTTTTTATAATCATTTGATGTAAACATGATTTAAACAATAATTAAAAGTAACGTATGAACCAATAATAATTTATTAAATTAAACCATCATTTAAAGTCCATTTTACAAGAAATAAACTAAAATGACATTTGTTATATTGTTTTATTAAAAAGGGTATATAAATATTTAAATTTGAAAAATTTGCAGAAAATATTTGGTGACTTTAAAAATAATTAAAGTTTACAAAAATGATTTTTATAATTACTAAAATATTTCTGTATTTAAATTTGTTAAGAAAAGGCTTTTAAAAAAATAATGTGGGTGCCCGGGTTCGAACCCGAGACCTCACAATTGTGGGGAGTTGTATTACCGTTAGGCTGGGTAGCCTATGCCTGCTAAAAGCCGGCTTTCTTACTTTATAAACACAATCTCTGGAAAAACCCCCAAATCGCATAAACCCTAGAACCAACTTTGATCAAATTGAACATCCATTCGTTTAAGATAATGAAATCAACGTTGGGCTTTTAATCCCCAAGTGATTTCGAGTGTATCTGCATATCCAATTACCTGGGTGGAAGTTTAAATCGATGAGAACGAGATGAAGAACAATCGCGACTGTGGTGAATCCGATTGAAGTGCAATTGGCGATGATAATCGAATTAAATTCGTGTGAAGTTTCAGGGAATGTTCACGACCCTAAGCCCTTTGTTAATTCCAGTTTTGGTTGCTCGGAAGGTGGGTTTTGATTGAGTTGCAGGTCACGATGGAAGTGGGGATCGAATGCGGGGTTTGTGTGCTTCTCGGCTGAAATTGCAAGTGGTGATAGTTTAGGGATAGTTAAACGATTGTTCAGGTTTAATTAATTAGATTATTATTGAGTCTTGAATGCCGAATGGCTCGATTGATAATTGCAACGGTTACTCGGTCATTCGAGTTCATAACCGTTGTTTAAACTCGATTAAGGTTCTAAAACGGTTTCAAATCATGCACACGAACCGATTGGGATGGTTTTGGTGTCGAAAATATGAAGGATTTCTGGGTTTTGGCCTCGCCGGAAGTCGGCCGAGGGGTGGCGGTGGTTGGCCGCCGGAATTACGGGGGAAAAGAGGGAGGGGGTTTGGGTTTTGAATATTTACAGCTTTAGTCCCTGCGGTTTTCAACTTAATATTTTTGTACAAACTTCTATTTTAAGTTTGTAAATTGTCTTAAAGGCCCCCTAACTTAATTAAACTTTAAGTTTTAAACATTTTAAACTTGTTAATTATTTAACTCTTATAAATTATTATTTCTATTATTATTATTATTTTTATCTTATTTTAACTATTATTATTATGTTTATTATATTAAAAACAAATTATTAACTCTTAAATTAATAATTAATGCACAATAAAGAAACATTCATAAACAACCCATATAGTTTCTTAAATGACATAAATGGTCCTTACAAAACATAACAGGGTTAACTATTAATTAACGAAAACACGAAAGGTTACAGTCTCCCCAACTTTTAAGAATTTCGTCCCGAAATTAAGAATGAACTAAATGAACAGATACGGGTATTTCTTCTTCATATGCTCCTCACGCTCCCAAGTAAACTCAGGTCCACGCTTATTCTCCCAACGAACCTTGACGATTGGGGGTAGTGGTCCTAGTCTTCTTCATAATGCGGTCCATGACTTCAACGGGTTTCTCAACAAAATGTAATGACTCGTCGATCTGGATGTCATCTACTGGGACATACAGACTTTCATCAGCCAAACATTTTCTCAAATTTGAGACATGGAAAACAGGATGAACCCCGCTAAGATCGGAAGGTATTCCAGTTTATAAGCCACTTTCCCAATCCTTTTCAGGATCTTGAAAGGTCCTACAAATCGTGGAGCTAATTTACCCTTCTTCCAAAGCGAACGACTCCCTTCCATGGTGAGACTTTAAGAAGAACCATATCCCCAACTTGGAATTCCAACGGCTTGCGTCGTTTATCGGCATAACTTTTTTGTCGACTTCTAGCCACTTCAAGGTTCTTGCGAATCATGGAGACTTTATCGGTTGTTTCTTGTATGAGCTCAGGACCAGTGATGAAATTTTCACCAATGTCAGTCCAGCAGATCGGGGAACGACATTTACGACCATAAAGCGCTTCGAAAGGTGCCATCTTGATACTCGAGTGGTAACTATTATTATACGAAAATTCCGCGAGAGGTAAATGCGTATCCCAGTCACCACCAAAGTCAAGGACACAAAGACGTAGCAAATCCTCTAGGGTTTGAATGGTTGGCTCGGTTTGACTGTCCGTTTGAGGATGGTAAGCCGTGCTTAAATCCAGTTGAGTACCCAAAAGTTCTTGCATAGACGACCAAAAGTGCGAAGTGAAACGAGTGTCTCGGTCGGATATGATATGCAAAGGTACGCCATGACGACTCACAAACTCATCAATGTATATACGAGCTAACCTTGACGTTTTGTAAGTGTCACGTATGGGTATGAAATGTGCCGACTTGGTCAATCGGTCAACGATCACCCATATGCTATCATGACCACGAGAGGTGCGAGGTAATTTGGTTATGAAGTCCATGGATATGTGTTCCCATTTCCACATGGGAATCTCGGGTTGTTCAAGCAATCCACTAGGACGTTGATGTTCAGCTTTAACCTTCGTACACGTAAGACACTTAGCTACGTAAGTTGCTATGTCTTTCTTCATTCCAGGCCACCAGTATTGACCACGCAGATCCATATACATCTTATCGAACCAGGATGAATTGAGTAACGAGTTTGATGAGCTTCATTCATGATAAAGGTACGAAGATTATCACGGTTTGGAACCCAAATTCGATTCAAGAAATACATCAACCCATTGGCTTTCGTTTCTAGTTGAGCTCGAAGGTTGTACTCCAATTCCTCTCCCATTTTTCCTCCTTCTTGAACCGCTTGTTGAGCCTCCATGATACAAGTCTCGATGTCATTCTCAATCCTCAAATTTTGTAGCAGCACCGTAGTCTCGTTAACATCCAGACGAATCTCAGTATCAAATTCTCCCAAGGTATCAAACCATTGTCGTCGATCGCGAATTTCTTGAAACGAGACCTTCTTATTATGAATCTTACGACTTAGTGCATCGGCTACGACATTTGCCTTTCCAGGGTGATAACGAATGTCACAATCATAATCACTAATCAACTCAACCCAACGTCGTTGTCTCATGTTGAGATCCTTTGATTGAATGTTGAGTTGTTTGCTTTTGTGTGGTGTAGGACTATGTGATGCGTCCCATAAAGGTAATGCCTCCCATAAAGGTAATGCCTCCAATCTTTAAGGCAAAAACCACAGCACCAAGTTCAAGATCATGTGTCGTATAATTCACCTCATGGACCTTCAATTGTCTCGATGCATATGCTATGACCTTTCCTCGTTGCATGAGAACACAACCAAGGCCTTGTTTAGATGCATCACAATATAGGTGAAATCATCGTTTCCATCGGGAAGGGTCAAGATAGGAGCATTACACAACTTGTGTTTTAAGGCTTCAAAGGTTCCTCTTGTTCAGACCCCCACTCGAATGGTTTATTCTTTTGGGTCAAGGAAGTAAGCGGTTTCGCAATTCGAGAGAAGTTGGCAATGAAACGTCGATAATAGCCAGCAAGACCAAGGAAAGAACGAACTTCGGTTGGAGTTGTGGGAACACACCAATTTTTCACAGCTTCCACCTTTGCAGGGTCAACGTGAATTCCTTGACTATTCACCACGTGTCCCAGAAATTGGACCTCCTCAAGCCAAAATTCGCACTTTGAGAACTTTGCGTATAGTTGTTCTTTCTTCAATAGCTCAAGAACTTGTCGCAAGTGATGTTCGTGATCGGTTTTGGACTTGGAGTAGATAAGTATGTCGTCAATAAAGACAATCACGAACTTGTTTAAATACGGCTTGCATACTCGATTCATGAGATCCATAAAGACAAAAGGAGCATTCGTTAAACCAAAGGGCATAACCTTAAACTCATAGTGTCCATATCGGGTACGGAACGCAGTTTTTGGGATATCATCATCATAAACTCGTAATTGATGATAGCCAGAACGTAAGTCAATCTTTGAGAAAATAGCAGCTCCTTGAAGTTGGTCAAAAAGATCATCGATGCGAGGAAGAGGGTAGCGGTTCTTGATGGTAAGTTTATTAAGCTCACGATAATCGATGCACATACGAAATGATCCATCTTTCTTCTTCACGAACAGAACAGGTGCACCCCAAGGCGATGAGCTAGGACGGATAAAGCCCTTGTCGGACAGTTCTTGAAGTTGACTAGCCAGCTCTTGCATTTCCGACGGTGCAAGTCGATATGGTGATTTAGCCACAGGGTTCGCTCCCGAATTAAATCGATCTTAAACTCGACTTCACGCACGGGAGGTAAACCGCTAAGGTCATCGGGAAACACTTAGGAAAGTCTCGTACAATCGGGACATCCTTAAGATCGTTCCCTTTGACTTTCGTGTTGACCACGTAAGCTAAGAAAGCCATGTAATTCTTGCTTAGACATTTTCGGGCTTGAGTACACGACATGAGTTTGAGTCCTTTGGATGATTTTTTGCCGAATACTTTCAATGTATCCCCCGAAGGCAAAGGAATTCGAATGCACTTCTCGAAACAAATAATTTCAGCATGATGTTTAGCTAACCAATCCATGCCAATGATAACGTCAAAGCTTCCAAGTTTCATAGGAATAAGGTCGATAAAGAAATCATGCTCGTTTAGGCTCAAAATGCAATCACGAATAATGACATCAACGGTGATGGGTTCTCCATCGGCGACTTCAACAGTAAGAGGTCTTTCTAGTTTTGTATGTGGCTTAGCAAGTATAGGCTCAAATTCTATCGAGACAAAACTCTTATCGGCTCCAGAGTCAAACAGAACGTAGGCATAAGAATTATTAATAAGGAACATACCTGTTCAGTTTTAAAGACGTTTAACGATACAGGTAAAGCAACAAAAGAACTTGGATCATAAAGTTGGGGTTGGATTTGACATACCGTTCACCACATCGTTGTTTGCTTGTGCTTGGTTTGCATTGATGTTGAAGGCACGTCCTCGGCTTGTGGTACGTTACCCGCAAGACGAGGGCATTGTGGGTGAAAATGACCAGGTTCCCCACAGTTGTAGCAAGCACGATTAGCAACTAACGCGGCATTGTTTGGTGCACGGTGACAAGTAGCCACCAAGTGTCCATACTTACCGCACAGTGTGCAGATACGGCACGGGGTATTACCCGCATGATGATACTTACAGACATTGCACAATGGTAGAGGACCAGCATAGGCTCTAGTAGCAGGTGCTTGTGTAACAGGAGCGGTTGTCTTTGAGGTACCTTGGGTGTAGCCACAGCGAAATTACGCGCCGGTGTGAACTTGCGTTTCTTGTTGTTGTAAGACGGTTCATTCTTACTCTCCTTAGCTGCTTCAGGGACCGCCTTTTCAGTCTTTTTAGCCCTTTGACAGACAAGGTGCCCGCTCGGATATGGTTTTCAGTAAGTTGAGCGGTGATGGTAATGGCATCTTCCAAAGTTGTGGGTCTACTTCCCACCACGGCATCTTGGATTTGAGGTGGCACCCCCTTGATGAACTTCTCAATGTTCCTAGGAACAGTGTCAACCATGTGAGGCAACAGGATGCTCAACTTGTGATGCCTAGTTGAATAGGCCAAATGATCTCCACCATCTTTTTGAGATTCCAAAACTCCTCTCCAGCTTTGCAGCTCACTTCTCGGGCAGAACTTTTGGATAGCAATGTTCTTGAATTCTTCCCAAGTGAGTGCCAACACAGCATCAGCACCACGATTCCTCTTCTCACTATTCCACCACGTAAGTGCTCTTTGTTGAAGAACACTTGTGGCATAACGGACTTTGAGCGCCTCGGGACACTCACAGTTGACGAAGGTGTTCTCCATGCTTTCAAACCACTCGAGAAGTCCAGTGGCTCCTTCCTTCCCACTAAAGCTAGTAGGTTTGCACGAGTTGAAGTGCTTAAACGTGCAGGGTTGGTTGTTTCTTCCTTGATTTGCACTCCTTGCCCATTTCCATTAGTGTGTTACTAGCGTTGGTCATCAAGGTGCTACTCAGTTCGGCAACCATGGTCGGAATGACTGCACCATTTGACGGGCAATCATGGCGGCTAATTTGCGGTTGGAGTTACCACGCTTTCCATGATGACGAGACATGCTGGATACAAAATAAGTTAGTCACAGAAATTTGGAGGTAGAAGATAATAAATCAAACAAAGATTTTTCAAGACTTGCAAAAACACACAAGGAATGATTCCATTTGGTACGCATTACCATTTGGAAACGTTGACACGTCAAAGTGAGTTAACTCCAATTGCCTTAGAAACTTGTGTATATTGACCATAGTTTATCACTCATCCCAGAAATCCCCAGGTAAGCATAACTAGTCCCACGGGATTTATGCGAAATGCTTACCTTAGCCCGAAGGCTTTTTGCCAGGAAATCCAGAATACAGGTGTCTATGTGTCACACAATATTTCTTTAGGTTCATGGAATTAAAACCTTGATGAGATTTTCATAGATTAGACATAAAGTCTAAAGATTTGAACCTTTTGATATAAAGCTTACGTTCCCACGTGTCGTCGAGAATAAGTTTAAGATACTTCATCGTCGAGAGAATAAAGGATTAAGAATAAGTTTTAGAGAAGACAAGGCAACCTAGTTTCTCAATTATAAGGCAATCCTAACTAAAGGCATCAAGTTGCACATCAAGAGGCCCTCCTTAACAAGTAGCATTATGTAGCATGCAACAAGATATATTACAAGATCATAAAGATTTTTCTTATGAGGTTCATGCATCAACTATAGTCTAGGTCACCATTTCTAATAACCTAAATCCCTATAGTTATGGGCTCTGATACCAATCTGTCACACCCCAACCTTAACGGCGGAAACGTCGAGATGTGAGGGTTAAGATTGTTCACAGCCACATAACACTACCATAAATTGTAAATATAAAAATTCATAAGTTGAAATAAACATTACAACCAAATGTCTCAACAAACAAAATAAACAAAGTTCAACTTTCAGGTTTCAAGTTATTTTATTTATTTTTCCTAGGTCCAAATCCTATGTGTAAGCATGCTTAAAAGATAATCATCAACCTTGTGCATTTCCTGAAACATGTTAAAAATAAAGGGTCAACTTTAAAGTTTGTGAGTTTCCATGGGTTAAGCATACATATATATATATATAAAAGTTTACAAGTAGCAATTCATGCCAATGGTTACGAATAAAGCAAGTTTATAGATAACATATAGCTACAATCAAACCTTGACCAAGAATATCATTTACAAGTTTAACGATTAGCTAAGTGTACTTGGTTCCCGTGATGAACAAGCATACGTCATCAGGAGCCGACAATAACCTCGGCTTTAGCACCAAATAGGCTTGTCAGGCCCATAGATCTATGACGTCGCCAGGCTAGCAATAGTTAATGATTGTCAACATATAATGTTCATCATATAAGGCTCACAATATTACAAGTAACCATGACAAAAAGTAAAGATGAATTGCATGTGCGTTTACAAGTATCAAGATGTTTACAAGTGCAAGTTTATAAAGTTAACATGTTTCACCCCAAAAGGTGTGAAATAAAGTAAAAGAGGGGCACGAAAACTCACATGATATAAGTTGGTGTTAAAGGAAATAACAAGTAATTAAGTGTTGCTCCAATGATTCCTTTTACAAGATACCTAAACGTATATATTCCAAGATTAAGTCTAAAGATAAGTTTAACGATTCATACGTGAACTAGGGTTTCAAGTGGAGTTTGGGGCTTTTGACAACTAATTAAATTTAACAAATGGATTCACTTATGTTTTGGTTTAAATAATAGAGAAGTATACTATTTGAGTATTTTAATGAAAGGAAATCATTATTAATAAGGTTTAAATATAAAGTTTAAATGATTTTTTTTATAATCATTGATGTAAACATGATTTAAACAATAATTAAAAGTAACGTATGAACCAATAATAATTTATTAAATTAAACCATCATTTAAAGTCCATTTTACAAGAAATAAACTAAAAATGACATTTGTTATATTGTTTTATTAAAAAGGGTATATAAATATTTAAATTTGAAAAATTTGCAGAAAATAATTTGGTGACTTTAAAAATAATTAAAGTTTACAAAAATGATTTTATAATTACTAAAATATTTCTGTATTTAAATTTGTTAAGAAAAGGTTTTTAAAAAATAATGTGGGTGCCCGGGTTCGAACCCGAGACCTCACAATTGTGGGGAGTTGTATTTACCGTTAGGCTGGGTAGCCTATGCCTGCTAAAAGCCGGCTTCCTACTTTATAAACACAATCTCTGGAAAAAACCCCAAATCGCATAAACCCTAGAACCAACTTTGATCAAATTGAACATCCATTCGTTTAAGATAATGAAATCAACGTTGGGGCTTTTAATCCCCAAGTGATTCGAGTGTATCTGCATATCCAATTACCTGGGTGGAAGTTTAAATCGATGAGAACGAGATGAAGAACAATCGCGACTGTGGTGAATCCGATTGAAGTGCAATTGGCGATGATAATCGAATTAAATTCGTGTGAAGTTTCAGGGAATGTTCACGACCCTAAGCCCTTTGTCAATTCCAGTTTAGGTTGCTCGGAAGGTGGGTTTTGATTGAGTTGCAGGTCACGATGGAAGTGGGGATCGAATGCGGGGTTTGTGTGCTTCTCGGCTGAAATTGCAAGTGGTGATAGTTTAGGGATAGTTACACGATTGTTCAGGTTTAATTAATTAGATTATTATTGAGTCTTGAATGCCGAACGACTCGATTGATAATTGCAACGGTTACTCGGTCATTCGAGTTCATAACCGTTGTTTAAACTCGATTAAGGTTCTAAAACGGTTTCAAATCATGCACACGAACCGATTGGGATGGTTTTGTGTCGAAAATATGAAGGATTTCTGGGTTTTGGCCTCGCCGAAAGTCGGCCGAGGGGTGGCGGTGGTTGGCCGCCGGAATTACGGGGGAAAAGGGGGAGGGGTTTGGGTTTGAATATTTACAGCTTTAGTCCCTGCGGTTTTCAACTTAATATTTTATGTACAAAACTTCTATTTTAAGTTTGTAAATTGTCTTAAAGGCCCCCTAACTTAATTAAACTTTAAGTTTTAAACATTTTAAACTTGTTAATTATTTAACTCTTATAAATTATTATTTCTATTATTATTATTATTATTTTTATCTTATTTTAACTATTATTATTATGTTTTATTATATTAAAAACAAATTATTAACTCTTAAATTAATGAATTAATGCACAATAAAAGAAACATTCATAAACAACCCATATAGTTTCTTAAATGACATAAATGGTCCTTACAAAACATAACAGGGTTAACTATTAATTAACGAAAACACGAAAGGTTACAGTGACCACTTAGGTGCGAGTGTCCAATGTCATCTTTGATGTTCGTGTAACCTACGGTAAAATAATATTAGGTTGAAGTGAACTATCTAGAACAATGGATCAACGCTTAGAATATTTTCGTACTACGACCACACGTGGGTGACTAACACTTAGAATATTTTCTAGCCGATGGTTACATGCATGGGGGGGGGGGGGGTTATCAAATTCGGTGTACTAACATGTCCAATCACCTGCGTGTGATGAAAGTCACCTTCGGGTGAACTACGTCATGTGCAGTGAGTAAACTCAGTGCTCATACTGTAATATTCCATTATTTATTTACATCTTTATATGATGAAATACTATCATTTTAGGGTTTATAATCATTATTCAATCTATAACCATTTTCGTACACAAATCTAGCATGGACCTATTAAAACACATGAGAAGTTATTACATTTACTGCTTGAATTCTTACTATGACTTGGAACTTTCTTTCTCTATGACTTGGAAAGCTTTGATAACAACAGCAAAACAAGGGAGGCCATCCTTTCTTTTCCTAGTCACTTTTAGGTCAACACACTCTCATTAGTTCTTACTTTTTATTTGGAAATTGTAACCATCTTTTTTATTTAATTTGAACTTGGCTTTATCCCAAACTTCAATATCTTACAAGTCTATCCCCTTTAGTTCAGTCTCGTCATCAAAACATGTTATTAATGTTGTCTCGTTTATTCCTTGAACTCCTACGTAACATCCGAGCCTTTCATGCAACTGATCGCGCATTTAATTGTTGCATCACTTTGTTCCTAAACCGTTTCTTCTTCTTATCCATAATAGCCACTGGATCTTTGACATAATTAAGTTTGTCATCTATTTCCACACCCTCGAGTGGGACATGAGCGCCTTCACCGGCTAAACACTTTTGTAGTTGTGATATATGGAAGGCGGAATGAATTCCATTTATCTCATATGATAATTTCAATTCGTAAACTACTTCTCCCACATGCGATGTCACATTGAATGGTGTAATGAACCCAGGGCTCAACTTGCCTCGTTTCTATAATCGAATGATTTATGACCAAGGCGAAACCTTTACTATCACTTATAACACTTGTACTTGGTATTATCTAACTCATTATTATCAAATAAAAAACTAGTGTATTCACTATTGCATCAACATTCGAATTTAGGCTGAGACAAATGATTGTTAATTTTTTCAAGCAAAATACTCTCATAATAGCATCTTTATATAAAATATTATTTTTATTAAAATGTCACATTTTCTAACTTTTTCCTTATTTATAAGACACATGTTTTCAGCATGATTCCCAAATTATTTGTATTGTTAAAGACAAGCTCAAAGAGGGTTATAATCTATATATACCACCTAAAATGAAGAAGTTGTCATGTTAATCAAATATGTAGCAATCATAACACATCTAGACAAAAAATCATAACAGGTAATGCACTTAGAAACACCAAAGATGTCAATGCTTTATTTATATTGTGTCTTTTTTGTTGTGGTGTATACATACATGAAGTTTTGTGTATCGTTCCAGTGATCTAAGAAAATCAAACATTTAACTATTAACTAATAATGTTATGTTCTCACATTTGAAAGTTTTTGTAATTTTTCAAATTGGGTTTTATTATAATAACAAAACTATATATAATATAGAAAACTTATTGTTTATTTTTTTAATACATACACACAAGCTGCACTGAAATCCAGCATAGTAAGAAAATATCTATAACCTTATTTATCGTAAAACTTGTTAGGACCTCACATATTCAAATGAACCAAATCACAATAAGTCTTTTGATCACTTCTTAAAAAAAACTCTATATTGTTTTGCACTATGACAAACATCACATGAGAACTATCGTTTGAAATTTGAAAGTTTCATTGATCCTTTCAAACATTTAAAATTTGGTC
This sequence comes from Flaveria sonorensis, assembly GCA_025506505.1. NCBI lineage: Eukaryota > Viridiplantae > Streptophyta > Magnoliopsida > Asterales > Asteraceae > Flaveria > Flaveria sonorensis. The sequence goes on from CM046432.1 coordinate 84,125,707, forward strand.
ATATGGATGTCATATATGAGCATGCCATAATTTACTCACATTAAAACTGTTAAAACACACATAAGCATGCTTAGAGACGTCTTCATAAGTAAACCACCAAAGTTGATTACCAGACACGATGATTTTTTTTAATAAATAAATCCTACGTGTCAACAAGTGAAGGGGAGCCCTACCTACGGAATCAGTTTTTAAATATTTTATAATGAGAAAAAATAAGTGTCAACAAGGTGAAGGGATTGTTTATTTCCACTCAACTTTTGACTCAAAAATTAATAAGTCAAAAAAAATGTTTGGCAAAGCCAAAATAACTTTTGAAACTGACGTTTCATATAGGGTAAAAAAAAAGGTTTTAAAAAGTAAGGAGGATGTTACTTATTAACTTTGAAAACTCTTTTTAGTCTAATTTTCTATTATACCTTTCTACTACCTCCTATTAACTCCCCATATTTTTAAAAGTATGTATTTTTTAGTCATTTTATAACGTTTTAGTTTATAAGATAATTTAAACACTTTTTTAAAAACTCTATTTGAAAAGTTATAAGTTAATAAGTATTTTTTTATAAAAAATTTTCAACAAAAATAAACAATTTCAAACATCATCTAAGTGAAAGAACACGAACTATTTTTTATACATGTGATGTGAAGTGAAATATGATAAAATAGGTGATGTAAGGTCTCCTTTATACCTATCTCTTTCTTTTGCTATTTATATGTTTTGGATGGGTGGGGAAGGTTGATGGCTCTGTTTCCTCTCGTACACTGAAATAGGGTTGAACGCTGCCTGTGACGCTTGAAAAATGTCGAAGAAGCTTGTCCCGAGAATAGAGCTCTTAAACCGATGGAGGGTCATCGAAGAAGAAGACGACGACGAAAACGAATTCGATCACTCGAAACAACTTCACATCCGTCGCCTTAAAGAAACTTGGTGAGTATTTCATTACGATTTTTGAGACTCCATTTTCTCAAAATTACTTGTCTGCTAGGCTTAGTTTCTTGATGATTTGTACCAGGCAAGCAATTGCCCCTTTCTATGTGCTTGATAGGCCGTTTAGTTGCATGTGGATTCACAAATGATGTAAGGGTAAATCACTAATAAAGCGTTTGGGGCTTTTAACATTTGGCGATCGTTGCAGTATATAGCGATAACAGTACCCTACCATCTCTATCGTATTTTCTGATTCCTGCTAGTAATCAATTTCTCATGATGGTCACTGCCTCACTGGGTTTGATATACTTTGTATGTGAACTTATTTACCAATGAAGAATGTACTATCTTTTTAGTTCTTTATATTCAGGTTCTCAGATGCATTCAACTTTTTAATATCTCTTCCTAGAGAAAATCATATTTGGTGCGGCTCTTGGGATATAATGGGGCCGCTGCTTGAAACATTCTACAACTACTTTAAAGATGATCGTCAGGATTCTCCTCTCAAGCTTCTATGGAAAAGAGTTTCTGAAGAATTACAAGATTGCATGCAATGTATTTGTCAGCATCATCAAGCCAAGGACACATATGCCATGGAGTATGAGTTGAGTTCAATTGGTCCCCTTCTTGATGTTTTATGTAGGCTAGATGAAGAAAGGGTGACTAATCAATTGAAAGAGATGAACACACAAATAGCACAAGGGAAGTATGACCCAATGAAAGACAATGCAAAAGTAATTAGCGTCATGTATGAGGTAATTTTTGTGTCGTTTACTCCTTCAAAGTTTTCAAGTTTATCTAAATTTGGATCGTTTTGTTACGTATATTTGCTTTATAAAGTGCGCCTAGGGGCGAGGTGACCCCAGGGGCTTGCTTTTGATGACTTAAGGCGCAAGGTGTCAAAAAGGCGCACATAAAGCTAAAAAATCACACTGAAGCGCTTTAAGGCGCATGTGAGGCGATCGCCTCACGTACGGGGTGATTTTTTGTTTGGTTTCTCGCTTTTATAAAATCAAGCTGTATAGTGGCGGTGTGCTACGAAGGCCGTAGTGAATGAGAATTAAGAAAAATGTTGTTTAATGTAGACTTAGCTAGATATTCTAAACATTACGTACAAATAACACAAGTGATAATAGTATTTTACAATAAGCATCGCCTAGGGTCATAGCATAGGTATTCCTCGAGCTCTAACACAATCATGGCTATGTCTGCTCCTAACGGTCGCCTCTATCTTCATTGGTTCCCACTGGCATGAATTGTTGTATCTTGAGATACTCTGTGAACAAGCAACACTCTCCATATACAGCACATAATCATCTCGAGAGACTTTATTAGCCGGAACACTTCACTTGTTTTTCACCCACTGTCGTCGTTTGAAATCTGGATTAAGCTTTGACTAGTTTTCTTGAACCTTATGTGCTCAAATTGAATGATCACATGGATTGAAGCTGTGTTGAACCAATCTTGACATAAAACGATAGACAAGGGTCTGTTTCGTATTTTAGTTTAAGTCATTATCTGGTAAAATAAAAGGATAAGTTTATCAGGTAGTTTAAAGCTTTAATCTCAAAAGGATTTGAGATAAGCTTTTGTGATTTAACTTTATCTCAAAAGGATTTGAGATAAAGCCTATTATGTAGGAGTAGATTAACTTGATGGGCTAGGTTAATCAACTATAAATAGGAGATAGTTTTTACTTATTCTTTGTAAGTTTTCTATCAATTAATTGGAGAAGGGGTTCCATAAGTATTATTTTGTTTTCTGTTTATTCTGCTGTTCATTCTTTGATTCTGGTACCAATCACCTCAGTTGGTATCAGAGCTGTGTTTGAAGGACCAAGATCTGATTCAACGGACTGGATCAATCACCATCTGATTCAGCGGACAGAATCAGAATACCGGAATCAAGATTCTCGAAGATCTACAAGCGACGATCAAGATCAAGAATAATGGGCGATAAAGAGACTCCATCCACACAATTAATCACGACCGAAAAGAACATTAACGTTCCATTCCAGTGCCCAATCCTAACCGAAACAAACTACCCAATTTGGTCGCTTAGAATTAGAGCGATTTTCAAGGCACACGGTATTTGGGAATCGATTGAACCTGGAATCAATGTCGATCCGAAGAAAGATAACTCAGCTATTGCTTTACTTTATCAAGTGTTACCGGAAGACCTGGTCTTGCAAATAGCAGATTGCAAACATGCGAAAGAAATCTGGGATTCCATCAAGACTCGGCATCTTGGAGTTGAGCGTGTAATGGAGGCTCGACTTCAAACATTAAATGTCGAATTTGCGGCTGTTAGGATGAAAGAAAACGAGAAGATAGATGATTTCGCAGCAAAGCTTTCAGGGCTTGCCGCTTGCCTCAAAATCAGCAACACTTGGAAAAGGAATTGAGGAAACTATTCTGGTCAGGAAGCTGCTCACCAGGTTACCAGACTGATATGTTAACATGGCTGCAACAATTGAGCAGCTAGTTAATCTTAAAACAGTCAAATTCCAAGAAGTAGTAGGGAGGCTAAAGGCATACGAAGAACGAATTAGTACGAAAACCACCAAGAATAGCCATGACCAGCTTCTGTTGTCTTATGAAGACTGGGAACTGAAAAAGAAACAGGAAAAAAGCTTTGGTCGAGGGCGAGGGAATAGCCAAGACACCCGTGGTAGGGGCCGTGGTCGTGGACGTTCTGGTGGTCGAGGTAGGGGGTCACATCGTGGTCAGAATACTCAAGAAGGAAACCAAAATTCTGAGAAGAAAGATCGGTCCAAACTGAAGTGCTTCAGGTGTGATGCTTTTGGGCACTTTTCTGCAGATTGCCCAACTCGAAAGAATGAAGAAAAAGCCAATTTGACACAAGCTTCTCCAGTTGAAATAAATCAATCTAATGCTGATAAACCAGCACTCTTAATGACCGTGGCTAATCAAAACAGCAAGGAATTGATTTATCTAACTGAAGAAAAGGTATTCCCATCAAAGTACAGGTCACATGAAGAAGGAGGATGCACGTGGTACCTAGATATGGGGGCAACAAACCACATGACAGGAAATAGGAGGCTGTTTTCAACATTGGATACAGATATTAGTGGCAAAGTAGGAGACGATTCAAGTGTCGAAATAAAAATGGTGAACAACGATTATTAACCGATATTCTCTACATCCCATACTTAATCCATATTCGAACAAGATGGGACTTTACTTATAAAGGCTCAAAGGGCAGCAAATCGCTTGTACAAGATTAACTTAAAATTGGGAACACCAATTTGCCTACAAGCCAAAATGAGGGATCACTCTTGGTAGGAATTTATGTGGATGACCTAATTGTGATGGGTAACAATTTAGAAAAAATCATGCAATTCAAGAGGCAGATGAAATAAAAATTTGAGATGAGTGATCTGGGCCCACTCTTTTATTATCTTGGACTTGAAGTTATGCAAGGCAAAGCTGGAATAAAAATTAAGCAAACAAGTTATGCAAAGAAAATCCTACAACAGGCGGGGATGTGGGAGTGCAATTCCACTAAATATCCAATGGAACCGGGACTGAAATTAACAAAGGAAGATGGCAGGAGTAGTGTTGATGCAACTGAATATCGAAAAACAATAGGGTGTCTTCGGTACTCGACTCATACGCGGCCAGACCTTGCCTACTCGGTAGGATATGCAAGTAGATACATGCAAACTCCCAAAACTACTCATGTTTAAGCTGTCAAACAGATTCTAAGGTATGTAAAAGGAACTATTAATTTGGGCATTCACTTCCGAAGGGATGGAAGTAATAGCCTGCTGGGATTGAGTGACAGCAGCTATTCAGTTGATATGGATGATGGAAAAGGAACCACAGGTTTGGTGTTCTATTTTGATGATGGACCGATAGCATGGAACTCCCAAAAACAGCCAACAGTAGCTTTATCAGCCTGCAAGGCAGAATTCATGGCTGCAACTTCAGCAGCTTGTTAGGCGATTTGGCTAAGGGGTTTGTTGGCAGAAATCACAGGAAGAAATGAAGAACGGGTAGTGATCAAAGGTGACAAGTGACAACAAATCAGTTATTGATCTAATGAAAAATCCAGTGTTTCATGGGAAGAGCAAGCACATCAACACACGGTATCATTATATACGGGAATGTGTTGAGACAAATCAAATCAAGGTAGAACATATCAGTGGAGATCAGCAACGAGCTGATATCCTCACCAAAGCACTGCCAAAGATCAAGTTTGCTGAAATGAGAGCATGGTTTTAAAAAACGGTTGAGGCGTGCGCCTCGAGGCGCGCCGCCCAGAAAACGAGTCTGAGGCGCCGCCTCAGGGGATTGTTTTGTACGTGCGCCTCATATGACTGAGGCGTGCGCCTCAGGTGGCCCACGGTTGCGCCTCGGGTGCCCCTCATGTGCGCCTCAGGGGTTTTTCACTTTGTTTTTGATGTTTTTGACTTTTTGTGTCGGTTTCAAACGTTCCATGTTTTTTTAATGTGTGTTTTTTGATGTTTTTGATGAATCCTATGATGAAATTAGTCTGTATTTTATTTTTTATAAGATATATAATTTTTATATTTATTTTTTAATTCCGCCTCGGCCTTACGCCTCAAGGCTTACGCCTCATGAGGCGAAGGGAAAACGCCTCGTGGCTCGATTCCGTACTTTTAAACCTTGAATGAGAGAACTTTTGGGGGTAAAGACAATTGAAAATGCTGAAAAATAAAGAAAGACTCAAGGTCAAGATTGGGGGGGGGGGGTTGCGATAGACAAGGGTCTGTTTCGTAGTTTAGTTTAAGTCATTATCTGGTAAAATAAATGGATAAGTTTATCAGGTAGTTTACAGCATTATCTCAAAAGGATTTGAGTGTGATTTAACTTTATTTTAAAAGGATTTGAGATAAAGCCTATTATGTAGGATTAGATTAACTTGATGGGCTAGGTTAATCAACTATAAACAGGAGATAGTTTTTACTTATTCTTTGTGAGTTTTCTATCAATTAATTGAAGGAGTTCCATAAATATTCTCTTGTTTTCTGTTTATTCTGCTGTTCATTCTTTGATTCTGGTACCAATCTCCTCAGTGATATTTTTATTCAACCTCTTATCTCCTCGACTTCTGTTGTTTGAAAATCGAAAGGAAACCGTGGTCCTTATTTGTAGCTAAATAACTTGTCAACCAAGACTCATAATTCTAACCCAACTTGGAAATGAAATAAAGAATTAACTAAACTAAATCTATCCTTAAAATAACTCCACTGATCGACATAGAAGCAAACTGATTTAGTGAACTCACTAATTAATTAGTTCTTGACTAATCAAGCATTCAAGCCACTGATTGACATTACAAAATTTTAAGAAGTTAGTATATAACATATAGAGAACTTCGATTTGCTTACTGTGGTTTGGTCCATACAATGTTTTCCCCCTCCAAAGGTTTCAAAATCTTGATTTACTCCCTATGGTTTCTAATGTGTCTCAATTAACTCTAACCCACTTACACAGTTTTTTTCTTAAACAGAAGGGTATTTTAATTAACTAAAATCAGGAGAAGTATGCCTGGATTTGGAGTTTGGATCTTAATTTCTTTAGTTGAGTGCTATACATGGATAATACTTATAGATTTTGTAATTCACTCTCTACTGGGGTTACAAAAGACATTCTTGAATATTTTCTGGAACTTGGATTTTATATATTACTTTATACCCAAATTATGTAATTAATTATTGCTTTTTTAAACTTTCTGCCATACCATCTATTTATTCTTCTTGCTATTAAAGCCTGGCTATCAGATATCTCGTGCAATACTTTTTGATTTTACTTTCTGTTCTCTTTCAGGTGTTAATGTTTCCTGTCTTGTTGGATGACCAATCCTTGGGCACAGAGTTTCAGATATTTATGGAAACAGTTGAGGATTCACATGAACTGACTTTGGCAGGCCATCAGCAATACCCAGTACAACATTAACATGCATTTCTTATCTCTTTTGGTTCATAACAATTCTTCTTCAACCACATTGAGTATTTTCTGATGGTTTTGTGTAGGGAGTTTATGCTCTACTTTTCCTCAAGGCCAGGAGGTGTCGATCTTTAGGGTTCCGCTTAGCTGGAAACATGGGAAAACTGAGGTATAATTTCTTGTTGCTTCTTGTTCGAAGGCTCAAGTAATTGAGGTATAATGAATGATCACTCTGGTGAATGGTCGGCAAGATTTTATGTATGCTGTGTGAGATATTTGATGTTGGTTGGCGGTTACTCACTTGAATGACTTTCTGGGGAAAGCTAGACTATTTTCATGCATTATTGCAGTCTTCTTGGGACTTGGGGTGACCTGTTCTTTTTAATTATAAAATAATGGTGACATCTTGAGATCACTCTAGGGCCCATCTTTAAGTAAAAGGAAATTGTATGGGACACTAGTCTATAAGAAGCAGTAATGATAGTAGTTATAAAATAAAGAGCCGAGGCATGGAAAAACTCTTGCAACTGGCCAGCAAGCAAATAATGTTTAGGATAATCATTGGGGGTGTAGTGTGAGCCTTCATCTGGTATATGCATTCTTACTCGTTACCTACTTGGATGTAAATTTCTTCTTTTTGGACTGCCTGTTCTGATCCTTGGGAAGGGTGATAGACTCATGGAGCTTCTATTTGTATGTTAGAGAGGCAACAAAATTGACTTTCTGGTGTTTTTATTTTTCTACCCAGGAGTGCAGAGGATTTGGAACCTTTACAGCCCTTGCTCAAGAAATGCATTGTATTTTTAGAAACAGAAGTCATGCCTACAAGTTGTGGGAGCTCAAGGCCAAGGATGCAGCTGGATCGTGTAACTGTATGGCTTGGTATCAAGGCATTGTAGGGAGCAGTGGTTTTGCCTACTTTTGAGACTTTCCCATTCTACTTTCATTAATAATATGCTTGATGTGATGTAGTATTATAAATGTCTTGGTTTCTTATAATGTTCTTGTTTGCTCTTTATAAAGGCTTGGGTTTCTAGAGCCTCATGCTTTTGAAGAAGGGATCTTGGAGCGCTATCCCAGTTTTTTGAGCATTGTGCTCAACCATATATCTGACGATTCTCTTGAGTTTTCTTTTGCAATTAACTGCCTTAGACTTGTTTTTGATATGCTTGGTATTATGTCTTCCTTTGGTCTTATATCCATAATTTTAAATTGTTGGTTGCATGATTTATTTGTTATTGTCTTCTTATTTATTTTTTATTTTTATCTTTAAAGGATGCAAGCTCTGGTTAAGAGCAACATTATCACCAAGTGTAATGCGTGACACACTACTGGGTCAGTGTTTTCATACTCAAGATGAGAAGAGCCACAGAGAAATATTTGATCTTTTCCCACCTTTTCTCCAGGCATGCTTGTGTGCTATACTTGTGCTAAATTTGAAGTCCTCTATGTTTTTCTGTTTCGTACACCACAGAAGACATTTTGTGGTCTTAATAATGTACACAGCCTATTTCTGCAGTCTCTTGAGGCGTTGCAAGATGGGGAACATAAAAAACAACGCAGACATTTTCTGTATTTTCTTCTGCATCAAGTGACTGTTAGTAGCAACTTCAGCACTCTAATGAGAAAAAAAGCCTGCCAGGTATCTGTTTTGCTTTTATATCAACGTCTATAATGTAAAGACTTGTCATATATGGTCTTTGCACTGTCTTCTTAGTTATTGATGGCTAAATTTGTTTGCATCGTCTTTTTAATAATTGATGGCTAAGGTTTGTCTGCAGATTGCTCTTCTCATCATCCACCGAGGTTACAAGATGAAACCTTCCTGCCCGCCTTTTGAATGTGCGCACATGTGGTATGCAATCTGTGTATTGTTTCTAAAAAAATTCAATGATTTTTATGTTCTTGCATTGCTTGGTATGCCTTTCTTAGTAAATCATGCTTATTCTAAGAAATGTGCATTAAATATTGTTTTATGACATTTTGTAAGGAAAATTTTTGTAAAATGCCAAAATATTGTTAATTGACATAAAAAATAAACCCTTATTTAATTTTAAGATCATAATAGGCTTAAGTAATCAAAGTCTCAAAGCATATTCAAAGCATCATTAGAAATATATAACGGACACATAAAAGTAAAAAGATAATTACTATCCCACAATTATCATTGAAGACCTAACTAATTAGCATGTTAGAATCATCAAATTAATACCAAAAGTTCAATGCTAATAACATATTACAAAAAATAAGCAAGATTCGTTGTTTATCATCACCACCGAAATAGTTAAGACCTAGATAAAAAAGATTGAATTTCGCCTACGTGGTCAAAGGTGCACAGGTGAGTTGAGTTTTTGAAAGTTTATGCCTTGTGTTAGAGAGGCACTATTTCTACGCGCGTGCCTTGTGATTTTTGACTACTATATAAAGAGTTATGGTTGTTGGCATATCTTCATATTGTAGGAGCAGCATGTCCATAAATACATGAGGTAGACATCAATTTAAAGGTTTTCATATTCTTTATAGTGCAACCAACCTTTTTTCACTTTGCATGTAGTAAGATACACATATAATACGAGTATGCTTTACTCTTCTTGATGATTATCGTACCAATTTGTGTACTAGAAAATAGAAAGAAAAGTTATTCTACTCGTTCCGGATCATATACATTAGAGGACCACACACACGTCTATTTGGTGCTAAATTGTTTGGCCTTTTCATTGCTTAGTGCCATGTACAAAAGATAGGAAGTTAAAGAAGAAAAAAGCCTCTAGTCATTTCCAAATATGGATGAACACATGCCTTGTATTGAAATTCCATTAGAGCGAAGTTAGAATTAAGTTTGATAAAAAAGTGAAGCGAGTAATAAAAAGTTACTAATACAGTATTTTACCTTAACATTTTCATGAGTGGCCACTTTTTTCGGAGTCATTGTTTTCTAAAGTTTTATTTTAGTTTTTAGAAGGTTGTAGGGAGCATAAGGATGTATGCTGATTTAGATGGATGCTAAACTGTCCACCTTACATTTCCTTTTTGGTTTTCAATCAAGAGTTGTCTTTGTTATCTAATCTTTTGAATAAGTGGAAATTACCTTGCACAATCTTGTCTCTAAGTTAAATAATGACTTAACTTTACTACTCTTGGTATGGATAACCAATCTTATCCCTATGACATTTGGTATGGATCACCCCTTTACTGCTTTCTACTATGGTAAGGATGAAGAATTACAATCTCTGTAGATGTTTAAATATTACAACAAAGCACACACAAGCCCAATTCTTCTCTTGCTATCTTTAATCTTGATACCATTATATTAGACATGTTTAGTACTTAAGATCACTATAGAATGTTAAGAAATTTTGAAGTTAGGTTTAAACAACGTTGGTCAGAGAGGCTGCTTTGAGAGAGGTCCTGGCTGTTGTTCCCCTTCCAAGGGCAGGTTCTTACCTCTCATAGGGCAATTGTCAATGCTTATGGACACGAACCTGGGTGATCTATCCATGACCAATAGCCGTTTCATTCCTATTCGTTGTTATGTGGGTGGCTGTACAGAGAAAGGAGATTGGTGAATATCAGGGTTTTCTATGCTGATTGGGCTGTGTTCGTCGGTGGAAATCTAGTATCTTGGAAGAGTAAGTATTAGTAGAAATACAGTTGTATACACAACTATATCATTGATTTAGCAACAACAGATTGTTGGGTTTGTGAAGGCTTTGGGCTTGGGCCCATGTTTAGTTTTCTTGTTCATTAAGTTGTTAACCCTAATTAGTTTCTATATATAGCCATGTTATGTATTGTAATTTATTGTATTGAGCAAATAAAGAAAACCCTAGTTGTAGCCCGTGGACGTAGGTCACACTGACTGAACCACGTTAAATCCTTGTGTCATTTATTTTCTGTTTTCTGCGTGATAATCGTTTGTGCGTGTTTCGTGTGTTGGTTCCGTTGCGCCGTTTGAAATCCTAACAAGTGGTATCAGAGCTTTAGCTCGTTCATTACACACGATCGCACTGAAGAAGCAATTCGCAGAGTTTTTTTTCTCGAGATTGTGTCATCGTAATTGCAATTGGAATTGCGTGAAGTTGCGACTAAATAGAGGAAAAATAAACAAATTTTGTTTGTTGCTATTGCTCCTCGTTTGAGGAATCAAAAGAAAAAACAAAAGTTTTTTTTTGCTTTGGGGTTTGCGCCAAGGAAAAAAAAACAAAAGACAACAGGTCACGACTTTTTTTTCTTACGTGGACTTTGTGCCAATCAAAAGAAAAAAAAGTTACTTTGTGTTTTCTTTGGTGTTGCTATTCTCATTATTTTTTGGTGATTCTTCGATTGGTTGTGATCGAGATTCAGTACCAGGTTGAAACCCTTTGAGCCGTGTGAATAACTTTTGGATTCGTCGGGTAAAGGTTAGGGTTTTGTGTTTTCAAGTTTTTATTTTTTTTGACGGATTATTATCAACTGTTTGGAAAACCGTGTTTTGTGAGGAAAAAAAGTATATTTAGGTTTAGATTTGTTTGCAAAGGTTTTTGTAGGAGCAAATCGGTCAATTGACAGTGTTCAGTAGAACAGTCGTCAAGTTCAGGCCCGTGCCATTGCTGTGTCTGTTCACTCTTTTCGATTTGCTTCTTGTTTGCTGTTTGAGATGGCTGAAGACGGGAAGGTTATGATCGAGAAGTTTAATGGATCTGATTTCAGTTGGTGGAAAATGCAAGTAGAAGCATTGTTATGTCAAAAGGACTTGGATATGGTACTAGGAGAAAAACCTGCGAAAATAGAACAAGCTGATTGGGAATCAAAGGACAAAAAGGCTCGTGCGGTTATTACATTGGCTCTGACGAAAAATGTTGCTTTTAACGTCATTAAGGAAACCACGGTTCGTGGTATGATGACTGCTTTGTCAAATATGTATGAGAAACCGTCTGCTACGAATAAGGTGTTCTTGATTCGGGAGCCGGTGAACACAATGATGAAAGAAGGAAGCTTAGTGATTGCTCACATTAACAATCTAAATTCAACCTTAACAAGACTTGTATCTGTTGGAATTAAGTTTGATGATGAAGTTCAGGCTCTACTGCTGTCGTCGTCTCTGCCTGATAGTTGGTCTGGAACTGTGACTGCAGTTTCAAGTTCTGTGGGGACTAAGGGTTTCACTCTGAATGGTATTCGAGATCTAATTATGGGTGAAGAAGTCAGAAGAATGAACTCGGGTGAATCATCTAATAGTGAACTACTAAATGTTGGCAGGGGTCGAGGTAATAACAGGAACAGTGGAGTCGGGGAAGGAGTTCATCTAAACCTAGGAAGAATGTGAAGTGTTGGAGCTGCAATGAGGTGGGACACGTTAAGAGTGAGTGTTCGAATGAGAAGGAATTGAACACCGCTGCTCGGGATGTTTCTGACGATGATGTATTGATACTCAATGTGGAAAACATTATGGACTCTTGGGTCATGGATTCAGGAGCTTCGTTTCACGCCATGGACAACGGGGGAAATAATGGTGAATCTGAAACATGGTGATTTTGGAAAGGTACGATTAACCAATGACGAAATACTTGAGGTAACGGGCATGGGTGATATTGATTTGGTTACTTCATTGGGTATTGTATGGAACCTAAAGAATGTTAGGGTGATTCCGGGGCTGAAGAAGAAATTGATTTTAGTTGGTCTGGATGAACAAGGACCGGAAGTGAGGTTTGGTGGTGGTAAATGGAGGGTGATCAATGGTAATCTGGTTATTGCTTGTGTTATGAAGCGTGGGTCATTATATATGGTTGAGGTACCTGAGGGATGTATGACCTTCCCGGTTAAGCACGACAATATCTGGTTTGCTAAATCTGGTGCGCTAAATCTGGTGCTAAGAGAGTTCATTTTGCAAACGTGAAGTCTGGAGCAGGGATGTTAGGTGAACAAGTTCGAAAGCCTAAACCATTCAGGGGATTCGGTGACAGTGGGAGCACGGGACGTGTTCCGGGTAAAGTTACAAAGAACCGTTGGGTTTTAAAGACTACGACTGAAAAATTCTCTACTGGTGATTGTTTACTGAATTTGGGGAGTGATGGTGATCCTCGGTGTATCTTTGAATCTTGTGGAATGTCCAAATCAGTTAAGATGGAGGATGAGTCGTTGGCGGGGCTAGCCACTACTGAGTTGGAGCTCGGGGGAGCTTCAACTGCGCTTCTGTTACTTGATGACGAGGGGTTGCTGCAACTAGGAGATGTGATAGAGTCTTAGCTTGTTCTTTGGGAACTGGATGCTTGGAAGCCTTGTTTAAAGATTATTGAAGTTACTGGACGACTGGGTTGCTTTGTACTTGAATGGCGGGCTAGAATTTATCGCAAAGCCTTCAAGTGGGAGATTGTTGGGTTTGTGAAGGCTTTAGGCTTGGGCCTATGTTTAGTTTTCTTGTTCATTAAGTTGTTAACCCTAATTAGTCTCTATATATATCCATGTTATGTATTGTAATCTATTGTATTAAGCAAATAAAGAAAACCCTAGTTGTAGCCCTTGGACGTAGGTCACACCGACCGAACCACGTTAAATCCTTGTGTCGTTTATTTTTTGTTTTCTACGTGATAATCGTTTCTGCGTGTTTCGTGTGTTGGTTTCGTTGTGCCGCTTGAAATCCTAACATAGATTTATAGGAACAAAACAAATTATTGTGTCAAAGGCTGTATTTTTAGGAATAGATTATTTGTATTTTAGTTATAGATTATTTGTATTTAATGCTGTAAATTCAGTCATAGAAATCCTTGTATTTATATGGTTTCATGGTGAATGAGAAAGACACAGAATTCACTTGATTCATTCTCTTATATGGTATCGAGCCTGTAACCCCATCTGGTCACCATCTACCTTCCCAGTAACACTGTAACACCTGCGAAATTTTCATATTATTTCTGTCAATTAAATAATCATGGTTATGTTTCAAGCGTGACTTCATGACTAAGTTTTAGATAAAACTTAATGTCTAAGCCTTGCGATACGACTTAATAATTAAGCTACGGATAAAACTTAACTATTAAGTATTGGATAAAACTTAATGCCTAAGTTTTAGATAAAATCAGGATGAAACTTAACGGCTAAGTTTTGGATAAAGCTTAATAGCTAAGACTTGGATAAAATATAAAACTTAATGGCTAAGTTTTGAATAAAATATAAAACTTAATTGCTAAGTTTTGGACTTAATAGTTAAGTTTGGATAAAACTTAATAAGTAATAAATACTTAATGAGTAAGAAATATCCATGTATAAATAGATGTCTCTTGCTTCATTTCATTTCATAACCTTTTGATTGTCTTCCCTACTTTCAAACACGAAACTCTCTACTACCTTTTAAACACCATAAAGATAACCCGAGATTAGGAAACCGGTGTATATGCTCTAGACAACAAGTATAGAAGTTCTGATTTAATCAAGGTGTTAGACGCTCGTGACTTAATCCTTAAGTTACTTCGAGGTTCAGAAACAAAAGCTTATCAAGTTTAGAGGCTCTGTTCAATTTACCAGGTGAATACGTTTAATACTTTCAAAACATTCAAATGATTTTATTTTGCGAAAATGGCATTAGTACGTTAACCATGTTAATGCATAGAGGTATTCTGCTAAAACATTTAGACCAGAAGTATATGTATGTTTGATCAAATTATATCCTGGGGATGGGTGAAAATCCCATACCGGGGCTGGTTCAGACTCAGTGCAGATCCGGAGAGTCCCGTAGTAAGACTGCCTGAGCACCAATACGAGTATATATGGAGGGGGGACTTCCAGTTGAAATATACTGCTAAATGTGTGGTTTACCGTTAATTTATGATTAACTGTTTATCGTTATTCATGCCGAAATATTTTTGTGTCAAATTAAATGTATTCACCAGCTTTTCGCTGATGTATTATTTTCAAACATTTTCAGGTAAACATGATTAAATATGTTTAGTCAGGTGTTAGTGTTGGATGGACTATGATCCTAGGCATGTAAACCCTGTGATGAATATAGTAGCAAGAATAGTGTCGGAAGGACTAAAGTTTCCTAGGCATAGACCTTGTGGCAAGTTTTGTATATCTGTCAGTAGACAGAAAATTTTGTAAACATTGAGTTGAACAATGTTATGTAAAATTTTGGGTATTTAATCCCCAACGAATATATGAAAGTTTGTTTTTATAAATCATCAGATAAATTGTGAAATGATTTTCCGCTGCGTAAACGTCTTTCAAGACAAGCAAATAAAAGATGAACAATAACGCGTACCAATCGGTCGCACTCCCGGGGTGCCCTGAAACCGGGGTGTGACAAACACCATCTTCCCCTTCTGGATTTTTTTTTTCTGCCTAAGTTTGTTCCAGAATGGACAAACTTCACCCTGCTACTACCGTATCCAACATCATAAACTTCATTCCCTTTATTCTTGAGATGGAAGGTGGTCACTATAACTCTTGGGTTGAGATCTTTCGAATTCACTGTCGAGCCTTTGATGTTCTTGGTCACATTGATCTTGCAGTGCAACCTCCCACTGCTCCCACCTCCCCTGTCCCTACTGCTGCTGCTGACAAAGAAACACATCAAAAGGCTCTGGGTTGGCACCATCATCTAGGCCACCCCAGGAAAGCTATTTTACATTCCTTAAAGCATTGTTTTTCTTTTGATTCAAGTTCAAAACATTTAAATTCTGTTTGCTTCTCTTGTGTGTTTTAAAAGCAATTTAAATTCCCATTTTACACTTCTAATTCATTCATATTTGCCGTTTGATATCATACATATTGATTTATGGACCTCTCCTGTCTTGAGTTCAGGAGGTCATTGTTATTATCTTTTATTTTTGGTTGACAAAACCAATTTTATTTTGGACCTATCCTCTAGCTAAAAAGTCTCAAGTCTTCCAAATATTTAGTCAATTTCATACTCTAATCAAAACACAATTCAACAAAAATATCAAAACCCTACAATGTGACAACGGACGAGAATATGATAATGCCCACTTTCACAATTTTTGTTCTACTAACGGCCTCCAATTCCGCTTCTCATGCTCTCATACTTTCTCCTCAAAACGGAAAAGCCGAAAGAAAAATCAGGTCCATTAACAATATTGTCCGCACCGACCATGCTCTCCAACATGCAACCTATCTTCTAAACATTCTTCCAAGTAAACTTCTAAATAACCTAACACCAACTCACCTTCTATACAATTGCTCTCCTTCTTACACCTCATCACATACATTCGGTTGCCTTTGTTACCCCTTATTCCCCTCCACAACTATCAATAACTCCAAAAACGCTCCACTCCATGCGTGTTCCTTGGCCACCCAATTAACCATCGGGGGTATAAATGTTACAATCTTCAACCACGACAAATAATAATTTCACGACATGTCATTTTTGATGAAACAAGTTTGCCTTTTTCCCACACTTAATCCACACCTACCTCCGACTATAAAATTTTCACCGACTCACCCGCCATCCATCCATCTTTTTGGTCCACCTGATGCCCACCACTACACCTCCCTAAGAACCTGCAACAGTCCCTACAGATCCCTCTACAACCCCTTCCTCTCCTGCCAGTTCTTCCCCTACCACTTCCCAAACCGACCAGCCTGCTCCTCCCTTACAAACATACACCAGGCAGCCCCAAACCACCCAATCAGCTCACACACCAGCATACAATACCTATCGTTCACGGCCAGACATCCTTGCCACCCACCAGCCCACACAAAACTCCACTACACAGCCCCCTCAACAGCCATCGCAACAGCCTACTATCCAGGCCACTCAACAACCAACACAACAACCCATTCTGCAACCCACAACTCCTTCACCGCCACCCAAAGCACTATTCCGTCCCCTCCACCACCCCCACAACGCATGGTCCATACTCGTAGCATGTCCGACATCAAATAAACATAATTTACAACTCACGTTCTGAATAAGAAAAAAAAATTGTAGAAAATAAGGCTTACCTGAATCGAAGAAGAAATCAGATGAATTTCATATCGGTACGTCTTAAAGGACTAGGAACAGGAAAAGAAGACAAAATCAAAAGAATTTCATACCTGAATCGAAGAAGAAATTGCGATGACCGATGTAAATTGCTAGTCGGACAAAATCAAAAGAAATTGCGGGTGCAATTTCGGGTATGCGATGTCGGGTGTCGGCCTCTACAATTTCAAGTTTGCTGCTCCTCTGAATCAGAATTGCGATGTCAGGTCTGCGATGTCACCTCTCTTAAGTCTAAATCACAATTAGGGTTTCAGTTTTATGAGGCCTGCTTTTATTAGGGTTTACGATATCACCTTTGTAATTTGGTTTCCCGCCCAAAAGACCCGCCTCAGTAAACCGAACCGCCTCACCGTTTCTCCGCCCCGCCTCAACAGACGGGGCGTACGTACCAATTACACCATGTGAGGTGCCGCCTCATATACAGTTATTGGCCGTAGTTACCTTTCAAAAAATTCTAATGATAGGCGAAATGTCTATGTTTATTCTTCTAAAGGTGGGAGAAAAGATAAAACTAAAATAAACCGGATTTTTAATCCAAACTTAAGAGTTAAGTTTGAAACAAAACCTCGCTAATTGATCTTTACGGTGCTTACTCTATCAATTAGATCCTTTACCCATAGATTAAAATAGCTAGGCATATATATTTCTTCAAACCCACTCGATGCTCTCAGTAATCCGGATTGGAACAAGGCCATGACCAACAAATTCCGAGCTCTTATTGATAATATCACATGGGAATTAGTCCCGAGGCATAATCATATGAATGTTGTTCGTAGCATGTGGATTTTTTAAACATAAACTCAAGTCTGATAACTCAAGTCTGATAACTCAAGTCTGATGGCACTTTAGAGCGATACAAAACTTGCTTGGTTTGTGATGGCAAGTTCCAACAAGTTGGCATAGATACCTTTAGCCCAGTGGTTACTAACAACGATCCGGACTATTCTTTCACTAGCTCTTTTTCACTCATGGTCAATTCACCAGCTAGACATAAAGAACGCCTTTCTACATGGCATTCATCTCGAGACCGTTTACATGCATCATCCCCTGGGATTTCGAGACACACGATTTCCAAACCATGTCTGCTTATTGAAGAAATCATTGTATGGGTTGAAACAAGCTCCGAGGGCATGGTACTAAAGGTTTGCTAACTATGTTTCCACATTAGGGTTTCGTTATAGTAAAAGCGACCATTTTTTATTCATCTACAAAAGTGGTCCTAATTTGCTTATATCTTGTTATATGTGGATGACATCATTCTTGTCACCTCCACAGACACTCCTCGCCACTCTTTAATGAAACTCTTGGCTGCTGAATTTGCAATGAAGGACTTAGGATCACTTAGCTACTTTCTTGGCATATCCCTTCTTGAAGACGGAGGCACCCAATACCGTCAACTTGCGGGAGCCCTCCAATATCTAACTTTCACCGGGCAAGATATTACCTATGCCGTTTAGCAGGTACGCATGCACACGCATGCCCCATGTACATGCCAATTTAATGCACTAAAGCGCATCTTGCGGTGTATAAGAGGCACCCTTTCACACGGTCAATGTCTGAAGACATCATCGGTCACTTCGCTACTTTCTTACACTTATGCAGATTGGGCTGGTTGCCCTAACACGAGACGTTCTACCTCTGGCTACTGTGTATATTTAGGGGACAACCTGACCTCTTGGTCCTTTAAACGCCAACCAATCATTTCCCGTTCCAGTGCCGAGCCCGAATACCGCGGAGTTGCCAACGTCGTCTCGGAAACGTGTTGGTTACATAGCCTTTTACTTGAACTTCATCATAAAAACTTCATCATCCACCAACTCATGCTACTCTCGTGTATTGTGACAACGTTAGTGTCATTTACTTATCTGGAACCTAGTTGAGCACCAACGCACAAAACACAGAGTTGGATATCCATTTTGTTTGTGAAAAGGTTGCCCGAGGACAAGTTCGTGTTTTGCATATTCCATCACGGTTCCAGATAACCGACATCTTCACCAAAGGCCTTCCTTAGGTTTTATTTGATGATTTTCGGGCAGTCTCAACATTCGTCAACCTCCAGCTTCGATTGCGGGGGTACATTAGCAGAAATACAGCTGTATACACAGCTGTATCATCAATTTAGCAACAACAGATTTATAGGAACAAATCAGTAGATTTATAGAAACAAATTAATTTGTCAAAGGCTGTATTTTTAGGAATAGATTATTTGTATTTTAGGAATAGATTATTTGTATTTTATCCCTGTATTTATATGGTTCCATGGTGAATGAGAAAGACACATAATTCACTTGATTCATTCTCTTATAGTAAGAAACAACACATGGTATCTAAATTAAGTGCTGAATCAAAGTATAAAGCCATGGCAGATGTTACTTCAGAAATGATTTGCATTTTTCGTCTTCTCAAAGAACTTGGGATGTTTCTAATGACTTGATGAGGTTATATTGTGATAGCGAGTCGACTACACACATAGTCAAGAATCAAGTATTTCGTGAGAGTACAAAATATATTGAAGTCGATTGCCATCAGAGATCGTGTGGTAGTAACTAAAGTTGATCCTCCCACCATTCAATCAATTCATGTCAAGGTAGAATTTCAGCTCGTAGATATCTTCACGAAACCCCTTCGAAAGGCTCAAATAACTTTTATATGTAGTAAGTTGGGCTTGATCAACTACTATGCTCCAACTTGGGAGAAGTGTTAATTGCGAATATGCAGTAATTTAGGTCCAGTTTAGTTGTCCTGGCCTATGGCCCATTACTTAGGTTTTTTCCTTTGTAAATAGAGGTTTCCTCACATTGTACAAACCCAGTTCATTTAATACAACACCAGATAACTAATTTTTGAAGTTACTTATGGTGCTCCTGGACGAATTACGAAGAATGAACTTTTTGAGTCATCGTCAGATGGGCGGACACTCTTAGGTAGCTTACGCAGTGGAAACACACACAATTACACGCATACGCACGAAAGCAAGAAGAACATGAAAATTATAGTGGTTCGGTCAAGATGACCTACGTCCACTCTCTACAACTAGGTATTTTTATTAAGCTCAAAGGTCAAGATTACAATACAATGAGATGCTTTATATACAGAGATAATTAGGGTTTCAAGAAACTTCAATGGGCCAAGCCCATAATTCCATTCAAAAGCCCAAAGGCCTTCACACCTTAACAATCTCCCACTTGAAGGCCTTGCGTATACTCAAGCTAGCCACCTAAGTACAAAGCAACCCTGTCATCCAGTATTATCAGTAATCTTCAAATAACAAAAATCCTTCCAAGCCTTCAATTCCGAAGAACAAGCTAAGATTTCAATCCAAATCTTCTAGTTGCGGTGGCCTCCTTTCATCAATTACTTGAAAGGGCCCGTTGAAGCTCCCCCGAGCTCCAACTCAGTCGTGGCAAATTCCACTAACTACCCATCCTCTGTATCAACTAGTTTACACAATCCACCGGCTTCAGAGATACACTGAGAACCACTAACACTCTCCAAATTCAGCAAACAATCACTAGGAAAGAATTTTCTAGTAGTAGTCTTCAAAACTCAACAATTCTTCTTGACTGTAACCGGAACAAGCCCCATGCTCCCACTATCACAAAATCCTCTGACTGGTATAGACTTATGACCCCATTCAGCTACAATCTCTGCTCCAGACTTCATGTTTGCAAAATGAACTCTCTTAGCAACAAATTTAGCGAACCCGACTTTGACTTGCTTAATCGGGTTGATCAGTCCCTTAGCAGGTACCTCCACCATGTACAATGACCCATGCTTATCACCACGAGCAATCACCCGGTTCCCATTGATTACCCTCCATTTACCACCACCAAACCTTACTTCAAGTCCTTGTTCATCCGGTTTACTAACGAAAATTAATTTCTTCTTCAAACCCGGAATCACCCTCACATTCTTCATGTTCCATGTAGTTCCCAATGGAGTCACCAAATCAATATCACCCATGCCCATTACATCAAGCATTCTGCCATCAGCGAGGCGTACCTTCCCAAAGTCGTTTGTTTTCAGACTCACCATAATTTCACCGCTGTGTATGGCGTGAAAGGAAGAACCAGAATCCATGATCCAAGAGTCCACACTGTTTTCAGCCTCAAGAATTAACACGTCACCATCATTGACGTCCTCAGCAGCAGTGTTCAGACTTTTCTTTGGACATTGACTCTTAACATGTCTATCCTTGTTACAGATCTAGCACCTCACATTTTTCCGAGTCTGAGTTGAACTCTTTCCCCGACTCCCATTGCCTCGGCTATTTTCCCTTCCCCTGCCAACATGTAACATCTCAGACGATGATCAAACATTTGCACTTTTCAGACGTATGTCTTCACATATCACAATATCTCGGATCTTTTCAAATGTCATTTCGTTAGCCCTCACATAACTTGTAACAATAGTCATTGTCCCGGACCAACTATCAGGCAGTGAAGATAGCAACACCACGGCTCGAGTCTCATTATCAAATTTTATCCCCACGGATTCTAATCTGGACAGAATAGAATTCAGATCATTAATGTGAGAGGTGACTGAGCTTCCCTCTTTCATTCTCGTCATGATCAGTTCCTTCATCAAGAACAACTTGTTAGCTGCAGACGGCTTTTCATGCATATTTGACAGAGCCAACATCATACCACTTGCGGTGGTTTCTTTCATGATGTTAAAAGCAACGTTCCTCGTCAAAGATAACATAATAGCCCTCTAGCTTTCTTGTCCTTGGAATCCCAAACTGCTTCTTCAGTTTTCTCCATCCTCTCCGCTTTCTTTTCCGGTACCATATCCAAATCCTTTTGACACAGCAATGCTTCTATTTGCATTTTTCACCCACCAAAATCAGTGCCATTGAACTTTTCGATCACAGTCTTCCCGTCATCGGCCATAATAGCAAAACAGAGACAAAACAAAAGAAACAAGCACGTTGAAAGTTGATAACCAGTCAACAAAAGGATAAACAAACCAGTTCCGGTACTTCCAACCAAAACCCACAGCGTCGGCAGAAACCCTAGGCAGTGGTGGAAATCTTCAATAGTATCTTACGTAGAGGGGAACAATTAAGTTGTTAGGTATCTTACTCAGCGGAAACACACACAATTACACGCACATGCACACGCACGAAAGGAATTAGAACACGAGAATTATAGTGGTTAGGTCAGATGACCTACGTCCACTCTCTGCAACCAGGTATATTTAGCTCAAAGGGACAACATTACAATACAATAACATGCTCTATATATAGAGATAATTAGGGTTTCAAGAAACTTCAATGGCCAGGCGTATAACTTCATTCAAAAGCCCAAAGGCCTTCACACCTCAACAGACACTTCTGAAAGAACTTTTGAAGGAGCTTCTAAATTAGGAGAAGACTGTTCATTATTTTTATATATTCCCATACTGCCAATACGTGCTTCTAGGTACCACAAAAGATTATGTTTCCTTTCCGTTAAATGTGATGCATGCGCGACAATTATAGTCTAAAAACATAGCTGAAATCTGTGCATTGTGAAACAATTGTTGCTCCCATTGTTTTATTATTTTTTTATAACTATGGTTGTCATAGATGATTTCTGCTTTTTTTTGGCACAGGGGTCCTTCTCTTGTGGCATCTCTTAAGGACTCGTCACTCTACTGTTCTCTTAGGCAACCTGCTTTTGATTTGATCCAAACTATTTTAGTCTCTGATGCATCTGCATTAGTGTCTTCAATGTTACATTATCATTTACATAAAGGTGTTGACAGCAATATCGTTGACGTCAAAGACGAAGACGACAATGAAGGCCTATTTGCAGATGTTGTCGAAGAAAAGGACAACAGTACCAGTTGTTGGAATGGTTTTAGTGTGCAGGGTCAAGCTACATCATCAGAATTTGCGACATGGATGTGCATTCCAATGCTATGGGTTGATGTTTTAGTTGAAATTGATCCTCAAGTTCTACCAGTATCATTTTCTAAGGCAGTTATATGGGCTTTATCTCGTTTTTCTATGGTTGAACCTGAAAGTAGCACTGAGATGGCTCTTCCACTTGGACATTGGTTAACCACTCGTGCTCCAAAGGTCTCACAGTTATTGGGGTGGAGAACACCATCTGGTTCTGATGATGTTGGGATTGGAGAAGCATCGAACAACTCAGTCAAGATCACTACAATGTGCATTCCATTAATCAGAACGTTCAGGAGGTTAATCTTTTGATGCTGCATGCATCTTAAATCTATGTTTAAGCACTGTATCATTGCACATTGAACACCAAAAATTAACATTGTTGCTGATATTTTTATCATTTTGTCACAGGTTAACATCCCATTTTATTACAAGAATGGAGCAAGTTGAGCTTTGGAAGCAATGGACTTGGGAACCAAGGATGGCTGAAAGCTTAATCCTTTTCCTTGTTGATCCTGTTGATGTAAATACTTCCCTTTAAAGTCATTAATTATGTAATCCTAGTATTGTAACTATTATGGTAGGGTAATTCCCCCTTCTTCACCACCAACCTAATTTACATATTTATGTTCTTTTCTGCCTGTAATGATTTGTCTTTATGAGACATGTTTTGGTTGCAGAATGCAAGGCAAGTGGGTAGGCGTATTCTTGAACAAGTAGCAAACACACGGGGACTTCTTTCATGTTTGCAGTTTCTATGCTCATGCTCTGCGTCAATATCTGCAGTCTTTCTTGGGCTGAAACATGCTCGGGAATTGGTATGTTTTTTTCTTCTATTTTCTCTCTAATTGTCAGCCGTCTATGTATATGTTTTTCTACCCTTGTAGCATGCTAACTAATTTAAAAACATTTTCAATTGAACAAGAAATTAATTGTTTCTGATGGAGATTATCAATACCTTTGAGATAGCCTTGCATCATGTCCCACATAAAATATGGATATTAAGGCAGGGACTCGAAAGGAAGAATCTAGAATTTTCAAGGACCTTCTTGGAAAGTTTTTGGAAAGATATAGAACTCTTTGGAATATTATGGGGACTTCATGAGACTTGAAAGGAAGAATGTAGATGCTTGTTTAGAATTTTGTATGATGCAACATCCGAGATTAGGATTCACTAGTATAAATAGGTAAATGCTTCGTATGGCCAATCAGTGTTGTAAAAATCGAGACTAGCCTCTGATTAGTCGCCGATTAATCGCTAATCGGAGGTTGGCCGCTTCGATTTCACAAAATCGGAGGTCCTAGGCGCTAATCGGTCAAAATTGGTCAAAGTCGGACCAAATCGTCCTAATCGGCAGTGTTCCGGCGACGAGAACGGCCGGATTTGCCTATTCCAGTGACGGATTAGCCGATTCCGGCGCCGAACTCCGACGTTGGTGACGGGACCGGGAGGAGATGGAACGACGGGATGATGTATTGTTTAAAATGCTTTAATAAAGTTTAATTATTTTACCCCTCCATATTCATCAATTTATAATTTATACCCCTAACTTGTAAATTAATGCATAAATTAGTATAAAGTTAATGTTATAGATACATAAATTTGTAAAATTATACACGAAGGTCCGATCCGATTAATTCCAATTAATCCCTAGTCGGTATCACACCGCCCGACTAGCGCCTAGCGATTTCTACAACACTATGGCCAATACAAAGCATTCTTGACCTCCACATAATCTTGCATTCTATTGGAAGTCTTTCAAATTGTTGTATTGGGGATAAGGTTGAACTTGGTGCAAAAAGTGCCTCACAGAAGCTTGAAAAGATAACTTTGTGACACTTGGCTTCAAATAGTACTGCTATCTTAGAGGTTCTTGTCAAAGAGTCTTAATGTATTATTGCTTCCTTCTAGTGGTCCACAAACACCATATAAGAAGTACGGCTTATCTTTCGATGGCTGATCAGGATACTCAATTATGTTCCCATACCTATGAAGGTGGCGGGAAGTTTTTTTATCACTAGTTTCCTGATGGTTAAAATGTGATATGAATTTGTTGGTTGGGATAACCTATTATAAGTGGTATAGTATTATGATTATGGAAGGTTATATGTTTTAGCAATTGTTTTCAAATTTGTGAAATTACTTTTTTTTGGTCATTTTCAGCTTCTTTTGGGCTCGGTGCTGCAAACATTTCAAAGTTTACATCATTTCTTTTTTGTACTTTGCAAACTACTTAAGGAAGGGGTACAATCTTGCCAAAGCAATGACAGTGGTAGCTTAAAGTTCTCTTCTCAAGGTGGATTTCTACAACAGCCTACATTTGAGTCCATGAATACAAACACCGATGAAAACTCTTCAAAGTTTGATTCCACACTTTGGGAAAAGTTTAGTTGCTTAGTATCAGAAGTTGCATGGCCATCTTTTTGCATATGCTTGTCTGAAGGGAAGACATTCATTGACTGTAAGATCTCACAGGTACAGTTAAGTAAACAACTTAACTTTCAGAATTCATTTAGAATTTTTATTTGTCAAACTGATACGTAACCGCGGGTTTGAACCAGTTGCAATGGGGCAGATCCAACTGGATCATGGATCCTGTTTTGAGTCTGTCAAAAGGCAGTAGCACAAATGGGGTTAGTGGGGTAGAAGTTAGTGGGGGCAGTTAGTAGTATCTTGCTTTATATATAATTATTTTAAAGTTCTAGGTTAGGTGGGGAGTAATTGGTTTTGTTTAGTTTTGTATTTTGGAGACTGGTCCATCTCGAAGGACTGCACTGTTCTTGTTTCTTGTTTAATTGCAATCAAGCCTACTAGAGTTCTATCATAAACTTATACACTTGTATATATGCCCATGTATGTATGGAAATAGCTAGAGCCTGTGAGATTTTTATTGAAGATTTAAGATCTCTCAATATATTTATTGGCCATTCTGGGATCTTAATCAGTTAGCTGCAATATTATATGAGCGCTTGTTGTGGATGTTATCCTAAATATCTGATAAGCTATACACCATTTCCTCTTCTTCAACTTAAATCTTGAATCCGAAGGTACTTTGGTCTAGGCTGGTATCATTATTGGCCCAAAGCTTTGGTCTAAAGCTTATATTCTTGTCACATTTTTATTATGTTAAGTGTCACTTAGTGATTATTTTGACTTGCGTGTGGCTCTTTGTTCTGTTGTGGGCTCTGATCCATCTTGGGTCGGGCCCTGAAACAGCCCAATGACAAGCTGCAGAAAAGGGTTAGGGGTAGCCGGCCCTAACCCTAATCTACCTCAACTTATTTATGTTAAGTTTGTATTGATTTCCGTGCCCTATCCGAATCCTCGGGTCAGCCGCGTACACGTAATACCTAACAAGTGGTATCAGAGCCTTGGTTGCTCTCATCCTTTGATCTCCGGTATTATGGCTGATGAGGGTAAAACGAGAATCGAGAAGTTTGATGGCGTCGATTTTGGATGGTGGAAGATGCAGATCGAGGACATACTTGTTCAGAAAGACTTGAGTGCAACACTGCTTGGTGATAAACCTGAAAGCATGAAAGATGCTTATTGGGCTGCACTAGATAGGAAAGCTGTTGTTGTGATTAGACTCTCACTAACAAAGAATGTTGCCTTTAACATTCTGAAGGAAACGACAGCCAAAGGCGTCATGAATGCACTGTCTAACATGTACGAGAAGTCATCCGCAGCCTACAAGGTCTTTCTGATTCGGGAACTTGTAAACACGAGATTGAAGGAAGGTGGTTCTGTTAACACTCACATTAACAACTTTAACTCTATTATCTCTCGCCTAGTGTCTGTCGATATCAAATTCGATGATGAAGTCCTAGCCCTACTATTGTTATCCTCGTTACTTGAAAGCTGGTCAGGAACCGTTACAGCAGTTAGTAGTTCGTCTGGGAACACTAAGCTTAAACTTGATGGAGTTCGCGACTTGATTATGAGGACATTAGAAGGAGGAGCACTTGTGAGTCTTCCAGTTCCTTGTTGAGTACTAAAGGCAGAGGAAGGAAGAATGAACGAGGTGGTAATAGGGGCCGATCTAAATCAAAGAGAAGAAGTAAATCAAGACCAAGAAAATATATTACTTGCTGGAATTGTAAGGAGACTGGGCACTTCAGAAGTCAATGTCCTTAACCATCAACATCTAAAGAAAAGAAAGAGGTTAACGCTGCTACAGATGATATAGATGATGATACTCTTATTTGTTGCGTTGAGAATACCACTGAGTCATGGATCATGGATTCTGGCGCTTCTTTTCACGCTACCTTTAGCTCAAAGAAGATGAAGAATTTGAGAACAGGAAACTTTGGCAAGGTTCGTTTGGCTAATGATCAGACTCTGGATATTACTGGGATGGGAGACATTGATCTGAAGACTCCTCTAGGAAATACATGGACATTAAAAGATGTTAGGGTAATTCCTAAGTTGAGGAAGATGCTAATCTCTATTGGGCAGCTAGATGACCAAGGTTATGATGTGTTGTTCGGGGGTGGACAATGGAAAGTCGTCAAAGGAAACTTGGTAGTTGCTCGTGGGAAAAAGAAAGGTACTTTATACATGGTTGAGGTACCAGCAGGTGACGTGAATGCAATAACCAGTGGACCAAGTCAATCCAGTTTGTGGCATCAACGACTTGGTCATATGAGTGAGAAAGGCATGAAGATGCTAGCAGAGAAAGGTAAACTCCCAGACTTGAAGAAAGTAGAACTTGAAACCGAATTCTGCGAACCATGTGTGCTTGGTAAGAAGAAACGTGTTACTTTTGTGAAGACGGGAATGACACCTAAGGCCGAAAAACTTGAACTTGTCCACACTGATGTGTTTGGACCAACTCCTGTGACATCATTAGGAGGCTCCAGCTATTATGTTACCTTCATTGATGATGCAACGCGCAAGGTATGGGTTTATTTTCTCAAGAACAAGTATGATGTGTTTGATGTTTTCAAGAAATGGAAAGCAGCTGTTGAGATGGAAACCAATCTGAAGGTGAAGTGCATAAAATCAGATAATGGAGGGGAATATATCAGCAATGAATTTGTGAATTACTGTGCTGAAAGAGGAATCAAGATGATCAAGACGGTTCCCGGGACTCCCCAACAAAACGGAGTAACTGAGAGAATGAACAGGACGTTGAATGAACAAGCCAGGAGCATGAGACTGAATGCAGGGCTTCCCAAAACCTTTTGGGCTGATGCAGTTAACACTGTTGCATATCTAATAAACAGAGGACCTTCGGTTCCTCTTGGTTTCAAAATACCAGAAGAGGAATGGCTTGGAAGAGAGGTTAGTTACAAACATATGAAGGTATTTGGTTGTGATGCCTACACTGGTGTGAAAGACTTTGAGAGGGATAAGCTTGATCCCAAGGTAAAGAAATGCACCTTCATTGGCTATGGATCTGAATCGATGGGATATAGGCTTTGGGATTTTGAAGCCAGGAAAACTATCAGGAGTCGAGATCCGGTCTTTTCCATAAGCTAAACTCTACAAAGACAAGGATTCAACCATACCAGAAACTCGTAAAGATCAGGTGGTGTTTGAAGATGATAACCAGAGTTCAGACAGCCATGGGTCAGAGAAAGAAAGTCAAAATACAGAAGAAGAAAGTTCAGAAACTGAAGATAATGATCAGGAAGAATTTGGTGAACAAGATCTCTTCGATAGTGGGAGTTCAGATCCTGCGGATGAACAGTCCCCACCAGCAAATGATTCAGGAAATTCAAATACTTCACATTGGGTTAGGAGGTGTACTCGAACGTCTGTACCTCCTCAACGATATTCTCCATGAGTTAACCATCTTCTTCTCACTGAAAATGGTGAACCACACCGCTACTCGGAGGCTATTAGTGTGAAAGATTCGTCTTAGTGGGAGCGGGCAATGAAAGAAGAAATGGGTTCACTTGAAAAGAACCAAACTTGGGTTCTTACTAAACTTCCCGCAGGGAAGAAGGCGCTTCAAAACAGAAGGGTATATAGAATCAAGGATGAAAGTGATGGAACTAAGAGATACAAAGCATGATTGGTAGTTAAGGGGTTCCAACAAAAGCACGGGGTTGGTTACAATGAAATATTTTCCCCTGTGGTTAAAATGACAACAATCAGACTGGTGCTTAGTATCGTGGCTGCAGAAAACTTACATCTAGAGCAGCTAGATGTAAAGACAGCTTTTCTGCATGGCGACCTTGAGGAGGATATCTACATGGCACAACCAGAGGGTTTTCAGACAGCTGGTAAGGAAAACATGGTGTGCAAACTAAAGAAGAGTCTTTATGGTTTGAAGCAGGCGCCCAGGCAGTGGTATATCAAGTTTGATAATTTTATGGGCAGAAATGGGATAGGAGATGTGAGATGGATCACTGCTGCTATCTCAAGAAATTCAAGAATTCTTATATCATTCTTCTCCTTTATGTGGATGATATGCTGATAGCCGGTTCCGACATGTCAGAGATCAACAGATTAAAATGACAGATGTCTGAAGAGTTTGAAATGAAAGATCTAGGTCCAGCTAAGCAGATACTCGGCATGAGCATCACCAGAAATCAGAAAAACGATTCTTTAATATTGTCTCAAGAGAAGTATATTAAGAAAATATTAGAGAAGTTTAAGATGAATCATGAGAAGACAACTACCCGAAATACACCACTGGGTAGTCATATTAAGCTTTCTAAAGATCAGTCCTCAAAGACAGATGAAGACAAGGCCGACATGGCAAAGGTTCCTTATGCATCAGCTGTGGGCAGTCTTATGTATGCAATGGTATGCACAAGGCCTGATATTGCTCATGCAGTGGGAGTTGTTAGCAGGTTTATGTCCAATCCGGGGAGAGAACACTGGGAAGCAGTTAAATGGCTGCTTAGATATTTGAAGGGTACTTCAAAGATGGCTTTATGTTTTAGGGGTAGAGATGCAATTCTCAAGGGTTATTCTGATGCAGATTTGGGTGGATGTAAAGAGACCTACAAGAGTACAACAGGGTATGTGTTTACTATGGGGGATACTGCAATATGTTGGATGTCTAGGCTCCAAAAGAGCGTGGCACTTTCAACTACAGAGGCTGAGTATATGGCAGCCACTGAGGCTAGCAAAGAGCTTGTTTGGTTGAAAACTTTTCTGGGTGAATTAGACAGAAAACAGGCAGAGTATCCGTTGTACTGTGATAATGAAAGTGTTGTGAAACTTGCAAAGAATCCAGTTTATCATGGGAAGACTAAGCACATTCATATGAGGTATCATTTCATCAGGGGGCTAATCAGTGATGGTACTATCCAGTTGAACAACATCAAAGGGGACAGGAATCCAGCTGACATGTTCACTAAAGTTGTCACGTTGGATAAACTAAAGCTCTGTGTAGCTTCAGTTGGCCTTCAGGGTTAATTGCCGATGAAGGCGGCTACGGATCAGGTGGTATGAAAGGTTCTTTTCATAAAGGTTAAAGATTACAGAAGTACGAGACAAGTGCAGGTGCAAATATTTCACGCATTCAGGTGGAAGCAGGTTGAAGTGTTTGACGCATTGATGTGGAGGGCTAGTAAAGATGTTTCGAAGCCCAAGTGGGAGATTGTTGTGTTGTGGGCTCCGATCCATCTTGGGTCGGGCCCTGAAACAGCCCAATGACAAGCTGCAGAAAAGGGTTAGGGGCAGCCGGCCCTAACCCTAATCTGCCTCAACTTATTTATGTTAAGTTTGTAATTGTCTTTTATTATAAATACCCACATATGTACTTGTAATCTTTGAGTCTTGAAAGTACTAAAAAAGAAACCTTGGTTCGTAGCCCGTGGACGTAGGTCAATTCTTGACCGAACCACGTTAAATCGCTGTGTTCTTTACTGCTTTGATTATTATATTCTGTGCTCGTGTGATTGTGTGTGTGTTTCTGCCGAGAACAGCAGCAACACTGCTGCTGTCTTTCTTTTGCTGCTGCCGCCAACCTGCAATCAGCAAGGCTTCTGATTGCCATCGACAACCACCAGCAGCAGCCATCAAAGCCGCCACAAAGGGGCTGTGTTTTGCTGCAGTGAACAGGCTGCTGTTCTGTTCCGTTTGTGCTGCAGTTTTCTGTCTTGTCTTGATCAAAGAACAGCCTTCAAAACAGGTTCTGTTTTGTGTTTATTCTGTTCAGTTTGATTAGTTCAAGTTATTGGTTGTTTGGTGATCTTATTCCGCTGCGTAGTAATTTTATGTTATTGCCATTATTGCTATCATTATCTCGTCACTCGTTTTAGAAATCAATTAGAAATACCGACAAGTTCTTAAGGCCCGAGCCGTAGTATTGTATTGATTTCTGTGCCCTATCCGAATCCTCGGGACAGCCGTGTACACGTAATACCTAACACTCTTAAATGTATTCTAAGATTAGCCTTTGAATCAATGTTGCAACGATTCTAAGTGACGAGTTGCTGAATGCAAGCTAAATAGTCAACTGCGCTTGTATTGATTAAAATATATGTTAACAATGAAAGCTTACAAAGGTTTTTACGATAGCTTTACTATTGTGGGTTTTATATGTTTAGTGGGATCGTTTGACAAATGAGCCATCCTTGCCTATTAGGGGTGTGCACGGTGCGGTTCGGTGCGATTAAGACCATTTTTGAAATCGAAACCGATAGTTCGGTTAATACCATTTTTAAAATAGAAACTTCAACCGATATTTAGGTTAATCACACTTTTGTTAACCGCCGGTTATGGTTAATTTTGGTTAATTAATCAATAAATCTAACATAGGCTTTTCAACCAAATTTTAACTAATAAATTTTTTATTAGGCTAGGTTTAGGCCAACTTTATAAGGGTGTTTTGACAATATAGTCCGTTTTTAAGGTCCTGCCAAAATCGAAACTTAAGTCGGGGTGTGCATACAAGTACAACAATGTGTGTGCACATCTTGCATTACTTGTGCTTGTTAAAGGGGTTCCTTCCTTACACAACGAAATCCCACTACCTAAATATGGAATTCTAGTAAAATGATGAGTAGTATTTTAAATTTGTTGTACATTAATGGCATTTGGTTCGATGCGGTTAATTCGGTTAATTCGGTTAATTTGTAAATCAAACCAAAACCGAACCGGGATGTGCGGTTAATCGGTTATGCCTAAACTTCGGTTTGGTTAATTTGGTTTGGTTAATGCGGTTATGGTTCAGTTAAGTCTGTTATTTGCTCACCCCTATTGCCTATTTATACTAGCTCATGATCTAGATTCTTACAACTTTAATAACGTACAATCGTCCTTACACACACGGTCCTAGAGGTTTCTACACATCTCCATATTTGCAACCAAGTCTAGATGTTTCTAAGCAAAGATCTTGACTTCCCCATGAATTTTTAAGATGCCTCCACACCTCCCTTAGACCTGAAATGTGTAGAGCGTTCTAGAGTCTTCTGGTCAACCCTTCACGCTTCAAGATTAGTTCAGGTATGTTTTGTTGGAAAGTTCTAGAACCCGTAAGTTATGATCTAAA
This sequence comes from Flaveria sonorensis, assembly GCA_025506505.1. NCBI lineage: Eukaryota > Viridiplantae > Streptophyta > Magnoliopsida > Asterales > Asteraceae > Flaveria > Flaveria sonorensis. Next base: position 84,157,892 of record CM046432.1, read on the forward strand.
CTTAGGCGGGTAGTGCCATTCTCCTCCAGGACACCACCTAAATCCACGACGTCCTCGTCATGTTTCCTTTGCGATGTCCTTGTGGTCTCTTTTGTTCACTTGCCGCACTTGCCATTCCCCTCGAGTTGTCGTGCTTTTAATGGTTGGGAGAACACTTCAATTATTTTGACGTTTATTGCTGAAAACTCTTTATTTTTTTATCTCGAAGGTGCGGACATAACGTCACTGCGAGCATCTATGAAGTATGAACTTTGGGATACAGTCATCCCTCTCTTGTTATCCTAATAATATACTGTAGTACTCAAAATGGCTAGGGCAGAGCCACCAGGGGAGGTTGGTTAGAAGCATAAAATGAAATTTCATGATTGAATTCTAATCTTCATGTACTATTCTAGCAAGACTTTTTGCCAGCCATATGTGATTTTTTATCCGATAAAAATGAGTAGAGTTACTGGTAGGCAAACGGAACTGGAGGAAGGTAAATGCATGTATGCACACACTCTCTCTCTCTCTCTCTCTATATATATATATATATATATATATAGCTCTATTTTAAAATAAACAAGCTAACCAAGTACTCTATCATAGTATAAAGAACCCTTTTTTTGAAACTATTATTAAGCAAATGAAAAGGCTATTTTTCCCATTAGAGGCCTTTCTCCTAGCGGTGTCAAAGATGGCCCACCAACCAAAGAGGTTGTGTGAGTATTTTTCCTTTCAAAGAGGCAATTATATTGTTTGATTTCTGTGGCAAGTCATTTTGAATTCTGTATACCTTTGAATTTGAATAACTATGGCATTTTTTGTTAACACCTACCTTTTCTGTTATCTGTAATGTAAACAGGCTGGGTTGTGATTTCCTTTTACTACAAAACCAAAAACATGTTTAGTGAAACTGTGTATTTTTTCAAAACATCAGTTTAAAACAGTCATCTGTCCTGTTATTACCAAATATCATTGCAAATCGGATAGGTGTTAGAAAATACAAATAGCAAAAAAAAAAACTGTTTGTTTAGGGGGCCAACCAAGAGGTTGTGGGGCTCAATTCCCAAAAGGGACAAGGGTGTAAGAGTATTTGCCTTTCATCTTCACATGGATATGACCTGTACTGGAGGATTTACCTGGATGATCATGCTAATTATTTTCTATCCTTTATGTGATGTGAGGTTTGATAATTTGCTTAACTAGCAACCATGGGTCTTAGCATGACTGATAAAGTTGAACATTCTTTTTTCTGTTGTTTCAGATGACCTGTGTCCGATTACTTGAATGCTTGCCTGTTGTTGTCCAAAAGCTCCAGAAATCTATGCACAAAATACCAGGAAGTTCGGACCTTTTAATGAAGAATTCAACTAGCTATAAATGGGCTCAGGATTTAATGTACTGGGGGAAGTCTACGCTGGCTGTTGTACATCGGTATTGGAAACAAACAGTGCTTTCTTTGCTTTATCTACTTAAGGAGTCGTGTGTTAATAACACATCTGCTATCGTGGCCATAGAAGAACTTTTTAAGTGTGGTGTGTTGTTACATTGTTCTTTATAGGTTACTATGTTTTGCTATAATCTTCATTATCAGCAAATTGAAGTTCATGTTTTGCTACTTGGTTGCAGAATACATTCCAATCGCTGAATTAACTGAGCAGGTATTTTGCCTATTTGTTTCATTGGAGAATGATGCCAATGTACCTTGTTATACATATGGAAAATCAAACTTTAAAGCACCATTGTCTCAACCTGAGGACATATTACACGAGGAGTGTTTGCCTGAAAAACCAAGTGAATCTACCTCAAAGGAGTCAGATTTGCAGATTTTGGAATCAGCTTTTGGTGCCACAACGGAGAAAGAGATTGTGATAGTTCCTTCAGATGATGAGATTGATGTAAGAGAAGATGTTGATACTTTCAGTGATTCTCATGGTGGTGAAGCAAGTAATTCACAAGATGTTGAAAGAGCTTCACAAATGAACGAAGCTAGTAAAAGTTCTTCCGTTCAGACTATAGGATTAGTGGATCATATGCTGGATATAGAGAGTAACATGGACAAGTCTTCTGTGGTCAAAGGGAAATTTGTACAAGGCACAAGTAAAGAAAAATCATCTGTAGAAAATATTAGTTCCATGATGGACAATTCAGTTCCATACCAGAGCTTGAAAAATATAACTGCTGATTTTAGGTCATCTTCGAGCCGAAGTATCAAAAAGGCTTCAGCAAAGTGTGATAGGGTCATCAAGGAGTTGGTATTTGATGCTAAAGATGATCCATGGGAATTTGCATTAAAATCTGCAAGACATCATCAATCACACCTAGGGAAACCAAACACTAGTGGTCCAAAACGGAAAGTCGTTCAACTAAACTTACCAGTTGAAAACAGAGTTTCTCAATCCAAGAGGCTGCATGGTGGACGCCAAAGGTTCAAATCTGTAAGGCTAGATGATTGGTATAGACCTATCCTGGAGATGGATTATTATGCTACAGTTGGGTTAGCATCATCAGCTTTGGCTGGGAATTTGAAGGAGGTTCCTGTTTATTTTCAATCTCCCGATGACTACGTTACAGTCTTTCGTCCATTGGTGCTAGAAGAGCTTAAAGCACAACTACATAATTCATTTGTAGAGATGGCTTCTTCAGATGAAATGTCATGCGGAAGTCTGTCTGTTATGTCAGTGGAGAGAGTTGATGACTTTCATCTTGTTCGTTGTGTTCATGATGACAGAGACTTAGAAGGTTCTAGGACCTGTGTTGAGAATGATCTTGTATTGCTTACAAGACAGCCTTTTCAAAATTCTTCCCATGAGGTTCACATGGTAGGAAAGGTATATGTATTTCCTTGTTAAATTTTAGTTACTTCATTCAAAAGTCCTTGGTTCTACCATGTCATGCTAAACTCAACAAAATATAGGGGAAGGTTCCTGAGAAAACCAATACTTATGCGAAAACCAAAGAAAACCATAGAAATCAGTAACATAATTCATAACTTTTTTGTTATTTCAATTGTTAAAAGGTTACTTAAGTATTTGTTACATATATGTTGAACATAAATACAAGAATGAAGAGTCTTACATATATGTAACACTATTTCGAATGAAAAATGGTTACGTATACGTAACCTATGTGTGACGTATATGTGAAACTATGTTACGGTTTTCATTTGACCCATACCCTTATCTATACACACACACATATATTTATAAAGGGTAGTGATAAAAAATATATAAATTATGTGATCGGTTTCATTGGTTTTTTTTAGTTTTCACATAACAATGTGGTTTTTCTAGGATCCCTATCTATATATATATATATATATATATATAGGGTCAGGATCATTACAGAACCACTTTTTATTTTCAGAACCAAAAGAACCATTGATTTACATATATATATATATATATATATATATATATATATATATATATATATATATATATATATATATATATATAAATTTTTTATTATGTTTTTGTTAATTACTATTTTTCCATTGAAAACTAGTGGCTGAGATTGGTTCCTAGAGTTCTCACAAAAAAAGTGAGTTCTCATTTGATCCCTTCCATATATATACATATATACATATATATATATATATACATATATATATATATATATATATATATATATATATATATATATATGTATATATGTATATATATGGGAGGGATCAAATGAGAACTCACTTTTTTTATGAGAACTCTAGGAACCAATCTCAGCCACTAGTTTTCAATGGAAAAATAGTAATTAACAAAAACATAATAAAAAAAATTGTAAAACGAAAAATAACATAAAAACACAAAAATGTTTTTCTCGTTTCCTTATTTCATAAATAAAATAAAATAGTTTTATAAAAAATAAAAAAATCTCGTTTTTTACGAAATTCATTTTACATATGTGTACTACCGGATTTACACGTGTAAATCCGGTATCACACATGTGTATAACCAGATTTACACGTGTAAATAACGGGTGGACGATTTTTTTAAAAAGAGTATATCAATATGGTAGACGTTGGAAAGATAAAAAAATAACTAAATTACTAGTGAAATTTTTTTTGAAAAAATAATATTGTGAAAAAAAGTTATGCACGTTTTAAAAAAATGATGGAAATGGCATGTGACTTGCATGTGATGTAATTTGTGTAGCTTATATTGGTTTCTAGAGTTCTCACATGTGGTTCTCAAGATAACCCTACTATATATATATATATATTGTGTATATATATATGTATATATATGTGTATATATATGTAGATATATATGTATATATATGTAGATATATATGTATATATATGTATGTTTGTATATATATGTATATATATATATATATATATATGTGTGTGTGTGTGTGTGTGTGAGAGAGAGAGAGAGAGAGTATATATAAATTAGAGAAAACCAATGAAATCGGTCACATAATTTAATAATTTTTTATCACTACCCTCTATGTATATGTGTGAGTATATATAAATAAAGGTATGGATCAAATTAAAACCGTAGCATGGTTTTACATATACGTCACACATAGGTTACGTATACGTAACCAATTTTCATTCGACATAGTGTTACGTATACGTAAGACTCTTCATTCTCGTATGTATGCTCAACGTATGTGTACTAAATACTTAAATAACATTTTAACAATTAAAATAACAAAAAAGTACTTTGAATTATGTTATTGGTTTCCGTGGTTTTCACATAAGTATTTGTTTTCTCAGGAACCCTCCCCTATATATATATATATGTACGTGTATGTATATGTATGTGTATGTATATATGTATATATGTATGTACGTGTATGTATATATGTATGTACGTGTATGTAGGTATCTCTATGTATGTATGTACGTGTATATATGTATGTATGTGTATATATGTATGTGGTATGTATATGTATGTACGTGTATGTATGTAGGTGTATGTATGTACGTGTATGTATGTACGTATGTATGTACGTGTATATATGTATGTACGTGTATATATGTATGTACGTGTATATATGTATGTACGTGTATGTATGTACGTGTATGTATGTACGTGTATATATGTATGTACGTGTATGTATGTACGTGTATGTATGTACGTGTATATATATATTATGTTCCTTAATTTATTGTGGGGTTGTTTGGTATCTGATTCCATTAAAAAGTTACCTCTGAATTTGTCAGAGGTGGAGTGTGTTTGTTTCACTTGAAAAAAACTTTTTAATGTGTAAGTTTTAGAAACAAGCTGAATGACAGAGGCTACCTTTTATTCGGTCAGACTTCTTAATGGCTCAGTACAAGATTGTCAAACAGGCCCTAGTCTGTTATTTTTTATCTCTTTATATAGAACTGATCAATAGCAAGAAAGAAGTTGTGCCGTAAAATGAAACACTTGTGAATATTTGAAGTAATTAAAGAATTTTTTTTTCAAGCATACAACACTACTCTTATACAGGAACATTTAGGGCTTTAAAAATTTTAATTATAGTCAGCCGAAGTGATTATCTTCTTTGCTAGTACAGATTATGTATATCAGATTTGATTGTCTCCTGGTCCCTGGAACCACAACTCATTAACAAAGAAAAGCACTGGATGTAGTTATGTATTTTATAATGCATAGATACCATATGATTTGCTAGTTTAACAATTGATCGTTTGTGGCATTAAACACCACTTGTGATAGGTTTGCTGATGAACTAGTTGCTTGCTCGAATGTTCTTTTCTTTTCATAATGGTTATCCCTTACGGTTCTTTTAAGGTTTGTCACAATTTGTATTTGTATCGATTCAGGTAGAAAGATGCGAGAAAGATAATAAAAGAAGATCAAGCATATTGATGATCAAGTTGTATCTTCAGAATGGATGTTCTCGTCTAAATCGGGCCAAAAAGCTCCTAATGGAACGAAGCAAGTGGTACATTTATCGCATCATGAGCATCACCTCCCAACTAAGAGAATTTCATGCACTTTCATCACTACATAGCATTCCTTTGCTCCCTGCCATCTTAAATCCTAATAACCAACCTAAGGTGATTAATTCAAGGATGGATCTGAGTAAGCTGTCCCAGCCATTACAGAAGACTCTTAAATTTTCTTTTAACGACTGTCAACTTCAAGCTATAAGTAGTGTCATTGGACCTGTGGATTTAAGAAATGATCATGATCTATCCCTCATACAGGGTCCCCCAGGTATTATTTATGAGACTATATTATTATGATTAGGGTTATTAAAATGAACCCACGGCCCGGTTAGGTTTCTAGGGTTCCATTGTGAACTCTATATAATGTAACCAAACCTATCAATAATATTCAATCACCCTTTACCATCTTACATTATTTAGGCATATAGATGTCTATAACCTTCTTTATTGTTATTTAACATTACATGTGCCTTTGCATGATTTGGAAAATTCCTTTATATTAGGTACTGGGAAGACACGGACAATCGTTGCTATTATCAGTGCGTTGCTTTCATTATATGGAATGACTACTCAAATGACTGAAAGTAGTGTTATGAGACCTGCCAACAAGAATATAGGGCATCAGGTGAGTCAATCTGCTGCATTTGCACGGGCCTGGCAGGATGCAGCATTGGCCAAACAATTAAAAGATGATGAGGAAAACTCTAAAGCTACTACTAGTCCCATAAGAGGTAGGGTTCTCGTCTGTGCACAATCAAATGCTGCAGTTGATGAACTAGTATCCAGAATTTCCAGTCATGGCTTGTATGGAAGTGATGGATCAATGTACAAGCCATATCTTGTTAGGGTTGGTAATGCAAAGACTGTCCATTCAAGTTCTCTACCTTTTTTCATTGATACTCTTGTTGACCATCGTTTGATTGAGGAGGAGAATAGGATGGATGTGAAGAGTGACATGGATGGGGGAGACTCTTCAACCATTATTCGTTCTAAGCTAGAGAAGTTAGTGGATCATATTAGGTTTTTTGAAGCCAAAAGAGCCAATTTAAGTGGTGGAAATCCTGACACGAAACATTTTCTTGAAGGAGGAGATGCTGGCATGGGGGGTGATGATGCAAAGGAAATGTCTGACGCAGAAATAGGGGCGAGGTTACGAGCGCTGTACAGTTACAAGAAAGCAGTATACACAGATCTTGCCACTGCTCAGGCACGAGAGAAGAAAGTTAATGATAAAAGAAAAGCTCTTAAACTTAAATTGCGTAAGTCTATATTGAAGGAAGCTGAAATTGTGATAACAACATTGAGTGGTTGTGGTGGAGATCTCTATGCAGTGTGCTCTGAATCTATGTTAGCCCATAAGTTTAGCCCTTCGTCTGAGACTTCACTCTTTGATGCTGTTGTAATTGATGAAGCTGCTCAAGTACGAATCTTTGCTTTTCTTTTATCTTTTTTGCTGACATGATCTTCCTGTAATTATAGACATATCATCTTTGCTTTCTAAGTCTGCACTTTCTTCTTGACAGGCTCTGGAACCTGCTACTCTAATTCCTTTACAGCTCCTAAAATCAAAGGGGGGCAAGTGTATTATGGTACTGTGGGGACAAGTCTAACAGGTTTTCCTTTTTGTTGTTAAGTTCAATGTAAAATCTTGATCATTTTTTATATTGTTTAAGGTTGGAGATCCAAAGCAGCTTCCAGCAACTGTTCTCTCTGATGTAGCAAGTAAATATCTCTATCAATGCAGTATGTTTGAGCGTTTACAGAAAGCTGGTTATCCTGTTACTATTCTTACAAAGCAGGTAAGCTGTGTTTCTAATATATATATATATATATTAGTTTATTATGTAGTACACTTCCTCTTTTCTGTGGCAAAACCACCAAGCAAATTTAGATCATTTGTATTGTATTGCTCTCCATACTTGCATATACATGCATGCATACACTATATGAAGTGTGTTGAAAAGGTAATATAATGCTAAAGGATTTAAAAAAGGTGATATAATGCCTAGGGTGGTTGCATGTTTTTGCCTGTTTTGTTAATAAAGGTAATGTAATTCCAAGCATGTTTAATCAGAAAGATCTGTACTTTTGATATGGATAGTTGCAACTAAAGTGTAAACTTGCTCATTTTGATAAAATCGAAACATTCATGGAAAGGATATATTCCTAGTTTAGATTCATCACAAACTATAATTTAATGTTGAAACCTAAAACTAATAGTTATCTTGAAAACTGTATAATCATAAACTCCATTAATTGCAAAATAAACACCAACACAAGTCATGCTAAATTTAAACATAATTATTTCATTTCTTGTATTTTGGCTATAAGATTTTTCAAGGTAAAGGTAGTAATGATATACGCTCAAGTATCATTTGGTGAAATGAACAGCATTTTCAGTAATTGCAACCTACTACCTCTGTAACAATTTATGTGGCCAAACCTTCCATGAAAATTGTTCCCCTTTCAGTGTTACCTCTTTGTATTAGTTACGTGTTTCACACTAACTACTAGGGTTTTTCACATGTTAATTCAGTATAGGATGCACCCGGAGATATGCCGCTTTCCTTCTTTGCATTTTTATGGTGGTAACTTACTGAATGGTGATGGGATGTCTAGCAAAGAAAAACCATTTCACAAGACTGAAGGGCTTGGGCCGTATTTGTTTTTTGATATAGTGGACGGGCAGGAGCTTCATGGTAAAAACTCTGGGTCTCTCTACAATGAATGTGAGGCTGATGCTGCAGTAGAACTTGTTGGATTTTTCAGAAAGAGGTATATCTGTGTATGTTTCTTTTGGTTACTGATACCAATATACCATAGGTTTTTCCTCAATGCCAGTTATAAAATTGTCGCTGGTTTTGACAGCTATCCATCAGAGTTTGTTGGAGGAAAGATTGGGATTATAACGCCTTATAGGTCTCAACTTTCCCTATTGCGTTCGCGCTTCTCAGTTGCTTTTGGGTCTTGTATAAGGATGAAATGGAACTTAATACCGTTGACGGTTTTCAAGGTAGGGAGGTTGATATACTAGTAGTGTCCACAGTTAGGGCATCCTCTGGAGCAACTGAAATGAACTCAAGCAGAGGTATTGGGTTTGTTGCTGATGTTAGAAGAATGAATGTGGCATTGACAAGGGCCAAACACTCTTTGTGGATTTTGGGAAATGTGAGAACCTTGCAGACAAATAAGAACTGGGGAGCACTTGTTAATGATGCTAAGGACAGAAATTTAGTTTTATCAGTTGAAAAGCCATATGTTTCCATGTTTAATTCATTATTCAAGAGTAACTGTGTATCAGATGATATTCCAAGACAGCTTAAGAGCAAGGAAAAAAATACCAAGGTTAACATACATACTGAACAGCAGAGAAGATGTAACCCATCCTCTAAAAGTAAACGAGGATACCCTGGAGCTCATAGTAGTGATAATTGCAGAACAAAGAAAAAGGCAAAAATGCAGTATTATGATTCATCATCATCAAACAAGGGTAATGAATCTGAAAACAGTGTAAACAAAACATTCAAGAATGCTAAGCCAGCCACTGATGGAGATTGTCAGGGTAAAAAGGGGGGTGAAAAAGAAAAACAAAGGTTTGATAGAAATATTGGAGTGGGTATACAACATGATGTAAAAAATAGATCAGTAGAAAGACACATTGACCCTATATGTAAAAGGAAACAACAAAGGGAAGCTGTAGATGCTCTTCTTCCTTCAGCTTTTATATCATCTAAGAAGTCTGTCCCAACTAGTAGAGTAATACATCTTGCAAATAGACAGACCACATCAAGAAAAGGTATAGTCTTCTTCTTGCTATAATGGTACTGGTGAGTGATTACTGTTATCATAAGGTGTTTCGTTCTATGACAATCCTGTTTTGTTTCTAGAAAATATACAAGGCCATGTGTTTTAGGAATTGGCTTTACAAACCGAGTTCTTCATTGTTCTCAACATGAAACTTTGCAGGCCTGAGGAACCTAAGCGATTTCTCATAATTTGTCTATAATTATTATTAAAACATATTTGGTTGTGCTGGGTAGCAACAAACTGTATTGAAATTACAGTTTGTCATATATCTAAATTAATTCTCAAAGGTGTAAGCAAGAGCTTTTATAATAATTTCACTGTTTAACTGTTTAAGTCTTTTTTTAAATGTTAAATTCTAATAGCTCACATACATCGTATCAAGATATTGTTCACTTTACTCCTGATGGGTCGCCCATTCAGGAACTTACGATTTTATTCTCACCCGACGAGTGGATAGACAGCTGACAATATTTAAGTACAGTTTGCATGGGCTGTTATAGATGGTATCAAAGGCAGGGGCTGGACCGGTATGCCAACGAGGATGCCAGTCTTCGTAAGGGGGGTGGAGATGTAAGTATCATATCGTTTGAGAGGGAGAAGAAACCTTTCTTATAATGGGTGAAAACATTTTCTATCAAGACGCGTTTTGTTTTAGGCGAGCAACTCGTCGGGTGAAAACAAAACCGTGAGTTTCCGGATGGACGGCCCATCGGGGATAAAGCGGACAATATCATTTGTCAAATTAGAACAAGAAAGAAAAAAAACACAGTAGAACTTGTACTGTTTTTTTCTTTTAGGGGGTGAAAGTAAAGAATAATTATGAAACCAAGCATCTCTTTTGGTATGAAAATTAATTTAGACTTCCTTAATAACTTAGTGATATGAAATCACTCAAGTCTAGAATGATTAAATGACTGCATTAAATATTGGCCAAGGAGTTCAACTGCCATCTCAGCTTGTTTTACTGATGAAGATGAATAGTTGTTATTAAAGTGATCATAACATGCTCAACCTGCTCAATGTCTGGGAATCACTAAGTGAAGTTATGATTCAGAAAACTTGTAGTTAAAAGCTCTTGTACTTACTGAGCGTTAATGTAGTATCTTTGAAACTACTGAATCATTATTCTTGTTCAGGTTAGAAAAGCTTCCTTTTAGAAGATGAAGAACGTGATCTTTTCGGAAATGAACCCAAGAGACTCATATAATCTTGCCAAGCTTTTTTATATTTTGATTTTGGAATGTGGTGTAAATGCTGTGTTTGTTTTCGTCTTATGACCCGAGTAACTTTTTGTTTGTTATGTCACCATTAGCTTGATTTGTTCTGAAAACAAAAGGCAATGTTGACACTATTTAATTGTTATTGATACTTTATAATGTTTTATTTCTATTTTTAAATTTATTACTGTATGTAGAGAAGGGATGATTGTTTTTTCAATAATTAGCATACCAGTAACCATTTAACTACAGTAGTAGGTAGTAGGAATATCAGTTTGTAGACATTGATACCATGCATGCATGAAAGTTAAACCAAGAATAATACTTGTATATCTGGAGAGGATTACACAGACGTAAACATGGTGATTGCATCAATGTAAGACAACATTGTAACAACGTAATGATACTTTTAGGTGCTTTATGAGGCTTTTTGTTGCTTGTGTACTATGAAGTTGATGTGTATTAATCTATTGTGTTAATGATCAGATAAACGTTAAGTAAAATATTGGCATGATGAGCATTAGGATGAGTTTTATGTCTACGTGGAATAATGTTTTTTATTGTTCTCATATAATAATGTTAAATTTAATAATAATACTCTAATTAAAATAATATTTTTATTGTTTTTCTTTGAGTTTTTGAAGTTCTTTATGGAACTTAAAATTTGGTCTTTACCCTTTAGAGTTATCAAAAGTTTACATAAAATATAAGAGTTCTCATTTAATATTTATCCTAAACTAGTATTAAGCTCCTCGTGTTGCGGCGGGAGGCCTAAAACCATGTCAAGTTGCACCAATTTAACACCATCAACAACGACCACCAACACCGTAAAAATTCGTATTAAAAATAAACAAAAACGGGAAAAGTAAAACCAAACGGAAAGTGAATGTAAAAACGTTGAACCCCGTACGTGAAACGTAAAACATTAAAAACAATAACTAAGTCGATCTAAGACTCACGCGTTGTAAAGGGGCCATTAAATGGGAAAAAGGTAGGCGTAAAAACGTTGAACCACACTCGCACGTTGTGGCATGTTAACTCGTAAAATTTAAACCGAAACGTAAAACGAAAATTTTGTAAAAGATGAAAAGTATAGGAAACCAAAGTAGAAAGTGAAAATATATAAGGGTTAAGTTGCAAAATATATAAAAGTATTTGGTTAAAACTTAAAAGTAAGAAAATTATAAAAGAAAAGAAAAAACAAAAATGGGTACAACCCACTAATGCTAATGTACAACTTCTAATGCACAAATAAGTTGATAATTAATAATATATAATAAATAAAGTCTAGGCTAATTATGAGTACAACTATTTAAGCCTAATGAACCACTCTAATGCACATACAAACTTGATAATTAGTATAATATAAATATATGAGAACTAGCTTTAGAAAACTCATATATACATGGTTGAATAAACAAAATATTAAAAAATATAAATTTATAAACTATAAAAAGATATTTGAAGATACATATGATTGAAATTTTATTTGTTATAAATAGAATGAAAATTTTGTTTAATTTTTAAAAATTTTCTTATTATAACTATCAATTTTAATAATTTTTCTGATTATAAAAAAAAACACCATATGATATATTTTATATTTTTAAAATAAAACACCATTTTTAAAAAACTATTTCTTTAAAAATAACATTAATAAAAAAATCTCTTTCCTAATTTATTAAAACTATTCTAATCTAAAAAAATAATTAAATAATATTATTAGTAATTAATGTGATTATTAAATGGGAGAGAGAAGCGGAAAAAATCTGGTGATAAGTAATATGATCCTACCACTTGTCCTACGTAATTATACTTTTATTAGAATAAGAAGATGAGATGTACGTGTCATTGTTCACTTTCTATTTGTTTGTCTTGCAAGATGTTTACGCAACAGAAAAACGTTTCACCATTCATTTCATAAAATAAATAACTCTGATGATTAATAAAACAAATTTTTATATATTTGTTGGGATTAAATACTCATTATTTTACATAACATTTTTTAAATGAATGTTTAGAGGTTTAAGCTTAGGGACAGATATTCAAAACTCGCCATAAGGACTAAATGTATAAGCTTAGAAAACTTAGTCCTTCAAGTATTATTCTCACTAATATGTTTGTCACAAGGTTTTCGTGGATAGTATTCATTGTTCATCCGGTACTAACACCTAACTAAACATATTTAATCATGTTTACATGAAAAATGTTTGAAAATAATACATCAGCTTCGTTAGTGAATACATTTAACTTTGACATAAAAGTATTTCGACATGAATACGATAAACAATTACTCATAAATTAATAGTAAACCACACATTTAGCAATATACTTCAATTGAAAGTCCTATTTCATATATACTGGTATTGGTGCTCAGGCGGTCTTAATACGAGACTTTTCGAATCTGCACTGAGTCTGAACAACCCTCAGTATGAGATTTGTACCCATCCTCAGAATATATTTTGATCAAACATACATATGCTTCTGGTCTAAATGTTTTAATAGAGTACTTTTATGCATTAATATGATTAACGTATTAATGTCATTTTTGCAAATAAAATCAATTGACTATTTTGAAAATATACCTGGTAAGTTGAATAGAGCCTCTAAACTTGATGCTTTTGTATCTGAACATCAAAGCAACTTCGTGATTAAGTTACAAGCTTCTAACAACTTGATGGTATTTGATCAGAATCTCTTTACTTGTTATCTAGACCGTCTACATCGGTTTCCTAACCTTGGGTTATTACAAGTACGTAATCTTTGTAGTGTTTAAAAGATAGGAGAGTGTTCCGTATATGAAAGTAGGAAAAATGATTAGAAAGTTATGAAATGAAGTGAACTTGAAGACATCTATCTATTTATATATGAATATTTCTTACCCATTATGTATTTCTTACTTACTAAATTTTATCCAAGTACCGTTACGTTTTATCTAAATTTTATATAAAACATAGGAATTTAGTTTTATCCAGCACTTAACTATTAAGTTTAATCCATAACTTATTAATTTTTATTTAGGTTTTTCTCAAAATTTGGTCGATAAGTTTTATCAATAACTTAACTATTAAGCTTTATACGAAAGTTAGTCATTAAGTCTTATCTAAAACTTAGTCATGAAGCTCTATCTAAATAAACTTAGTCACAAAGTTTCGTTCAAAACATATTCGTGATTTATAATAATTATATTTTGAGTAAATTACATAGATGGTCCTTGTGGTTTGATCAAAATTTTAAATTTGGTCCTTAAAGTTTAAAAACAATGAATATAGTCCCTAATGTTTCTTTTTCTTTCATCTATGATCCCTAGGTCTGTTAGTTGAAAGTTAGTAATGTTAAACTTATTAAAATGTAATTTACATTTTATATAATATATACATACATATATACACACATATATATATGTATATATACATACATATATATACATATCTATACTATATTATAATACACGAATGAAGGATTCCGGCCAAAGTTAAGAGATTTGTAAATTTTAAGCACAAGGTACAACCCAAAAAATCAATTTAACAAGGGTAATTATGTCTTTTTAACGCTACTAAAAAAGTGAAACTTTAAACTTATTTACACTTAGACCCTTGTATCTTTAATTATATACAATTTTTTTCATATTATTACAATATGCTTAAAAGAAGTAATTCAGTTTTTTAAATATAAAACTAACCAGAGACGAGTACCATAATGAAAAGTGTCGCACGCGTCGCATCGCGCGGGCACGTTACTAGTATATATATATATATATATATAGGAGTATGATCTTATACAAATCTTATTTTATATAAAAACCGTAGGAAGCAATTAGGAAATGCCATGTGTATTATCAATAGCCAACTCATGAAGGGCATTTTAGGGAATTCATTTTATAAGTTGTTAGTCAAAATCCTGATTTCATGCTACTAGTCAATGGATTTCAGTTACGAATTTTAGCATCCCACCGATTAAGCAGTATGATATACTGCATATTCCTCGAACTAATTAGCGATTTTGATTCATCCATAAACCATGTCGAAGGCTAGTGATGTTCAATCTTGGTCTCACGTTTTAATGGACCGCATTCAATCAAATTCCTTTGTTAGCATTGTTCTGGAATCATCAAACGACATGATGGATCAAGGTATGTGCATTGTCTATGAGTTCTCATAGACTAAGCAATATGTTATCAGTATTGTTCGCCAATGTTTAAATGATTTTGTGTATATTTGTTCAATCATTGTTATTCATGATTTAATGGTTTTGGTTCATGTAAAATTTTAGTCAGACTATAAATAACTCTGATTTAATATGAGGTGATGCTATTTGTTGTTGCTAACTTTAAAGATTCAAAGTGTGATTTTGTTGTGTTCATTCAGTAGGTAGTATTGTTTCTTATAAGAGGATGATGTTTATTTCTTTATTATAATTCTGAGATTTATTTTGTAATAGCGTGTTATTTATATTTCTTATATAGTTGTAATCAGTGCTGGGATTACTCGATGGATTTTTATAATACTATGGTTTAGTTTGTCACAATGTGCTATCTTTATTGCTTAAATGTAGTCTTAAAAAGGTAGTTATATAAGATGATATTTTATAATATTTTATTTCCCAGCTGATACAAGTAATGATATCCATGAAGAGCATGCTAACTTTATTCAACATCAGTTCCCGTGTATGCTTTCTTGTTATTCCATCTCATCATAGTTGTTTACATTATGTTCTCCAGAACTTTATTAATAATTTTTCTTATTTTTTTAGATATGACATGGTTTTGTTCCTTTTATGGACATTGAAAACCATCACCCCAACGTATTCTTAGGTGTTGCTTTATTAGGTTCTGAAACATCAGAGTCTTAAGGATGGTTGTTAAAGGCATTCAAGAAAGCTCACAGTAGAGAACCTTGTGTTGTTGTCACCGTAGGGTATGCTTAGGTGTTGCTTTATTAGGTTCTGAAACATTAGATTCGTACGGATGGTTGTTAAATGCATTCAAGAAAGTTCATGTAGAGAACCTCGTGTTGTTGTCACCATAACATATCCTTAGGTGCTGTTTTATTATGCTAACATAAACTAGATTTGCTTATAGTTCTTGTTTGTGCTATTTTTGTTTAGTTGATGCTAACATAACCAAAATTATTGTACCACGTCAAAACATTAAGGAAGCGAACGATTTTCTAAAAGTTTCAATTATTGATTTAGAGTATGAAGGGTTAGTTGTGAAGGAGGTATATGTATCTTATATGTAGCTTTTTAAGCTCTTTTATTATGTTCTTTCCTTTATAACAAGATTTGCTTTCATGCATAACTTATGTATGTCTATTTTTTTTGCATGGTGCTTTTTAAAGAAGAAGGCATGGTGATAACTTTCTCATGTGGCAAGTATAAGCAGTATGGTCTACTATGCATACATATATTTCATGTGCTACAGTTGTCAAAAGTCAAGGTGTGATGAAGAGATGACCAGACATGTTGTCCCTCAATTAGTTTGCTCTAGCCAGAAGAACAAACAAATGTGATATTATCATTCTTATATATTTTTAACATTTTTCGTTATATGTTTCTTTCTGTTTAATTCACAGACTTTAGTGCCTTTTAAGCAAAATAATGTTTTCAACCAGATGTGCTATTATAATTCTTATAATTTAAAGTAGGTGCTACATGCACCATGTCTTGTTATTTGCCCATCTCATAATATATTGGCATTCATATATGTGCTATTTTCATACTCGTACTTTAAGAATATGTTATCATCTACACCTCGTTTAAATTGCTAAACACATGTTAAATAACCATTTTACATATGTTGTTTAACACGAATGCTAATACCTTTATGTTTTTGTTTTGTTACGACTCATAACTAAATTGTATAACCCATTATAAGATAGTATTTTTTATATGTCGTGTGTAATAACTAAACTACTGTTCTGCGTCTTTTTTTATCACATATAGTTTTTTTATGTTGTACTTTTGAATATGATTAAATTAATACATGTATCATAAACAACAATACGACCCATTTAATCATGATTATAAATCATACTTATACCACAAAGTCAACTTATCCAACCAAAAGCCACAGTTTTAAATCCAACAATACTTAAAATACCTCGTATAAATCAACTATAATGTCTTAAACAAACAACCAGAGGTTAAAACCAACAATATCAAAAGACTGTCCCTTACAGTCACATTGTTGACCTTTCCCTTATTATTTCCATTGCACCCTTTGCCACTTACTTTGCTACCATCGTGCCTTGATAGGTTTCTATATATTTCATTAAAAAAACAGCATAGCCCACTGATTTGTTAGCATTTTGACATTTCTAATCATGTTGCAATAAACATTTAGTTTTAAAACCTAATAGCAGCACATTTCTAACCGATAACATTTATTCAACATTATAAAGCAGGCAATAAACCATAACAGCAACATCCCTTAATTGCACCCCTTTGTAACAACCTTAATAGCATACTATACCTTTCTAGCACCCAAAATAAAAAAAACAGGGCACATGCATATATCAACAAACAAACTTCAAAAATCCTTATAAACAAGAAAGCTCAAACATTCCCCCAACCAGTTCAACTACAAAACCTAGGATTTCATTTAACACAATCATTCAATAACACCTGAAACTTAAAATTGCATCTTTTTTGTTCTATTATACTCACAAAATAGCACATACATAGCACTAAAAATTTGATTTTGTTAGAACTACACGGTAAAAATGTACCGCATTCATATTTTGAACCCTAATTAGTAATAATTTTTCATCAAAAAAACATACATTATAATACATTCATCACCACCACGATCGAACACGCATTTTGAACCATTGATCGATTAAGAACAACATAGAAGTCAAAACACAACTGACAGAATAGCACATTATATGAAACTTACGACTTGTAATGGTCTTCCTATAGTCGTCCGGGATTTTCATTTCTTTTGATTTCTTTGTTTCAACTCATAGATATGTCTTTAATTTCTTTCATTTCTTTTGATTTCTTTAATCGCACAAAACCTTATATTAGCTCGGATTGATTTCTTTGTTTCAACCGATAGGAATGTCTTTAATCGGACAAAACCTTATATTAACTGTGACTTATTTCTTCGTTGCATGATTGTATTCTTAACCCTAACCTAGAGCCAACAAAACCTTATATTAGCTTTGATGAGTTCTGTTATTATCAGGGAAGATTGTTTGAAAATTCCTTGAATTTTGAATGGTCATTGTATCTGTCTAACAAGAGTTCCGAATTTACAGGGATTCAAAGCTAACGTTAATCTTTTTTTACCAACACAATTACTAAAATACCTCCTATTTAATTAGTTAGTAGTTTAGTGGCTATTGATGACATGTAATTAATCATAGCCACTCATTCATTTAATCAATGATTCAGATTTGTTGCTACGATTTTAAAAAGAACTAGGTTTGTACCAGATTCATCTCCAAGGTAAAAAAAAAAAAAATGCTTAGTTTAGGTATTTTTATAGAAAGAAAAAGTAACCACCTCGATCACCGGGTTGTGTTACAAGTAACAAGAAACTAGTCGTGATATGATGACGATAAGGCCAAAGGGTATGTAATATATGTATAGGTGTAGACTGAAGGTTGAGGGCGATGGAGAATATGTGGAGCAGAGAGTTTTTCTTATCGTCGACGGGAGAAGTCGGGATTGGTTGGCTCACTTACACTCTTGCCGTCGTAACCCTAATAGTTGCGTGGCGATTCGCGAGGTTTCAGATCATCCCCAGATTCTCATTTCTATTCAGGAACTCTTGTTTTGGATCTACAGGGCGACCCATCAATCCCACTATTTCCTCTACATCATCATCCCAACAACTACATAAACATAGGTCAGTTGTTCGGTGTTCCTCTAATTTGTTTTTACTTTTCAGTACATGTAGCTTTATTCACACATTGCAACACCATTGTAGCTTAACCAGGTTCTTATTGAATAAGTCTCACTTGTTATCTAAACCTAACTCTCTATTATCTATGCAACAATTACGTCATGAGCTTCCACTGCTACCATCAATTACGTCTGGAACCTGACCAACATGAGCAGATTCGGGTCTGCTTCTCAAACAAAATCAGTTTTGGTCCGATTTTGGAAATCAACCTGGTTCATGAAAAAAGAGAATCACACCTGGTTCATGTCTCGATTTGAATGATTAAACTGTCTTTTTCCATCAACTTGGGTTGTTCAAATATCTCCACACTTTAAAAGATCGCTTGAAATCAACTTGTATAATATTAGAGCCAAGTTCTAACCACAACGGCTGAGGTGGGTTCTTTTTTCTTCTGTTGGCAAATCTTTTCCTCGTCCGTATGAGTTTTTTTTCCTTGTTCTGTTCTCCACCTACCAAGCCGAGGAGCTCAAGACAGTTGTCTGCCAACAACCATCAACGTCGTCGATGTTAAGATCAAAGCACGCACATGCACAAACAAAATCTGTAAATAACATGAGAGATTTAACGCGATGCGGTCGCAGTGTGCAACCTACATCCACTGGGGCAACTAGGATATTCGTATTATGGAGTGATATAAATTTACACGTATAAGGGATATATTTATAGATTAGAATTATGGTTAATCCCTTAGTCAACAAGTTAACGAAAGTGGGCCCATTTAGAGCTAAGGCCGGTCGAACCCTATTGCTCCATCTAGGAATCCATACGAAGTCTACACCCCAACAATCTCTCACATGGAGGCTTCGAACCTTATTGCTCCATCTCCTAATCCATGAGAAACTTTCTTACAATCACTTCTTCTGCAAGTCTTGAACCGAGACTCTTGAACTTCTCGACTGTACCACTTATCTTACCCGAAAAGTCGTCAATTGTTTCGTTTT
The DNA here is from genome assembly GCA_025506505.1 of Flaveria sonorensis. Taxonomy (NCBI): domain Eukaryota; kingdom Viridiplantae; phylum Streptophyta; class Magnoliopsida; order Asterales; family Asteraceae; genus Flaveria; species Flaveria sonorensis. The sequence continues at coordinate 84,177,656 of CM046432.1, forward strand.
CTTTCATCTTTAGCTTCTCTAATTCACCCCTTATTGTTTGCAACCTTGCCTTTTGCACCCGTTCGGTAGCTAAATACCGAATCCGAATGGATTCCCAAACATCTTGTGCATCCTTGTGTTTGGCAACCTGCAAAAGAACATCTTCGAGAAGGGTATGATAAATTATAGCTTTTGTAGTGTAGTCCTTCTTCTCATCCTCATCTTTTTCTAAAGACCTTGTGCTCTCAACACGATTTTAACCAAAATAGCCCATGAAGTATAATTAGTTTCAGTTAATTTAGGGCATTGTAATGATACGTTACCTTGCTCACGGACTACAATCTCTCCTCCATTCGTTTTATACTTTTATCTCCTGCCATTATTCTTCCTTTCTTTTTATGAATCGACATGGTCTCTTTCTCTCTTCTCTCCATCGATTTCTTTCTCCTCTCTTTATTTCTTGCAATGCGATGTTGGTTCTTTCTTTCTTCTTGCTTGCAACTCCTTTTTCTTTTTTTCTTCTTTCTTTCCTGATTTAAGCCAGCCCTCTTTCTTTCTTCTTTCTTCTTTCTTCTTTCTCGCGATCTTGTCACATGAAATCTCCGGTCTTCTACTTTCTCTCTTCAATTGAACATGGTATGATCCCTAGGCTCTGATACCCAATGTTAGATTAAACCTTTGATATATACAAATGAAACTTAAATTTGTTTTGTGCTTCATGAGGAGAAAGGAAACAAAAAGAGAAACTACCAAAAGTCAAAACAAAACTTGCTACATCTTTTCATTAAAGGAGTTAAGTGTATATATAGACCTACGTACAAACATGCAACATGGGAATTAAACAACTAAGCTATCACATATCACCTAAAGAGTTGGTGGAGGGTGACTAATTCTTTTACCCATGTGCCACTACTTCAAACACAAACCACCACAATAATCGGTCAAACCCAACTTACTTGACTTTCTAGCTTTATTCAAATTTCTAAATAAAACAAACGAATAAAAACATATGACCCGTACCCGTTACCCGACTTGACCCGTCAAGATTAACCCAACAGAAACCGGTCATATGAACATGAGAGGCTTCAATTATTGTCATTTACCTTAATTCATTGTTATGCCTAGTGAGTCTTTACTTCAACATCACTTTATAAAAATCCAACCCAAACCGATACTTTTGTCATTCATCAATGTTTTGGTTGAAATTTATTTATGGAAGTATGTTAATCATTTATAACTGTGGTTGAACAATTTGATCAACAAAACACTAACTTGACGATTTGGGTCAATTCAAGGCAATAGTCTTAGTTTTCATCAATTGTCACAATGAACTGCATTTTCACTAGGGTTAACATGTAATACACATTTGATGATGATTGTAATCAATCATAAGTAAAATTTAGTGTATAAAACACAATCTTTCAAAATCCCACTCAGGTCAAATTGACCGAAATCCAACAGGAACACTATAACCAAAATTAAACATTTCTTACATGGTAGGAGCTATAGTTACATCATTTCCAAGCTATAGGATGCCACAAGTTAGCTACTTGCTACTTACTGGAAAGCAACTTAGTAACCGATTTCACCTTCAGTTTGAGGGATTCTTTCCTTTGGTCTTCTTCTTGGACACAATGCACACACAAAGAAATATCTGCTCTCTTATCTTTGCAAATGGCGACACTAAGCCCCTTTCCAGATTTCAATTTAGTCAAATGGAATAATAAATCTTTCAGTTTCATATTTATGGGCCATTTAGCACAATAGTTGGGCTGTCTTAACTTTAATCCTAATAGTTGACTTTTTTTGACTTTTTTGTTATTCAGCATACAACAAAATATATGATTTTACTTCAACAAATAAAACAGGACTTTTTCTCATCAAATAAAATCTCTCCACGCATAATACTAAATACAGTGAGAAGGATATCGATGAACAACTTTGCACTATTCAGCAGATATACTAAGCTGTGCGTCAGCTTCATGAAATTTATTAGAGTGTTTAGCCTTTCACACAAAAACAAACACACACACACCCCCACACATATGTAAAACATCACATCTCTAATAAGAGTAAAATGAAATAAAATGAATCAAACCTTCCTAGAAAACAAGGGAGGCTGCATCACATGAGCAGCAGAGCAGCTGACTTAGCTAATGACCTATCCAAGTCAATATTTCTTAAATTTTTAAAAAGTGCACACCCAGTGTATAACAACATTGTATTTCAATCGCCAATGCTTGGATATCTATGGTTCCTCGAGGAGTATGAGCTATATTTTCTCCCCTTTCTTCGTCTGCTAGTCTTTATTATCTAGGTCTTTCGATTTTATATTCTACTTCTTGCCAAAGGCCTGTTATGTACTCATTTTAAACAGTGTTTCCTTTTCATAATGAAACAGTCGTTCTGGCCCAAATGTTTATGTTATGTAGTAAATTTCAACTCAGGGACTATTGGTGTTATGTTTATGCAAAGTTTTGGACCAACCTTGTGATTTCTGAGGTCTGTAAATGAAATTGAACAACACTAGCAGGCTAAAGCAATACTTTGGAAGTGGAATAACTCCTGTATTTGTTGTGTGCCATAGGAACAGAAGAAAGAATCACAGTATCACACAACTCTTATTGTTTGTGAATTGATTCTTCTTTCAACTGGTACCTTATGTTGATGTGGAGTTCTGTAATTTTTTTTTTTTGCAGAATTTCAGATATCGTTACTGATTTGGATCTTAAGGTTCTGATGGACAATTTGGATGAGACTGTGCATGAGAATGAGAAGTGGGAGAGTGTTGTTGATAGAAGAAATGATTTGCTATCTTACTCTGTCAAGTGTTGCAAACCCAAGGTTATCCTATAATATGCTCACCTAAGGATACGGTTGTTAAGCAACTGCCATATTAAAAGCATTTTTTACCCTATCAGAAAGCTCCAGTTTTATTTTTCCTTCCAAGCTATGATAGCTGAAGGTTTTTACTTTTTACGTCACATATCGCACTGTAGATTTTTGCAACTTAAGGATTACACTTTGTGCTTTGTATATACCCAAACATCCCTCTACTCTTATCAACATGAAAAGTTAACTTGATTCATATCACAATAGTGATAAGACAACCTGAATATAATCACACTGATTGTGCCGTAGTGGTAACTTTTCTGACTTTAAAGAAGGCATGAGCATGTATAACTTTATACGTGATCATTTTAATTTTTAGTTTTGGAAACCTTAGCGTAATTATGTTCAGAGTGTGATTGATGGATTTCTGAAGTTTTATGTTATTTGCAGGATGGTGGTCCACTGAAGTATTTAAGTACAACAATATTTAATTTTTGTTCTTGTGAGACATTGAGAGACTTCTACATGGATAATTTTTATAGAAAGGAGTGGGACAAGACCTTGATTCACCATGAGCAGTTGCAGGTGGATGAGAGTAATGGAACTGAAGTTGGACGTACGATAAAAAAATTTCCTCTCTTGACACCAAGAGAGTACATTCTAGCATGGAGGCTCTGGGAAGGAAGAGATGGAACCTATTACTGTTATAGTAAGGTATTATAGTCTATTATGTATATTTGAGTGTGCACCTAACTTCTTAAGTGGCATTTTGATTATTATTTTTATATTAACGCATGTGTTGTTCGACTGAATTTTCTTTTCAGTTTGGGACATTTTTTATTATTATTTTCTTTTTGTGTGTGTGTGTGTGCAGGGGGGGGGGGGGGGGGGGGGTGGGTTAAATAGTTCTACTACAAAATCTTTGGTTCGCGTATATAATACAGAAGCCAGATTACTCTTGGTAATAAATATGGGGGAATGAGTAAGGAAACCACGAGGCTACCAGCTAGCTATTAATACTTGCCCCTACTAATCATTCTATTCCCCTTGGGCTGTATTAATTATAGAAGAGAATATTTGTTTGATGATTTCTACTAACATTATATTCTGTATACTGTTATTCACTTTGCTGTTTCTAAGATAACTTATATCATGTTGTTAGGAATGTGACCATTCTTTAGCTCCAAGACAAAAGAAGTATGTACGGGTTGGCCTATTGAGATCTGGCTGGAGAATCAGTGAAGGCAAGTTTCTAGGTTACCCTTTTTATCTGGATCATAACCAGTTGTTTAGCATCTACCCATTTTTACCTGTTTTTGTTTTCTTTTGGACCATTTGTTTTTTTTAAGTAGCTCAATGTTCTATCTATTCAAGATGACAAAGGTGATGAACAAAAAGTAAAATTTATCTTACAGTTGCATGTTTGATAGTTTACCTGAAATATCTATCAGTGCGGTAATGTTCCACTTGACTTGACAGACAAACGAAAAATATGATTATAAGTTTGATTTGCAGTGAAAATAGTTACCTAATGGTAGATCTTTAAATGGGGGGCCGGTTGCATATTGATACAAACAAATTATGGGGAGCTAGAACTGTACGAGCATCTGCATTCTTATTCACTGTGGTGTATCTACCTAAATGACAAAGCAATATATTTGATTGCTTTTTCTTGCTTCAACACAAGGCTTAATCTTTTCTTTCCCCTTCTTCTCTGTTCTGCTGAAGTACCTGGCAGGAATTCATGTCAGATCAAAATGGTTCACCAAGAAGATGCCGGTTTGAATGTTGAAATGGCCAAAATGATCTTTGCTAAAGGCATATGGAGTTATGTGTGTAAGATGGATAATGCTCTTCGGAAGTATTCTGCCATTAAACGTATTCAATTGACTTCAAGCGTTGGTGCAATCACTTTTGTTCAGAAGGTGAGTGTTCTCATTAATTGGAATGACTTGTGAAATATGGCTAGGCAGTGTTTGGGATTACATTTTTCTAACATATGATTATTGTGATTCTCAAAAAATGGCATATAATCACTTTTGAGTGGTTGGATGCAGGCAATCTGATTCTGATTGATTATTGTGATCAGTTTTTGATGATCAGATTAAGAGAAGCTTATCCAAAAACTGGTTGAGGGTCATTTTCCCTCTTGAGTTCTTAAATTATTAGAATGTCCAAACACTAGTTTGATTATCTGTTTGTTATGACATTAAATTAAACAGTAGAAGCATATCCAAAAACTCTCTTATAGCTCATTTCGGTACTACCGATTCTGATTATAATTATTCCATATCACATAATAACTTCCAAAACACAATCTCAAACATCATAGTAAATGATTTTATTTATTGATTTAGGTACCACTCTCATTAGATTCCACCAGCGAAATAGCTGCCATAGCTCATCCAGATGTCTCTGAAGAGTGCAATAAGGGAGAGCTCTCTAGAAAGCCTTCAAAGAAATTGATAGCGAACGGGTTGATCATTGCTGGTGGTGTGATCTGTCTGGCTCGTGGGCACACTAACTTCAGTGCAAAGGTTGCTATGGCATACATATTAAGTAAGTTGACAAAGCGTCGTGAACCTTCCTTGCACTAAGGGACACAACTATTTGTATACGGTGACATGTAAATGCTTTTGTGGAGAATTGATATGCAAATACAACTGAATTACACGAGCCATGTAAGTTAAAATCTCAACTGATATTAATGAGTAATCGGCACCCCAAATATATACTGCCGCTGTAATCATTGTATCTGGGTTTAAACTCTCGAAAGAAATAGGAAAAAAGCCATTTTAGGGGAGGCATGAAACGTTATAATTTTAAAATCTGAAGTTTGTAGTCATTTTGCTTGCCTATAGTGTTGCAAAATCTCCACTAATTCTGCACCATTCTAGTCATTTAGGTGATGACACTAACTTTTGCACAACTATTTGAACACCCACCAAATTCTGCACCATTCTGGTCAACTAATGCAGGTTAGCAAGTTTCTGTTGTGCAATACAATTCTACTCCTAACCATCAAATCACCAATCTGTTATAACATAACTTGATCAAAGTCGTGTCCATCACATACTTGCTACCCATATGTTGAAAATCCATTCATTTTTTAGAATTCATGTTAAGCGTCTCTGTCATTTGGGCTTTTAATTACACTGAGCACAAGCGAAGCCTACAAATGGAGGTGGATCAGTCATTCAGTCATCAGCTTGTCTGGTTTACAAATGAGGTCATTTCAAGTTGTGAGCTTTTTAGTGGCCCAATGTTTATATTGTCTTTAGCTTTTTATTTTTATTTTTATTTTATTTTTTATTTTTTATCTTAACACATTACCTTGAAGATGTTTGTCACGTGAATTTTACTTTAACAAATAAGATAAAATAAAATAAAAAAACACCCCAAACCTTTTAACACCATTTTTTTCCCTTACTCCGCCATCCCGAGTTCCCGACCGTTAGTTGTTAGCCTAATCACCGTCTTTTATTAGACATGTTTGAACAACCTAATCATTACATTCTTCACTCATCACAAGCTGTTCATGTTATTAAAGACAAATGAATTCAATCCATGATTTCATTATTCACAAATGGAATACATATTCAAAAGAGATATACAGGGATTGATCTTTGATTCAAGATAACCGATTTGAACACTAAACCACTTTGCTAAAATAAACTACTGAAAATCGGCTAAAACATGTAGAACTCGGATCCTTTTCCTAATAATATGTATGTCGAGTTCTACATGTTTTGTATGTTGATGTTGCACAGGATTTTTAGTGTGGTATACCACAGAGACATTGTCACAATATATAAGCGTGGCCTTATGAGTGGGCACAAAAAAGTTCTAACAGTAAGTTTCTTATCCAACTCGTTTTGGTTACCGCATTGGCTACCGCATGATACTCAGATTCAGCGCTTGATCTAGAGATCGTGGGTTGCCTCTTGGATGGCCGGGAAATTAAATTGTCCTCGAGGAAGACACAATACCCGGAGGTTGAAATTCGTGAGTCGGGACACACCCCAGTCAGCGTCCGAATATGCAACAAGTTGAGTGGGTTTGGAGGGAGAAATAGAGAGGCCGTAATCAAGTGTACCTTTAACATAACGAAGGACTCGCTTGAGAAATTGCATGTGTGGTTCACATGGTGCTTGCATGAAAAACATACTTGCCGCACGACATAGGTGAGATCCCTAGGCCGTGTTATTTTTAAATATTGTAAAGCCCCTGCAAGTTTTTTGATAGGCTGCACCATTAGTTAACAAAGGGTTGGTTGAAGCGCTTAATTTTGGTGATGTGTCGACCGGTGTAGACGAAGGCTTACAATCAGTCATGTTGGCCCTTTTTAGAATGTTTGCTGCATATGAACCTTGACAAAGAAATAGACCACCACCTTTGTTCTCAACCTTGATTCCAAGAAAATGATCTAAACTGTCAAGATTTGTCATCGTGAATTCCTTGGATAAAATGTGAATGACATGCCGGAGAAGTTTGTCGTCGGAAGCCATTAAGATAATGTCATCCACATATAACAGAAGATAAGCGATTTGGGCAACGTTTTTGTAAACAAATAACGATGTATCGCTGATCTAGGGGTGAAATGGGAGGGGCTGCGGAAGTGTGGATGTTAAGAGGAATGCGCGGTTTTTGAGAATTTTCGGATATTCGTATATCCACATTATCTGATGTATCTTTATAAAAATTATAAAATAATAAATATTAATTAGAAACTTAGATATTTTCAAATATTTTGAATATCGGAAAAAAAATTTCAATAAAAATTATTAAATTTTTATAAAATTTATTAAATATTATAAATTTTTTTGATATTGATGACGTCTACAAATCACAATGCAAAATGTTAAAAGAAAGAGCGGTACATGAGGTTGAAGCATGAAATGACAATCTATTATTTTTAGAAATTGGCATGACTTACAAAGAATAGGATGTTTATTACATGGAATGCATTTATTGGAAACAAGAAAATCAAAACCGGTATGGTGTCCTAAACAAGAGTGCCAAAAATCTTGAAATGCAGATGCTAAAGGAATGAGTGACACAGGATATGTGAACGGGTAGATATGACTGGAGCTATGATGACAGTAGATCATCTGGTCAATCTTGAGTCTCTTCATAGAAAAAATAGGGGGATCAAATTCAACTAATACGTTATTATCAATAGTAAATTTTCGTACCGATCCAAATATTTTGATGCTAGCGCCGTTATCTACAAAAATAAAACTGTGAGAACAATTTAACAAAGGATAGTAATTTTACTTTGATCGCTTGTTAGATGTTCTGAGGCTCCCAAGTCCATATACCATTGTTCATCATTGTTACTAATATGTGTTACTTGAAAAGCTTCCCTAATTTGAGTAGGTTCCAAGGTTCATAGGTAGAATTGTAGAAACATCAGCAACAAGAGGTGAAGAAACATTCGACACGGATGATTGGCGATTTCGGCCAGAGCTGGAGTTGGGTCGAGATCTATTTGGGCCTTATTGACTTGGATTAAACCAATTAGGAGCCCAACTATATTGGGTTAGGTATAGGCAAGCTGGTGGTATCCCTGGGTATGTGCTGGGCCATTGAGGCCATATGGGTTGTCGATTGTACTGGGGCATTTGGTTTGGATGTGGATTTTGACTTTTGGATCGAGAAGGAGTAGTGGCATTGGTAAAATTGGGTCGACAGTTAGAGGGTGGTTGCGGCCCACCTTTGCGTCAATTAGCAGAACTATTCTGGCCACGAGTTTCCTCCGACGATATAACAACCATGACAGAGGGTGACCAAAATTGTTCATGGGCTGCTTGTTGATTGAAAGCTTGCCAACTGCAACTTCCCAGATGGTAATAGTTTGGTTGATGAGAGCAGCAATTGTATGAAACTCAGTAGGAAGACCACATACCAATTGTAACACCAAATGTTGATCATTCATAGGACTATCGACAACTTTAAGTTGGTCACCCAACTTCTTGAGCCTTTGACAATACGCCTCAAGCGATGGCATGGATTTGAGTGTAAAATTTTGAAACTCATGTTCCAACGTCACGATGCCTTGTTGTTGAGAAATATCTTTTCGATTCGAGACCACGTAGCATGAGTCTTGGGTTCGGCTTCAAGAACTCGAACCAATACATCATCAGATAAAGTCCCATAGATCCACTAAAGTACTATCACATCAATGTCGGTCCATTTATCAAACAAAGGGTCGGTTCGGGCAGGTGGCCGCGTACCGTCATGTGAGTATAAAGGAAAAAAAACGTAATAAATTTTCAAATAAATGACACTCGATGTAATTATTAAATTTTAAGAATAAAATCCATAATTTTAGTAATACTGGACGATATTTGTAATTTACTCTAAGAAAACTATTTTTAACTCATTACAAAGGACATTTTTTATAGTTTTATCCCAAATCACGTTATGTTTCAAGTTCAACTCACCGATCCTTTTATGCCTTTATTGATTTATTTAATATCATTCACACCTCAAGTTTTAAATCACAACACCTCTTCTTCAAAGTCTAAATTCAATGCTCATATATACAAATCTCGATTGCAAAAGTAGAAATGGTCCGTACGATTCAAGGATTTTGATTTTGATTTTGATTTCAAGATAAACTTTAGTATTTTGGTTTTTTACATCAATTTGACTTATTTATGTTTTTGTTTATAAAAGCGTGAAACTTTGATTTAGTTTCAGTTTATGTAAGTAAGAAACTGATTTATGTTTTTGATTTATAAAGTTTTTTTTATAAGTTTATTTTATTTCATATTATACATTATTTAGACTTATAAGTATTAATAAAAAAAAGCTACTGATATTATATATAGATGATTTAAAAAATTAAACATAAAAATCGATATACAAAGTATTAACAATAATATTATAACTCACGAACCTTTTTAATCAAAAACAATTTTTAATGATTGAACCCGTGTATTACACGGGTCTTTAGTCTAGTTATACAATATACAAATAATATTATAACTATAAAGTGTTCGTTAATAGTTATATGTATAACCAAAATCCCCAAAATAACACAATGTTGTTGCTTTGGGGCAAATCGGTTTCATCCCATGCCATTTCAATTGGATTAATAAAATCAAAATGAAGGATCGTGGCATATAGAGAATATCTATATGGCTCAAGTCAACACACACATCCGCATTCCACGAATCTAGACCAAACTTCAACTTTCAAAACTATAACTTTGGTACATGGTGGTATGCTAAGTCTAAGATGGGTTGATCAGACCTAATTGATAGGGTTTTGATAGTTTAAATTTCTTATAGTTTCCCCTAGACCCCTACAATTTGGTAGTAATTAAATTTCTTCATACCAAGTTTTTAGCCCATCATAGAATATTATTGGGCTGCCAAAATAAAACAACATAACAAAGAGCCCAATGATGATTGATAAATGATGAACCCAAGAGACCCAAGCCCATTCAACCAAAAATGATCTTGCTACATCTTTGGAACCGAACCCACTTCCAATGTTGAACGGATTTAAGCAGGCTTTTATTATGGGGCCCATTTCTTTTGTAGATAAGTCTGGCTAAAACAAAAGACCAAATGGTAAAAGTGAATTAGGGCGCCAATTGGTTTTGGTTTCCCGCCAAGTCCATACGTATAAAAATAAAAATAAATACATACTGCCTCTGCCTCTGCCTCTCTGTAATAAGTAGATACATACATACATACATACCCCTTGGCCCTTGCTCTAAAGATGCCCAGAGTTGTAGCTAGGCGGAGGACCCAGGCCACCAAACCTTCAAGGTCCGAAGAAGATGACACGAGATGCGAGGAGTGCGGGTCGGGTGATTTTGAATCGGAGCTTCTCTTATGCGACCGCTGTGACCGAGGCTTTCATTTGTTTTGCCTCAGGCCTATCCTTGCCTCTGTTCCCATCGCCTCGTGGTTTTGTGCTTCTTGCTCATCCAATCGCACCGCCATTTCAAGTATGTGTACATGTTTCCCTCTATAATCTTACGGTTTTCATTTTGCCCTAATTAATTCTTATAAAAATTCGATTTTTGGGTCATCAGTGTTTTAGTAATTGCTCTAATCAGAAAAACCCCTGAAAATGGTATAGATATCGTTTAAGGTTACTGTGGTCATTGAGAAATTAATGGGGCTCTTGTTCTATACACAGGATTTCCTCTAGTCCAAACCAAAATCATTGACTTCTTCCGCATTCAAAGGTCCTCACAGTCGAGCGAAAATGTTTGCCAAGGTACAAGAACATAATCAAATCACATTCATCTCTCATAGGGATCCTCATAGTTTGGTTTTTTGTTGACTTGCAGTGGACAATTATAAGAAAAGACGACGAACAAGAAGTTTAGTGGCATCAAAAAAGAAAAGGAGGCTTCTGGCTTTTAGTCCAAGTGAGGATTCTAGAAGAAGACTAGAACAAATGGCATCACTGGCCACAGCACTGACAGCAACAGGAGCTGACTTCAGTGATGAGCTTACATATACTCGTGGCATGGCTCCCAAGTCAGCAAATTGTCCTGCTTATGAGAAGGGGGGAATGCAGGTAGGTAACCATTTCGATTTATGCTTTTCTTTCATCTTATCAAACTGGATACACAAGAGTTTAGTGAATCATGGATCAGGTCTTATCAAGAGAAGACACCGAGGCATTGAATTTATGTAAGGATATGATGAGGAAAGGGGAATGCCCACCTCTCATGGTTGTATTTGATGCTGTTGAAGGGTGAGTACACTTTTCTATTTTATTATTTAGCTTTTGCGGGTTTGGTTCTTGTTGATGGGATCATTAAGGTAGGTGTGCTTGTATTTTTCTCCAGTTTCACTGTAGAGGCTGATAAAAATATCAAAGACTTGACAATTATCACAGAGTATGTCGGAGATGTTGATTACTTACAAAGTCGGGAAAACGATGATGGAGATAGTATAATGACTCTTATTTGTGCTGCCGATCCTTCAAAAAGTCTGGTCATTTGTCCTGATAAGCGCAGTAATATTGCCCGATTCATTAACGGCATTAATAATCACACCGTGTAAGTCTGTGTTTTTGGTTGTAATACTAATAGTGTTACTTGAGATCGAATTAATCTGGTTTTGATTAATTTGTGTACAGGGAAGGGAAAAAGAAGCAGAATTTGAAGTGTGTGAGATTCAATGTAGACGGAGAGGCAAGGGTGCTGCTAATAGCTAACAGGGATATATCAAAGGGAGAAAGGTTGTACTATGACTACAACGCGTATGAACATGAGTATCCTACTCAGCATTTTGTATGATCCTTAATATATACTATACTACCAGCTGCATGCTTGCTGGTTTACCTCTTACAAGAGTTGACCTTTTGAGTTTGGACAATCATTTAAAGAAATGATAACGATGCTGTTATTTGTTTATCTGAATTGTACATCGACATGTTAGGATTTGAATAATGACAATGGTTTTATTGCCTGAAATTGAAAGGCCAAAAATAAATGATATTGTGGCTTTACTCTTGAAACAATACTTGATCTAAATTTGATCTATAGAAAAGTAAATGATCTATAGAAAAGTAGGCAACTAGTTTGAAATGAATAGCTCTTGTATAAATAAAAAAAGAAAATGGCTTTACTCTTGAAACAATACTTATCTAAGGTCTTAAAACAAGTGGTTTATTGATAATTTAAGTCATAAGCTTTTGTTCAACGGTGCCTTTATGGAGCGTGACCATATCGGGTAGAGAAGAACTTGATTGCACAAGTTTTAACCGAAGAAGTCCAACTCAAAATAACTTATAATTTGAATACAAAGTGATTCAAAACCAACTGTGGATAATATGCCAAAGCCCACTAAAACCAAGCACAATATGAAGCACCTTTCATAATCCTCAAATTTCTATATAATCATCAACATGTACAAAAATAATTAGATTTAATATTAAATGAAAGGTTCTGTAAATTTTTATCCACAATTTCACTATATCAACCACCCAATATGATTGAAACCGTAGTATGAATAAAAGTGTATGATTCTCGCAACAAGTGTTTGTGTTAATGTATTCAAGCCAACAATAAAGAAATCATCTATGCTCTTTCTTCCTAAGATAAACAAACAAGTCAAACCATGTATTTTGATTAATCAACAAACAAAAAAACTAAAATTTTAAAATATAAAAAAAGAATTAGTTTCTAAGATCTTATCGAAACCGGAAAAACATGCTATTGCCTGAATAAATCAGCCATCCCCATATTGGAGATCAAAATTCCAGAAGTTTGCACTAATAAGTAATAAAGTAAACTTCTTATGTTCCAACATATTTTAACAATCTAACTGTTTTGAAAATGAAATGGAAAAAATAGACATTAGAGTGTCATTCTTTATAACCCGGCAAATATAATAAACGAAAATAAATTAGAGTACAAACGTTTAAAGGGACATAACCCCGGTAGTTACAACGCCTAACCTATAAGAAACTTGGGAATCCACTCTAAACAAAAGCTCAAAACTATACGACAATAAACATCGTACCATAATTGATAATACTATAAAAAATTAACAAGAAACACAACTAACTACCAAATACAAAGGCCCAAACAAACCTTCACTACCAATCCATAAGGAATATGGCCCAAAACAAAGTGTTTAGGCCTTAGAGAAGGAGTTCCATTAATAGCGAGGGCCACATGGAACAAGAAGGTCACGAGATGTATACCAAGGTTTTAGCCCATGATAGAAATTATTGGGCTTCCAAAATAACACAGCATAGCAAAATAGAGATGGGCAAATCGGGTTTGGGCCGTACCCGGGCCAGGGTACAAACCGGGTTTGGGCCCTACCGGGTTTTTTGTACCCGGGTATTGGTGAACCCGGGTACGAACCCGGGTCGGGTTCAGCGGCATACAAACCCTACCCGGTATACCCGGGTAGGGTCGAATTGGGTTAGGTTCGGGTATGAAACCCGGGTTCAACCGGGTTTTTCCTTTTTTTCTTTTCTTATGTGTGTGTCGAACACCGGGTCGTATGTTTTCTTTTTCTTATATTTTCTTTTCTTTTTTTCTTTTTATTTTTCTTTTCCTATACCGGGTTCACTTGAATGACAAAAATTTAAACAACTTAATATATAAATATATACAAATCTTGGGCAGAAAAAATTACACTTATAATATACAAATATTAAATACTTTTTATATAAAACATTTGAATGATAAAGAAATTTAAAAAGAACATGAAAGACATATAATATTAAAACAACTTAAAAATACATAAATGAATCAATAAAAAATAACAATATCGTCTAATTTTATCTACTACGAGATGCTTGATCAAATGCTAATTCTTCATCGGATATGCCAGAAGATACTCCGTCTTCTACCTCTTCATCATGTACTTTAGCTTCGAGTGTAATGTCGTCTTCGAGGCTTGTTTGGTCTTGTATACGATCCGTTGCGTCTAAGTGATCCTTTAAATAAATGCACATCTCCACTGCTTTCGGAGTTAGTCTTGTTCTCCGTAATGATATTACCCTGCCACTAAGAGAAAAAGCAGATTCCGAAACTACCGTAGAAGCTTGGACGCTTAGTAAATCACGGGCCATAGCAAAAAGAATCGGAAATTGAGATTCTTTTCCTTTCCACCAAGCCAAAATATCGAATGCACGATAATCTTCGGTAGTCATAGTGGAAATAAAATCCGTTCCACTATATCTACCGAGCTCACTTGTTGGGGTGTTACCCCTTTGTCGTTTAGCCGTCACATCCCGGACAACATTCAACATAGTCAAAACTGGGTCTTTAACCGATGTACTAGCACTTGAGGTTGATTCGCTTGGCATGGTTATGTTTACGTTAGGCCCATATCTATTTAAATAAAATTTATAAATTGTTTTCAAACTATGATTAAAGTTTTCTTTTGCCTCGTTTGAAAAATTAGGGTTTTCGTCATGCATATCCAAATTGTCATTTATCTCATCTATCAAACATTCAACCCCCGCAACATTTGGAAACGGATTTAAAGCGGCGGCACACGTAAAAACGGGTGGTAAGTCCTTAAAATATTTTTTTAACTTTTCTTTCATTGGTTCTATCATTTGATTAAACATATTATTTTTATTTTGAAAATTTTTAAAATTCAAAGCCATACAATATAATTCTTGAAGCACCGAATAACTAGTGGAATAATAAACTCCCGATAATTTTGTTGTTGAGTTTTTAAAAACCTCAAGAAACTCGGAAAGACGTTGAAGATTCTCCCAACCCGCATCCAGAAATGGGTCGGCTTCACCATTATCCGAAAGACTATTATGAAAAGCTTTCAAAGTGTCCTTTTGTTTTAAAGCATATTCAAACATGTGACAAGTCGAATTTCACCGAGTAGGTACATCCCAATTAGGACCTAAAAATCTAGAGTGCGTATCCTTACAAAGTTGTTTATAATCTTGATATCTTCTTCTACTTTTTTTAAAAACGTCATATAACATAAATCAAAAAGCTGTAATAAAGTTATTAACATATTGCCCGGATAGTCCGTCTTGCACTACTAAATTAATAATATGTGCAACACAACGAGTATGGAAAAAATCACCATTTGCAATCGGAAGATATTTTAATTTTAATTTTTCAACCGCGGTTGTGTTGTTAGAGGTGTTATCAAATGCAATTGAAAAAAGTTTATTTTGTAATTTAAAAGTACTTATTACATTATCTAAAAAGTAAAACAAAAATTCTCCAGTGTGTGGATGCGGAAAAAGATCAAATGTAATCGTACGTTTCATCAATTGCCATGAATTGGGATCTACCCAATGAGCGGTGACGCAAAGGTACGATTCGGGTAAACCGTGTGGAGCCGACCAAACGTCACTAGTTAAGTTTACACCGGTATTTAAATTTTTAAATAATACAATTAAATCATTTTTTGCTTGTTTCCATAATTTTAAACAATAACGTCTAAGTGTAGTACGACTTACGTGGTGTAACGAGGTTGAAACGTCTCTCGAATTAAGTTGGTTAACCGAGGATTGTCGAAGTGACTAAAAGGCAAAGCTTCTTGAATCACGAACTTCGCCATTCGATCTCGAACCGTATTAACATCGTAATTAAAGATTCCACCGTCTCCACCCAATTATGTTTGTTGCGAATCCGGATTACTTTTCAACGACTTACAAAACTTCTTGCTAATGTGTTTGTTTAAAGTCGTGTTAGAATCTTTAGCAAGCAAAACTCCACAAAACTTGCAACGAGCCTTTACAGACCCATCACTCAACTCAACCATATCCCAATTGCACCAAACATCCATGTTACGATTGTGTGCAAGAACACGAACGACGGTTGGAGCGTTGGACGAACCTTGACCAACGGAAGATTGTGAGTGAGCCATATCAAGATTGAAGAGAGTGAAACTGTAAAACGAGAGAGTGAACGTGTAAAACGAGAGTAAACGAGAGTATTTTTTGTGTTTTTTGCGTTTGAGACTTGGGTACTAAACCATATCAACCCACACCTATTTATACTAACTTATAAGCCTAAAAGTAACAAAAAAAGGCCAAAAATCGAAACGGCTACTTTAAAAAAAAAAAACGGTCAAAACCGGGTCCAACCCGGGTTCAACCGGTTCGGGTCGGGTCGGGTTCCGGTCGGGTTCTAAGAAATTCTAGAAAATCATACCCGGTTCCAACCTACGGGT
>CM046432.1:84199118-84284792 GCA_025506505.1 Flaveria sonorensis
GTAAAAGTGTATATATATGTTAGTGTATGTAAGTTTGATGGTAGATTAGGTTATGCACACCAAGTGTTTGATGAAATGCCACTATATATATTTTCATGGTTTTAAGTTTGTATGTATTTTTATATGTGTTAATTTATATGTATATGGTTTGATGTATTTAGTTGTTTATGTATATGTTTATATGTATGTAATTATGTAAATTTTGTACGTGAATGTTGTATGTTTATATTTATTGTATTTATATGTTTGTAAGTATGTTGTATACTTGTATGTTTTTTGTATACTTGTAAGTGTGTATGTAAGTATGTTGTATACTTGTATGTAAGTATGTTTGTATTTTTGAAATTGTGTATGTAGGTATGTTGTATATTTGTATGTTTGTATACTTGTAAGTGATTATGTGTTGTGATTATGCTTGTATGTATGTATATGTAAGTGTATATGAATTTAATGTTAGTACATCTTTGTGTATATGTTAATTGATAAAGTTGTATTTCCATGTTTTATAATACCATAGATATAACAATTGATAAGAGTTGGATTAAATTGCGAAATCGGAGTTCTCCGGAATTTATAAAAGGTCTTCGTAGTTTTCTAGAAATTGCCAAGAACCATGTCGATAGTTTAGGAAAAGCTTTTTGTCCGTGTAAACGATGCTGCATAGGTATATTGTTGATGTTTATTGTCTATTTTTGTTGAAGCATGTCAACATATATTGCTCGAGGACATGATGGGGATGGCGGGGATCTACCTCCGCATGGGGATCCAAATAGGATCCCAACAGGTTACGAGTCTTGTAAGTTATTTGTTAAAGTTAAAAATACATATTTATGTTGAACATAATCTATGTTTCCTAACTTTTCAATTGCATATATTAATGTAGCACAACCCGCGAGAAAAAGAAGATCAAAAGGAAAAAACATTAAATTATTTAAAAAATTTGAGCAAAACAAAGGCCAACCACTACCGATCGAAGTTGAAAGCAAGGGGGGCCAATATAAGTTTGTTGGAGAAAACAGCTCGGATTTTATAAGGTTAATCTCTAATGAGATTAGTAAGGTTGTTCCTTTCCATTATCCCAGTTGGCAAGCTGTTCCCGATGAGTTTAAGAGAGCCATATATCCCACACTTTTTGTAAGTATACAATGTTGTGTTTTTATCGTATTTTAATTATATAAGTATTACATGTTTTTTAATTACATGTTTTGTAGGAATATTTTGACCTTGCTAGATGGAGGGAATCCGAACAGTGGGAAGGCGTAAGGCTCGGAATCAATGCCGAGTGTCAAAGAGCCTATAAAGATCGAAAGCAAGATCTAAAATCTCATTTTGATGATGTGGGTGGTTATGATGACGTGGAAATAGCGTTAACTTGTCCTCCTGAGGGAACTGACCCGCAAGCATGGGCTCGGGTGATTAATGAGTTGTTCTTAGATCCTGCTTATAGGAGCCGATCTGAGGCAAACAAATTAAACAGAGGTAAACAACGCTATCCGAGTTTCCATGGAAGCCAATCATATGCACAGAAGAGACATATGGAGGTAAAAGTATAATTGTTATTATAAAAATAAGTATTAACTGTCGGAAGATGCATTTCTTAGAATTTTTATTATTCACAGGGGAGTGGACCTATTGATCTCTTTCAGAAGATGCATTTCAGAGAAGGCACGGGATGGGTGAATGCAACTGCAGAATCGGACTGGGTAAGTTTAAATGTGTTTGGGTGAAAATGACCCGTTTGAACTAACTCTTGTGTGATTCTAGTATGTTCAAGTGTGTTTGGGTCAAAATGACCCGTTTGAACTAGCTTTTGATCGATTCTAGTATGCATAAATGTGTTTGGGTGAAAATGACCCATTTGAACTAACTCTTGTGTGATTCTAGTATGTTTAAGTGTGTTTGGGTCAAAATGACCCGTTTGAACTAGCTTTTGATCGATTCTACTATGCTTAAATGTGTTTGGGTGAAAATGACCCATTTGAACTAACTCTTGTGTGATTCTAGTATGTTTAAGTGTGTTTGGGTCAAAATGACCCGTTTGAACTAGCTTTTGATCGATTCTAGTATGCTTAAATGTGTTTGAGTGAAAATGACCCATTTGAACTAACTCTTGTGTGATTCTAGTATGTTCAAGTGTGTTTGGGTCAAAATGACCCGTTTGAACTAGCTTTTGATCGATTCTAGTATGCATAAATGTGTTTGGGTGAAAATGACCCGTTTGAACTAACTCTTGTGTGATTCTAGTATGTTTAAGTGTGTTTGGGTCAAAATGACCCGTTTGAACTAGCTTTTGATCGATTCTAGTATGCTTAAATGTGTTTGAGTGAAAATGACCCATTTGAACTAACTCTTGTGTGATTCTAGTATGTTCAAGTGTGTTTGGGTCAAAATGACCCGTTTGAACTAACTTTTGATTGATTCTAGTATGCTTAAATGTGTTTGGGTGAAAATGACCCGTTTGAACTAACTTTTAATTGATTCTAATATGTTTAAGTGTGTTTGGGTCAAAATGACCCATTTGAACTAACTTTTGTGTGATTCTAGTATGCATAAATGTGTTTGGGTGAAAATGACCCGTTTGAACTAACTCTTGTGTGATTCTAGTATGTTTAAGTGTGTTTGGGTCAAAATGACCCATTTGAACTAACTTTTGTGTGATTCTAGTATGTTTAAGTGTGTTTTGGTCAAAATGACCGTTTGACAAATATTCAATATGTTTAATGCAGGAAAGAATTCAAGAGGAGTATGTGAGATCCTCTAGCGAGACCGGTGGAGACTCATCTGCTGTTGATGAGATTCAATGCATTGAGCGTGCCTTAGGTCAAAGGCGAGGACATATACGAGGTGTTGGTCGCGTGGTGAGACATCCCACCCCTGATTTTTGTAGCTCGCAACCTCCTCCAACACAACATTTGCATGATGAAGTTGCAGAACTTAGACAACAACAACAACAAAATCAAGAAACTATACAACAACAACAACAAATCCAACAACAACAACAACAACAACAAATACAAGAAATGCAACGATTACTTCAAGAGCAGATGGAAATGATGCGCTACTGGCAGCAGCAACGACCACCTGGTGGTCATTAGCGTTTGTATTTTTGTTAGATTTTGTTGAAATTTTAAACTAATTGTATGAATTATCTGTTTGTTAAACTTATATTTGAAGTTGTATGAATTATTAGTTTGTTAAACTTGCATTGGATTTTTCTTGATTATATGTTTGTTAAATTTTTTAAAAAAATAATGTTTTGCATAAAATAAAAAAATAAAAAAAATGAGGTCAATAGGGACGACATGTCGTCGCTATAGAGTATTTTCCTTTTTCTAAAAAAATTAAAAAATACCTATAGCGACGACATGTCGTCGCTATAGGTGTCTTCCTTTTTTTAAAAAAAATTAAAAAACACCTATAGCGACGACATGTCGTCGCTATTGATCTCATTTTTTTTATTCGATAAAATCAGAAAACACGACACTTATAGGAACGATTTGTCGTTCCTATAGAAAAACTTATGCCGACGATCTCTATCCCGACGACATATCAGCCTATTACAACTAACTTATACGAACGAACTCTATAGCGACGACATGTCGTCGCTATAGGTCAAAATTAGCTATAGCGACGACATGTCGTGGCTATAAGGTGTCATATTTTCGTTGCTATAGACCCACTTTCTTGTAGTGCGGCCTTATATTTCCTCCTTTCTCTACACTCTTTATGCATTATGAAGTTACTTAATGCATAAAGGGTTGTGATGCATGGTAGTGCATGCGCTCACTGGGTAACAAACACATCATCTTTGAGGCATAAAGTGTGTTAAGTGCTAGTATGGTTTAACGTATAAAAGTCAATGGTTATACAATATATTGATATATTGTATATCATTAAGTCATCTATCTCGATCTTAAATCTGTATAACCTATCCATCGTGAATATAAAAGTAATTACAAAATTTGTTACTAACTCTACATAACCTAACATAGAAGACCATTGATTTATTTCAAATGATCATACCATTTATAACTCTACATAACCTACATGAAAGTTGTTGGTAACACTAAAAAAAAATATTGGAAGAGTGTCGATTTAAAAGTGTTAATTTAGGACCCGCTAAATTTAAATGCTTTTGGTAGGTTATGTAGAGTTATAAATGAGTTCACGGCCAACTCATATACTAATCTAATCTACGCAACAGACCTTTAGGATGGGTAACATTAAAACAAGGACTTCACTAGCAAATATCCCATAGTACGTAGAGTAATTGTTGATGTGTTTGATAAGTATATGTATAAGGACCAATGTGTGGTTTACACAAATACACGATATTAAATTGTGTAGTATAAACATGTAACCCGTCGTATCTGATGAGAGAGAGTGTGATTACATTTAGAATGTATATTACTCTACTAATAGTTCATATGCACCATTACTTCAAGATCTAAAAGTAACACTTTCAATTTAAGAATCAACGTATACGAATTATTATGTTAACACAAAAACAATTTAACAAATGAACAGGTGCATTGTGTTTCCACGCTCTATCAAGATTTCCATCACACAACAACCTAGTTTTAATCGGTTCACGATAAAGCATTTTTAGCAATTAGAATTACATGATTATAAAGCTAACCCGTCAACCCTAATTGTGTAGCAAGGTTCGTTACAACTTTGATATCAAATGAATATCAAAGAGTCATTTTATAGTTGTATATAACATTGTTCAATGAGCCAAGTTAGATAGCATACTGTATTGAATGTAGGTGATACAAAAATTGAAAGTTGTAATGAACCTTGCTACCTTGCTATGAAATGACTATCAAAGAGTCATTTCATAGTTGTATATAAGCACTGATATCTAAACCTTTACGACAAAAACAGTAGAGGGTGGTAGTATATTATAAAACGATTGTTAATTCGAAATAGCATAAACAAACCCCACCAGAACCACAACCACTCTTAACAATTTATACAATTTATAAATGTATAAATTAAATGCTAAACAGATAATGTTGGATCATAATAATATCGTGGCGGAGGTTACAAAACAACTGCAGTCGAAATTCTTGCCGAACACAAAGGGTTCGGAGGGTCATTAACCTTGCAACAAGACGACTTTTGTATATATAGAAACATCTAGCATCGCCACTTAATTATAATTGAGAGGATTTCAGATGAGGTTTATTATATTAATCAGAGGGATGATAATGTAGTGTCTGGAGTTCATATAAAGAAGTACGTGTAACATTAAAGAATAAGGCTATATATATATGCATATGTATATATAGACAGTATAAACAAATTCATATATTAAATACCTCTAAAGTGTTTAAACAAAATTTGCTTTACTTATATTGAGGAGAAAACATTATAATATGTTTGAACATAGTTTTCTTTCTTTGAAACAAACTGCACCTTTTTGCTAATAGAAAGTCGTATAACACAATGAAGGTGGTTCCCATTGAGCAAAGCATTGGTGATTTGCTATTGCATTTGTGATATTACCATATTAGATTATGAAGAAATATATTATTACATTTCTGTTACATTATTACTAGGTAACAATGGTAGTTTTCTGTGAAGAACCCATAACTCGGAGCCTATGATGTACAGAAACATTTTTGTAATCTGTATTTCAACATTAATCTATAAAATTATATAAGAATTATTATATACTTTTAAATATATAAATTAATTTGTTTGAAATACGAGAAGACAACCATGGTTTCTCATCTTATTCTGTTGTTAGATGATAATAATGTATCTGGAATAGTTCTTTCAACAAATTCATATAGGTGACAATACCTCTTGTAACCATGTTTACTTTAATATAACCATATTTTGATCACCCACATTAAGTTACAATAAATTAAATGGTTATCACAAAAGTAAAATATATTTCCCATGCCTCTCCTTCATCGCCATCTGGATTGTCCAATTTTTTTACATGAAGCCATATGGGATGAAAATCACATAATTAATGAGCCGCTTGAATCCAATCCCTCACACGCAACCACCATTGAGAAATTCAAAGGATGAGTTGCTGATCGAGTATTATGTATACACATAAAAAAGGTGATAGACTATAATTAACGTATTTAATATTATGAACATTCCTCGCTACATTTATACTTCACTGTATATTAAAAATGACACCCGAATTAGAGTGATCATTTTGTTTAAATTCTACTAAATGGAACCCATAAGCGGGAACAAAAGCAAACAGTATATAATCTTGAATCATATACCATCCATCTCACTATTCTCACACTACTGATATTTTCAATTGTTACTTAATACTTGATAACTTAGTCCAAGTTAACTTAAGTTTATAAAACTTGACCATGTATGCAGATACAATCATTTGGCAGATTCAGGAGCCATATAGAGATTCCATTAGGATGTTTTACTCAAAAATTAAACTCAGACACATCTATTCCATTTAATAAACATTCATATGTCATTATCATATGTTGCTCGCATCAGAATCTATGATCCAACCAAAATATATACATGTTTACCAAGAACATTAGCGTGATAAATTTATTCAATATTTGTGTAAAACATTAATGTGTGTTGTAGAGAGAGAGAGAGATGAGAAGGTAGGGTTTTAGAGAGAGAGGGTAGTTGACCAACTAAGGAAAGACCAAGATCTTTCAGTGATGTTGCAACACCGATGGATGCGCAGAACTGGATAGCCCATGTGGAAAAGATTTTCGAGGTGCTAGGAGTGGGTGATATATTTAAAATTAGGTTGGCTTCTTACTAACTGGAGGATGATGCTCTAGTTTGGTGGGAAGGGGTCAAACTTGCACATGGTGGAGAGGGTTATGCTGCTACCCTTCCTTGGGCTGACTTTCGCACTATATTCTTCCGAAAGTATTTCTCTGAAGTAGAACGAAATGAGTATGCACGAGAATATGCATCTATTGAGCAACATTATGATGAACCTTGAAAAGAATTCATGGCTAGATTCTGTAGGCTGGCTAGTTTTCTTGGGGAAGCTGCAGGTAGCCCAATGGTCCAAGCAGAAAAATTGAAATGGGCAGTTCATGAGAGAACCCGAAGATGGATAGTGACCCAAAATTTTAACAACATCAATGAAGTAGCCGATGCTATGAAAACACTTGACATGGAGAATAAGAAGAGGTTGGCTAAAGCTGAGGAGAGCCGTAAGAGAAATCGTGAAGGGAACCATACCGCACATTCTGGGCAATCCTCGAACCAGAAGCACAATACAGGCAACCGAAAAGCCAAGTTCAACAAAAAATAATAACCTCCAAGGTAATCAATGGAAAACAAAACAGCAAAACTCTAACACAGCCCAAGACCAAGGTCAAGAGCAAGCTCCGGTATGCACTACATGTGGGAAACGTCATTTTGGCGTCTGTCGTCGAGCTTCAGGAGCCTGTTTCAGATGTGGAAAGATTGGCCATTTACTGAAAGACTGTCCACATCCTGATAATAAAGGAAAGGCTGGAAGTAGCACTAAACAACCTACTAATGGAGGACGAGTGTTTGCCTTGAACGCAAAGGATGCAGCAAACACACCAGGTACGATTCTTGATATTCCTCACATATGTGATCCTGTCATATCTTAATAATCTAAGATTCTTACAATTCAAATTATGCTTATTATCCTCTTACTAAGTGTATCATGGTATCATAAATCCTTTAGGTACGGTTTCTGGTACTCTCATGTTAGACACTCGTGATATTCAAGTCCTTTTTGATACCGGAGCAACACATTCTATAGTTTCTCAATCTTTTGTTAAACATCTACCAACGACTCCCATATTATTAGAAAATACTCTAGATATTATGACTCCTATTGGAAACTCCGTTACAATCTCTCACGTGTATGAGGATTGTCCTATCCGAGTCAAATCGCTTATTCTTACAGCGGATCTATTACCCATGCAAATGGATGATTTTGATGTTATTTTGGGTATGGATTGGCTATCCCAGCATCATGTGATAATTGAGTGTCAGACTCGTCGTGTTCTGTTTGGAGATCCCGTCATCCTGAACTCATTTATCAGGGGACTAAACCTCGAAGAACTCTTCAGATAATTTCAGCACTGAAGGCCCACAAATCCCTATTGCACGGCTGTGCAGGATTCCTTGCTTCAGTTAAAATTTCATCTTCTGATGAGCCTAATATTTCTGATTATCCGATTGTTTATGACTTTCCTGATGTTTTTCCTAAGGAGTTACTTGGATTTCCACCAGATCGCAAGGTGGAATTCACTATTAATCTTATTCCTGGTGCTGAGCCAATTTCCAAGGCACCATATCGTATGGCACCACTTGAACTCAAGCAACTGAAGGAGCAATTACAGGAGTTATTAGATCTTGGATTTATTAGACCAAGTGTCTCACCTTGGGGCGCACCGGTTTTGTTTGTGAAGAAGAAAGATGGAATTATGAGGCTTTGTATTGACTACCGGGAATTAAATAAGATCACTATTCGAAATCGTTACCCTCTACCTTGTATCGATGACTTATTTGATCAGCTTCAAGACGCGTTTTGCTTGGGCGAGCAACTCGTCGGGTGAAAACAAAACCGTGAGTTTTTGGATGGGCAACCCATCAGGGGCGAAGCGGACAATATCTTGGTACTGTTTACGTGGGCTCTTACAGATGGTATCAGAGCCAGGTTACCGGACTGATGTGCCAGCGAGGACGATGGGCTCCGTAAGGGGGGTGGAGATGTAAGCCCCACACGGTTGAGGAGGAGAACAAAACCCTCTTTATAAGTGGGTGGAAACTTCCTCTACCAAGACGCGTTTTGTCTGGGCGAGCAACTCGTCGGGTGAAAACAAAACCATGAGTTTCTGGATGGGCAACCCATCGGGGGCGAAACAGACAATATCTTTGTACAGTTTACGTGGGCTATTACAGATGTCGATGGCCCCACATATCAGATATTAAACTGATAAGAACAGATACTACACTTGATCATAGCCAAAAGGCCGAAAAAGGAACTAAACATATATCTTGAAATATATCTTGAAACGAACACATACTATTACTCAAATAGTTTACTGATCACAAGAGCTTGAAATATATCTTTACGCAGAATGATACAATATGGGTTGTTGTCGACAGATTGTCAAAGTCTGCTCATTTTCTTCCAATTCAGCAGGGATTCTCTGTTAGCAAACTATCAGTTAAAATTTAAAGAGTCTGACGTTTCAAAACCAGCTTTTCGTACGCGATATGGTCACTTTGAATTCTTGGTTATGCCATTCAGTTTAACTAATGCCCCGGCTGTTTTCATGGACCTAATGAACCGAGTTTTTCGTGACTATCTAGATAAGTTCATCATCGTTTTTATAGATGACATTCTGATATTTTCTAAGAGTAAGGAGGAACATGAAGACCATCTTCATGTCATACTTGAAATTTTGCGTAAAAAGAAGCTTTATGCTATGTTTTCAAAATGTGAATTCTGGTTGAGTCAAGTAGCCTTTCTAGGTCATGTGGTTTCTGCGGATGGCATTATGATGGACCTAACGAAGATAGAGGCAATCACAAAATGGCCTAGACCTACTTCGGCTATAGAAGTTCAAAGTTTTCTTGGTCTTGCAGGTTATTATAGCAGATTTGTCGAAGGATTTTCGGTTATAGCTTTACACCTTACGCAATTGTTGAGGAAAGGGGTTAAGTACTCTTGGAACGATGAACGAGAGAAAAGTTTTGAAGAGCTAAAGAAGAGATTGGTATCAGCTTCGATTCTCACACTTCCATCAGGCACAGATGGATACCAGTTCACTTATTATGTTTTGACTCCGTACGCATTATGTTATAACTTCCTCTTGGATCTATACCTAGCAATTTGAAGGTCAAATTTATTTTAAGGCGGGGTGAAGTATTATACCCGAAAAATTTAATAATAATAATAGTAATAATAATAATATCAATAATAATATCAAACAATATTTGTTAATATTAATGAAAAGAAGAAGAAAGATGCTTAAACTTGAATTAAGGCAGGTAACTCACGCGGATCCTTCGACCGTTTTGCAACCCATGGACCTATGGCAATTTGACCAAATCTTCTCCTGATGAACTTTATATTTCAAATTTGCTTATCTTCTCCAACAAACTTCCAAGAGAATGGGGATGATCGTTCAACCGACGATAACTTTCAACAATTTATACATCATTCAACCCACAATTCACCTCACGAAACCTCTAATTCTTCAATTTTTGCTATTGCGTTATCAAGCAATCGACGAGCCGCCATCACAACCAACCATCACAAATTAACACGTTCGTTCGAAGGATTGTTCACCGCATTGCCACCAGACGATCGTCATCGCCGTCGTACTGTGGCTATTTGTTTCCTCCTCCCACATTGTGCCATAAGGTACTAACCAACTAGTTCCTTTCGTGTGAAAGCCTATCTCGTTAGAAATCTCGATATGGAAGTTCACTGATTTGTTTTGGTGGTCTACGCAACCTAAATCACATTTCAAGTATCATCGTTGTGGTGGGTTCGTGTACTTACAAGCTCTGAATCGTTGCTTATTGATCCGTCTTGCGAGAATATCCTTTTTGTTGTGATTCAGGTACAACCTACCTGCTCTTTTCTTTTGAATCATGTTCTATAGTTCTTGTTTTGAAGTTGGTTGTGTTCTTTTCCGGCAACAAACGCAGCCTTCAATGATTGATACCGTTGATTTTCTTTCTAATTCATTCATCGACCAAACAGTTCGAACGTTCACATCTCATCCGTCTTGCTCAATTCAGGTAATAAGTTCTGCATTCGGGTTCGGTTTTGTATGAATATAAACTATACAACTGGCCTGTTTTATTGATCGACCTGATTCCGGCGACTAAACTTCGCTTCAAATATCTCTTGTTGCACCTACTCGTTATAGTGTTGTTCACACTCCATTTGCCTCTCATACATGGTTGTGGAAATAAATTATAGGGGTCAGCCATTGTCGATTTCTTTATAAATATATAGCAAACGTGAGGGGTTGTAAAAAAATATGTCATTTAAAAGAATCATGATAGTGAATAGATTCATAGTTACATTCAACTAAGTGTGATATAGTAAATATGTATCTATTAAAATAATTGAAAGATGAATAATCGAGAATCAAAAGATTAGTAATGTAATTCGTAACGAAAGTTTCATAAATCTCATTCAAGATGATTAAAACGCGGATATTCAAAGGACTTAGGGACAACGCTACTTTGTTTAATTTGGTTTACTTATTGAGGTACGGATTTCTAATTCTTGTCTAATATTTGATTCTCGTTCATCTCTAGCTTTGATTCATGTCATACGTTGCTAGTTTGTTTTTTATTTTATTATAAGTAGCTAGACTACTTTATGTTTTTGTACTCTGTTACCCGAGCCCTCCCTATTTTGTGGGTGACCAAGACGCATTACTGTGGCATCAATAACGTGACATCAACCGTGACGGTGAGCTAAGATCACGACGTCTCTAAAAGAGGACTCTGAAAATTATATTGGCCGTCCTGTTATACTATTATTTCCTCAGAGGATCGATCCTAAGTTAGTCCAGTTATTTACTGATGGATGGTTTCATACTACTCCATTTAGGACTCTGGTGAATGGTTTGTATGTCTACCCATACTTAATTTCACATTGGTTCATGGGCTTGCTACATGTGTTCCCTCTGTTCAGTTATTATATAATATGATTATTAGCTCGGGTTATTTCCTGTTTGATATATACATTATGCTATCATGTTCTCTGTTATCATTACATACGTTTGTTCCATTATCTGTTATTCCGTTCACTGAGCGTTATGCTCAGGCGTGCTTTTGTTTTTATGCACGTCAGGTCAGCAGGGTCATCCGGGAGGGGAGTGAAGAGTGAAAATCTGGATAATGAAGACTTATATTTATTATTGATGTGATAGACTTTGATTGTGTTTTAGACTAATGTTTTATTTTTCTGAAATTTAGACTTTTGATTGTTATTAATTATGGAATTGTGTTTTGGATTTTGATTATACACGTACAAAAACCATGTATTTGGATTAATCAAGAAACAAAAAACTAAAACTATAACAGACAAAAAAAGAATTAGTTTCTAAGATCATGTGAAAACCATAACGACATGCTCTAGCCTGAATAAGTCTGCCATCCTCATATCGGAGGTCGAAATTTCAAAAGTTTGAACTAAAAAGCACTAAAGTAAACTTTTTATGTTTCAACATATTTTAATAATCTAACCATTTTATATATACGAATACAAAGAGTCTTAAAACAATGAAATGGAAAAATGTACATTAGAGTGTTATTTTCTATAGCCCGACGAATATAATAAATGAAAAAAATTAGAGTGCAAACGTTTAGGGGGGCATAACCCCAGTAGTTACGCAACCTAACCTGTAAGAAACTTCGGAATACCACTCTAAACAAAAGCTCAAAACTATATGACAATACAAATCGGACCCTAATACTATAAAAATTTTATATATATATATATATATATATATATATATATATATATATTTCGCAAATAACTTAACCGCCCTCTCATTTGATCTCCAATGTTAGATTTTCCTTAGATTAAATCTCAACCGTGCAGAGTCGGCGATTACCGATGGTTTGAGGTGGTTGTCAGCGGTTGCAGGATCTTCAATGGCAGGAAACTCAAACTTTTACTTTCATACGAAAAAATGTTCCATTTTACTCGGACTCCAGTATGCAATGGCGGTTATACCCATGTCACCAGATGGGTATATATATTCACCAAGTTGTAGGACTTGACAGCCGATTCACGTACGCAAATCCCGTCCTTTCTTTGGTGTAGGCGCTATGATCTGCTAGTTGATATGGGCATGCTGAGATCTGGGAACAATGTGAGTGGCCAGATTAAGGATCTTCTTATCGTTTATGTGTTTAATTAGTTTCATACGCTGCTGGTGTGCTTACATGTAATACTGTTCCACGTAACCTCAGGTTCCATCAAACATTGACAACGGGAAACGTAAAACGGAGGTAAATAAGGATCTTTGATCATTATGTAATTGTTATTTCCGTCATGGTTTTATATTATGTAACGGTTGCTTCGTTCAGGTGGCTTATTCCAGCTTTAGTATCGTTGAGGAACCAAAATTGGTGTCTGTCTAGGTGTGGAATGAAAACCATGATCACGCGTATGAGGTAATAACTTTTTTCCATTTATTATTTGCGATTTTGCATCTATGAAATCAAGTCATCCATGCGAGTGCCATTTATTATTTGCGCATTTGCAGAAACCAAAGCTTTCTGAATCCATTGTTAACGTATTAAAGGGAAAGAAGACCGACTCCTACAAGAAAAGATTCATGCATCGGTTAGCTACTTTCCTCCTGGGTGCGGACCAATGACAATGGATGACATTAGTGAAGGCTGCTGTAAAAAGAAATGCAGAAGATGGGGGAGCTTGAGGACCGTGTATGTTCTATTCGTGCTGCAGCCAATAACGTCGTTGTAACTCTTTCACCGCCATTGTCTGATAGTGAATGACTCGAATCTAAGTTTACTAATAAGATATGTCTTTTCGTTTTATGTTTCATTTTAATAGTAGTTGGAGTTTAATTTGGTTAGTGTTTAATGTGTCTGTTTAGGTTGGTTTACTTTTACTTCTTAAAGCATTATAGAGTATGATAAAGATGTGATATGGTTATTTGAACAATCATGTAATGCTTTTGCTTATTTAAGTCTTATTGTCTCCTATTAGTTATTCTACTTATGAATGTATGGTGTAAAGCTTGAGTTTCTTAATTCATATATGGCCTAAATATAGTTAAAACTAGGTTTTTATTCACACCAATGTAATCTTTTTGATTGAAATGAATATACTACGAATTAGATCTAATTGGTTACATGTAGTCATAAATGTCTAAAACAGCTTTCATTTGACTTCAACACTCATGTGCCTCTATAGATCTCTTGTTACCAAAAGTTGGAGGGTTGCATGTTATGAAGGATTTATAAGAATGCTTTTGTACTTATTTTTCTATTTTCTAGTTTCTTTGTCTATTATCTTTGTTGTAGATAACGAGAAACTTTTCTATAGTTTGTTTCCTACTTTTTTTGGATTAGATCTTGGTTGAGTGGCAATGTTAATCTTGACAACTTAAGTACAAAGTTTTGTATTTGCCTTGCATCTAATTGTACCTTTACAGTTATTTATATTCGTTCTACATCCGCATCACCTTTGGCATTCTAGCTTACTTTTGGGTCATACTTGATACTAATTCCAACATTTTAGGGTATTATTCTTTCTTAATACACTATTCATCACTTTATATTTTATCTTATTGAATAAGATCCTTGTTGAATTTGTTGAATACCAATACAACATTTGAATTTCTGATAATGTATATCTAGCCCATATGTTCATATTCTATTTTACCACTAATCCTCGTCATATAAAGCAGTCACTTCATCACTAAGACATAAGCATTAATCAACATGTTAGAATCTTACTAAGATAGTCTTTTCATTGTAAATTCACCATTATGTGGATTCGAGCATAATCGTCCAAGCGTAATCGTCATACCTCACACGAATATTCTGACTTTCCCTTATCCTGTATCAATATGAGTGTCTGAATGTGAATGTCATCCTTATTAAACATTCCTCTTTACTTGCTTACCTGAACATTCTAGTGTATAATTTGTTTGACTATAATCAATCATGAATTACTGTCTGGTCACTAATGTTTTAATAGACTAATTAACATGAGACTATTCAGAGGTGTACGTCTTCTACAATTCCTAGTCAATACTATCAATCTACTCCTACGTTTAGGAAAACATAATAGATGACAAACTAGAGCACAAATTTGCAAGTGTAATTCCTTAATAACATTAGCTAACTACTATTAACCTTTTACATTATTCATGTGTTCTAGTTATCTTCCACTATGTCCTTAACATATATCTAACTCTTCTTATTTATCATCACGTTAATTTGGCAATCTGCGTAGTCTTCCGAACTCAGTTTAAGTTTAGACACTAACTGATAATGCCTAATTCACTTAACCTATGGCTCTGATACGAACTTGTAACGCCCGCCTCCCAGGGCACACCTTGGGGAGCGTTACACATCAGATATACAGAACACATAGTAATTTGAATTCACAACCGAAGTCTAACTTCGATTAACATCATAGCATGTTTTTTTACTGTACATCCGGCATACTAGATAATACATTACATCAATTTAACTAGAGATCCAAATCTTCAATTACTGCTCTCGACCTCTATTTTCTCGTAAGCTAGCGCGTAATCTCCATGTACTGCAATCATTTGGCACCTAGGATGTGTGTCCAAAAAGAAATCATCTGGGACTCAGCATAAAGCTTGTGAGTTCATGAACATAACATTCTTTAAAAATTCAAAACTTATTAATATTGACTATTGCATCAAGCAGATACAGCCATGACAAACAGATAGGAACATAGTAAGCACAGTATAAATTCACATAACCAGACTATGTATACAAACTCTACTGGCTAAAGCAGAATCATACAAGCAGCCCTCAAGCATCCTATCAAGCATCCAAAATACAAACGAGATGGATGTTTGTTGTCCCAACCATTATTTTTCATAACGAATCATTCATGATTGGCCAATATTATTATATTTATATATATATTTAAACGGTCTCTTACGATACTAAA
This sequence comes from Flaveria sonorensis, assembly GCA_025506505.1. Classification (NCBI taxonomy): domain Eukaryota; kingdom Viridiplantae; phylum Streptophyta; class Magnoliopsida; order Asterales; family Asteraceae; genus Flaveria; species Flaveria sonorensis. The sequence continues at coordinate 84,214,792 of CM046432.1, forward strand.
ACTCATCTAAAACTTTAAATTTAAAATAGTCATTTCACTTTTTACTTACTCGTTTAACAATATACAAAATGTAAAGTTTATATTTCTTTAATTTTAACTATTACATCTGACCCTGGAAACCCGGAATGTTACCTTTTTCTTTCTTGGGTTTACTAAAACATGTAGAACTAAGTACTTATTAGTAGCTCTAAATATAGGGATGGTTTCTTGTAAACTTTTAATTTAGAAGTTATGAAGTAGCAATGTTAGAAGTAGTGTTGGCTACTTATAACCCTTAACGGTAGGGATGGTTCCTTGCTTCTATAAGTGAAAGCCTCTCCTATTTTTGAAGTTTCTCTTGGGGGTTCCTATCTTTCTGTTCATTCCCACCATTGAACAAAAAGTTTACCATAAGGTCATGGGGGTATAAATTAGATTGGGTACCATCTTGAACTCTTAACTTCTTTGTTACAGCTAATCACATCTGGGTCAACCTCCTTAAAGTTGTTTTGGCCATTACTAAGAATATTCATATATATTTTTTGAGGCAACCGGGTTGTTTTCCATATCAAAAACTGACAATTGAGGGATAGGACTAGGATTTTTCTTAACTGAGTAATTAGACCCTAAAGTTTTTTTTGGTGGTTACGAGTAATGAGAGGAGAGTCCATACCTTTTATTGCCTTACCAAAATCAAAACCTGATGGTGCCTTATTCAACTTCTGAGGGACCATTTTTTCTTCAATTTATCGTCATGTAACATAACCTCCTTATGCTTGAAAGTTTGGTTTTTAACATTTATCGGAGCACCCACAAAAGACTCCTGAATTTAAGGTTTGTATTTGTTGTTTTTTGGCCTACTAGTCATCCGTGATTAGAAACTTGCGTAGGATGGGGTTTTTGAGCATTTTTGAAACAAACCCAAAGTAAAAGAGAAGATTATGAAGGTTTGGTGAGAGTTGCGACATCATTCCTTTAATAAAAGGAACTTCATCTCAAAATTTAAAAAAAAATATATCTTAAGAACGATACCTTAAGAAGTGGATGCATGATCTTTGAACGGTTGCGGGCATTTCTTTTTCATCTGGTCTTCACGTTCCCAGGTAAACTCTAGTTCATGCTTTGAATTCCATCTAACACGCACAACGGGGATACTGTTCACTCTTCCGACATACCACCGCGGATGGGTTTAGAGGCTGATAAAGCGTCATAAATGGCATCTTTTTGAGATTGGGAAATAATATAATCCGGGTCAAGATTAGGGTTTAAGGTGTTGGGTTTGCCTTGGTAAAATTTATTAACTCAAAACCGGATTAAAAACTAAGTGCATCCCCCCACCTTGGCATTTTACCATGGAGGGGGAGATCACTGAGAAAATAAAACCATATAACAAATAATGCATACTAAAAAAATATAAAGATAAGAAAGCAACTATATATTTCTTTATTTAGAAATGATAATGGTGTTGTTAGGATTTGAATAATGACAATGGTTCTATTACTCGAAATTGAAAGGCAAAAAATAAATGATATTGTGGCTTTACTCTTGAAACAATTCTTAATCTAAATTTGATCTATAGAAAAGTAGGCAACTAGTTTTAAAATGAATAGCTCTTGTATAAATAAAAAAAGAAAATGGCTTTACTCTTGAAACAACGCTTATCTAAGGTCTTAAAACAAGTGGTTTATTGATAAAATAAGTCATAAGATTTTGTTCTACGGTGCCTTTATGGAGCGTTACCGTATGATGCTTTTATCAGACTTGTGTCGTCAGGGCACGACCATGGCTACCTTGATTGATGCTCTAGTAGCATGCAGCCATGCATGTGCGATAAGCAAAATTGGGTTAAGAAGAACTTGATTGCAGAAGTTTTAACCTAAGAAGTCCAGCTTAAAATTGACTAAAAAACATTAGCTTGAAACATTAGTGAAACTAACGCATGCCTTCTAAAGATGCATATTAGGTGGTGTATGAAGGAGGAAGAGTGAGAAGACAACACTCATGGAAAAGAAAAACCAAACTTATATAATCCAAAGCCACCAAAAACAATGATTCAAAACCAACTGTCGATATTATGCCAAAGCCCACCAAAACCAAGCACAATATGAAGCACTTTTCATAATCCTCTCAAGTTTCTATATAATTATCAACATGTACTGAATAAATCAGATTTAATATTAAAGGAAGTTTTGTAAATTTGGATCCACAATTTCACTATATCAACCGGCCAATTAAGATTGAAACCGTAGTACGAATGAAAGTGCACGACCCTCGCAACAAGTGTTTATGTTAACGTATTCAAGCCAACAACAAAGAAATCATCTATGCTCTTTCTTCCTAAGATAAACAAACAAGCCAAACCATGTATTTGGATTAATCAAGAAACAAAAAACTAAAACTTTAACCGACAAAAAAAGAATTAGTTTCTAAGATCTTGTGAAAACCAGAAAGACATGCTATAGCCTGAATAAGTCAGCCATCCCATATTGGAGATCGAAATTTCGGAAGTTTGCACCAATAAGCACTTAAGTAAACTTTTTATGTTCTAACTTATTTTAATAATCTAATCGTTTTGAATATATAAATGCAAAGAGTCTCAAAACAAAATGGAAAAATTGACATTAGTGTGTCATTTTGTATAGCTTGACGAATGTAATAAATCAAAAAATTTAGAGTGCAAACGTTTAGGGGGTGTACCCCCGGTAATTATAGAACCTAACCTGTAAGAAACTTGGGAATGCCACTCTAAACAAAAGCCCAGATCTATATGACAATAAACATCGGATCCTAATACTATAAAAATTATATATATATATATATATATATATATATATATATATATATATATATATATATATATATATATTATTCGCAATTAACTTATTCTCATTCACTATCCAGCGTTACATCTTCCTTTGATTGAATCTCAACCGTACAAAGTTGGCGGTTACCAACGGTTCAAGGTGGTTATCAGCGGTTGCATGATCTTCATAATTGTCTTCTTTGACTATTTGAACTATATCTTATACACGAACAAGCTTTCCTATATCTTCATAATCCTTTTGGTTATCATCTTCTTCAACTTATGCTAATAAGAGAATTGGAACTTCGTCTTCTATTATGAGATGTGATGCTTGCTTTAGGACATTCGGCTACATAGTGTCCTTGATCATTGTAGTTATAAAACCTTACCAACGTTAACTTATTCAATCAAAGGATCCTAATACTATAAATTATATATATATATATATATATATATATATATGTATATATATTATTCGCAATTAACTTATTCTTATTTACTATCCAGCGTTACATCTTCCTTTGATTGAATCTCAACCGTACAAAGTTGACGGTTACCAACGGTTCAAGGTGGTTATCAGCGGTTGCATGATCTTCATAATTGTCTTCTTTGACTATTTGAACTATATCTTATACACGAACAAGCTTTCCTATATCTTCATAATCCTTTTGGTTATCATCTTCTTCAACTTATGCTAATAAGAGAATTGGATCTTCGTCTTCTATTATGAGATGTGATGCTTGCTTTAGGACATTCGGCTGCATAGTGTCCTTGATCATTGTAGTTATAAAACCTTACCTTGCTTTTGTAAAACGCGGTATTGTTTTGGTTTCTTGGATATCTTTTCCTTTCTTCATAGTTATCATCATTTTCCATGAGGTTTTCATGTGACATAGTTTCTCTTCCTTCTTCTTGTCTAAATCTGCCACGGCCTCGACCACGTGATGGATGAAAACTATCTCTTCCACGACTTGACTTGTTTTCTTGACGGGTGAACATCGGTGTTTCTTGATTGTCCACTTGACCTTCATTTAATAGATTTGTTTTTTCTTCAAATGCTTTTAATCTTCCAATTATTTCATCTAAAGTTGTTGATTTTAAATCAATAAACTTTTCAATGGTTGCTACGATTTGGAAAAACATTTTAGGTACAGAGCTTAGAAGTTTGTGTGCTAAAGTTGGTTGATCAAACGTTAATCCCAGACCACTTGTTTAAGTGAAGATACTATTAAGCTTTGCGGTGAATGAATCGATAGTGTCTTCTTTTTTCATTCTTAGTAACTCAAATTCAGTTTTGAGTGTTTAAAGACGTGCCTTTTATACTCGATCCACACCTACATGTCTTGTCTTAAGTGCATCCCAAATTTCCTTTGTACTTTCATAATTTGCAACTTGTAATGTCATATCTTCAGGTAGTGCTTGAAATAAATATACAATTGCTGTCAGTTCTTTTTTTAGTTGGGTTGCGTATTAGCATTAGGTTCTATCATTTCTAATAATCCATTTGCCTTGAGTATGTTTTCATGCGGATGGACCATATATTATAATTTGTTGATTTCAAAACGGTACATTAGAATTGAGAAAATGAACTCACATCTTTGTGTATTACAACTGCGTTTTTGTTGGAACTTGTCGATAATTCTTTTGTCATCTAGACTTTAGTTTTCTTCTAACAAACTTGATTTCCTAAATCTAACTTTCTTGAAAAACATAACCCATGAACAATACTTGTTTTTATTTCAATATCCTTTGGTCACAGTCAGTTTCTTAAAATTTTCACTTTCTTGAGTAAAAACAATATTCATAATTTTTTCTCCTTGATTTTGACTTGAAATTTTCACCTTTTCTTTTGACTTTAACTTTTCCTTTCCTTGGCTTTTAATTCCCAAAGTCTTCTTTGACTTTTCATTTTTTTTTGAAAGGCGAAGATGTTATTAAGAAAAAATATATTACAAGCTATCCAGGGGCTAGGCAAAACAATACAACAAAAGATTAATTTTCCTCAAATTTAAAATTACACCATTCCTTCCATTTCAAAGATTGAAGTTTTGATCTGTTCTTAACCCATAAGAAACCAACTACCTTTATCTCCTCAATTATGTTTTCGATGAAGACTTTTTTTTTCATACCGTAATTTGTTCCAGGCTCTCCATAATGACCAACATGCTGTTAGGATAATAGTTTGCTCCATCCTTCTTTGTCTGGGGTTGGAGTCAATATGTTTATGGATTTCCAGCAACTCTTGAAATGAAAATGCAAATATTGGTTGAATGCGACTCCAAGACGAGACCCAATGCCATATAACGGATGCTATATAGCAGGAGGTAAAAATATGATCGACTGTTTCATTTAACTCCTTGCATAAGGGACATAAGGTCGATTCCAATTGTACTGTTCTTTTTTGTAAAGCGACCAAGGTTGGAAGACAGTCCATTTGTGTTCTCAAACCAAAGATATTTACTTTTAACGGGACCCATTTGTTCCATTCAAATAAAAGGGTGTTAACCTGTGTATTTGGAGGATTGAGCATCAAACGCACTATTCTGGTGGAGAAGGAACCTGGTTGGGTCTTTGATCCATTGCCGCCAATCAGATTTATTTTTAAGTTGAAACTGATCCATGATGAGATTGAGATGATTTAATTCTAGTAATTCTTCTATCATCAACGGCTGCCTTTTCCATTCATTTCTCCATTCCTCTGCTGTGCTTCTTGAGGCCAGTTTTTCTGTAATATTGCATCCTTTGTTCACTGCCAGTCTAAATAAATTAGGAAATAACTCCACCAATGGTTTGTCTTTATACCACATATCTAGCCAGAATCTAATTTTCGATCCATCCCCCACTTCACATTTTATTAAATGTTGGAAGTTAATGTTTACTTTATAAAGGATCTTTCCTATTTTGTTAATGTTGCACCAAACACTAGATTGGCTGGCAGGAGGGTATTCCCACGTGTTTTTATTAAAATGAATGGCATGAATCATCTTCCTCCATAATCTTTCCTCTTTCGGTTTGTACCTCCATGACCATTTAGATAATAAGCTTATGTTCATGTCTTTTAAGGAACATAAGCCTAACCCACCTTCTTTTTTTTCTTTTATTACTTGCTCCTATTTGACCCAATGTATTTTTTTTTTATTCTCATCCTCACCCCATCGGAACTTTTTTCTCATACTTTCCAATTTATACAGTACCTTTTTTGGAGCATTATAAATAGAGAAGTAGTATAAAGGGAGGTTGTTAATAACTGCTTTGAGGAGTTTCCACTTTAATAATCTGGATTCAAATGCCTCAATAACCGGCTCCCAGTTGTTATACAGATTCATGTTCGCGCCCATTTTTAATCCAAGATAGTAAAATGGTAGGGTTCCTCCACTGCATTTAAGAATGGAAGCCATGCTTCTAATGTCATCTTAATCCACACCGAGGCCATAGAAGCTAGACTTTTAGGTGTTGATTCTCATTTCGGACACCAAATGAAAACATCTCATCATTCTCGCCATATTTTTGATATTTGCTTCTGACTAGTCTCCGAGTAGGACTACAGCATCTGCATACAGAAGATGTGTAAGAGAAGGCCCATTATTAGGAGTATCAATTCCTCGAAAAATTCTTGAAAAAACAGCTTTGTTAATAAAGCATGTAAATATGGAGAGTGTTTGTTCTCAGGGTGTTCCAGGATCTGGCAGTTTGTTTCAGTGGGAGCCGGTAGGGACGGAAAACAGGTCAGGGGCAGATACAGCCATGACTGATATGTTGAAGCTCGGGGGAGCTTCAACGGGCCTTCTGGTTAACTGATGAGAAGGCCGTTGCAACCAGGAAGACGAGGAAGATTACAAGAGATACAAGTGTTCATATCGGAAGGCAGTTTGAAGATGATCAAGCCTCCAAGTAGGAGATTGTTGGGTTTGTGGAGTCTTGATTTGGGCTCGGGTTAAACACAACTTAGTGGCAGATTAATTAAATTAAAGTCCTGGTCCGTTTTATTTAATTTTAGCCCATTAAGGTTTTCTTAGGGATTAAGTTGTAAACCTTAATTTTCCCTATTTATATTGTGTATTGTACTTGTAATTTCTCACGAGTGAGGCAGAAAGCAATAAAAGAGTATCCTGGTTGCAGCCCGTGGACGTAGGTCACATCGACCGAACCACGTTAAATCTCGCGTGTTCATCTTTGTTATTATTTTCTCTCACATGTTTCTGCCTGTGTGTTTGTGTGCGGTTTGATCCTAACAGGATTGCCGTTTACGACAACCCTTGAGAGAGCCGCTGGACAATCTTTGTTTGAAGATTGAAGTTTATATCTTTTTTTATTTGGGGTGTGGCGGCAGGATAAAAACCCAAAAGAAGGTTAGTACCTTTATTTAATTAGAAAAGCAAGAGTTAATAATGTTAGAAATTAATCTTGATGTTCAAGGGTGTATACGGGTGAACCAAGAAAAGATGAGGGTAGAATTAGTTAACATATAGAATATGTTAGTAAAGGTAAATATTAGGAAAGTATTGAATGTTTTGGCTGTGAATGGGCTGTCATTCCAGCTGTGTTTGAGTTGTGATGTCATAGTTATTAAGGTTAGAAGTAGAGTAAAAGAGGATCATCGTATAGAGTTTAAGGTGTGGTCTTTTGTTCTTCATATTTATAATAAGAGTCGTGGTAGTTCCACTTTAATAATCTGGATTCAAATGCCTCAATAACCGGCTCCCAGTTGTTATACAGATTCATGTTCGCGCCATTTTTAATCCAAGATAGTAAAATGGAAGGGTTCCTCCACTGCATTTAAGAATGGAAGCCATGCTTCTAATGTCATCTTAATCCACACCGAGGCCATAAAAGCTAGACTTTTGGGTGTTGATTCTCATTTCGGACACCAAATGAAAACATCTCATCATTCTCGCCATATTTTTGATATTTGCTTCTGACCAGTCTCCGAGTAGGACTACATCATCCGCATACAGAAGATGTGTAAGAGAAGGCCCATTATTAGGAGTATCAATTCCTCGAAAAATTCCTGAAAAAACAGCTTTGTTAATAAAGAATGTGAATGCTTCCATAGCAAGAATGAAGATGAAAGGGGAAAGAGGGTCTCCTTGTCGAACCCCTTGGGTGCAAAGGAATTCTTTAGTAGGCGGTCCATTTATAAGAATTAAAGTTTTGGTTGAGACCAGAATGCTTTGAATCCCTGTATGCCATTTGATAGGAAAATTCATTTGAGCAAGAACCGAGTCAATAAAAGTCCATTTAAGGCTTTCAAAGGCCATTTGAAAGTCAAATTTGAAGATGAAGCCTGCTAAATTGGATTTTTTGGACCCTAAAATAAGCTCATTGGACCGTCTAAAATGCTTCGATTTGCAATAAAGGCAGTTTGAACATCTTAGATAACCGAGATAATGGCCAACTTCAATCGATTTAGTAACACCTTGGATATAACCTTGTTAATGCATCCAATCAGAGTGATTGGCCGATAGTCATTAAAAGTAGTCAGATCATTTGTTTTGGGGACCCGAGTGATAAATGATGAATTGTAGCCTGTGTTTAACTTCTCTTGCTCAAAAAAATGCACCATCATGTTATATAAAATCCAACTCAAGAATGCTCCAAAAATGTTTAATGAAATGGAAATTAAATCCGTCTGGACCTGGTGCTTTGTCCCCATCTCATTCCCAAACTGCCTCTTTTATCTCCTTGCGATTAAAGGGTGATATTAAAAGGTTTGTTTGGTATTCATTTAAGGTTTTTATGTTATAGCAAGTGAAAGAGGGCGTTAGAAAAGCTGGTTCTTTGAATTTTGTTTCAAAAAAATCAAATGCTGCTTGTTTTTATTTTGATTGGATCCGTAAACCAATCATCTTGAATCATCAATCCATTTATTCTACTTCTGCACGTGTGGATAAATAATTTATAAGGCCATGAAAATAAGCGGAGTTCTCATTTCCATCTATTGCCCACCGATCCCTTGATTTTTGTTTTAGATCATCGCCTCTTTCTTTGTCTATCTCCTGGAATTTCCTTTTGTAGGCGATGCAAATTTCCTTTTCACCATCTGTTAAATCTCTGATTTTAACTATCTCATCTAAATTTTCCAAAATACTTGTTCATGAAGATTTTCTTCACGCCTTTTTCTTACTCACTTAAATTCAGTGTTTTGATGTTCGGATCGGATTAGTCGGTTCGACTAGTCCGACCGGGATTCGGCAAGGTCAACGATCCAGTTGCATATGGTTCGTTTTGTGCTGAGAAACTCGGCCGGTTGAAAGAGAACTTGTGGTCGAACCGGAAAACCAATTGAGCAATCGGATCGGTAGTCAGAACATAACCCTCAAACAGAACATAACCCTCAAACAGATAAGAAGAAAGGAGGGTTCATAGTTGGCTTTGCTTGTAGTTGAGCTAGAACCTTCGACCACTTATCTTGAAGGGGGAAGCAAGAAGTGAGATAGGCGATGATAATAAAGAACTGAATGTTATGAAAGAACTGAGATCGATTATGAAGACTTGAGAGAGAGAACACATATACTCGTAGATACTAAAGATTTGGAAGAATCAAGAAAACTGAATAGTCATTATCTATATATAATACTAAAGAGTAACTTAAAGGGACACTTGGTATATTTTTAGGCCCCCTAAGTTTATTTTTCCACCTCTCTCTCCTCTTAAATAATTATCTAAATTAAGAAATATTAAATAATTTTAATTCTTTTTTAGATTCAATTTTTTAATAAATTAAGAAAGATGTCTTTTTATTAATATTATTTTTAGAAAACAATTTTTTATACAATTAATTTTTTTTCTAAAACATCTAACTTTTTTTTAAAATATAAAATATTTTAAAATTGGTATTTTAAAAAGAAATTTTTTTTATAAACTAAAAATGATTAAAATTAGGAGTTATAATAAATAATTTAAAAATAACATTTTTAATACTGTTTGTTTTGAAAAGAATGTTTAACTTTTTTTGAAAAGAAAGTTTAATAACAAAAGTTTAAAAAATTGACATCGTTATTTTGTTGCTTATAGTTATTACTCATATGTAATTTTAATCATATCTTATTTTAAATTATCATTTTATACTTCATAAAATTTTATTATATTTAATATTTTATTTTTTCAACCCGTATAATACATGGGTTTACTAACGTTAGTATTAAATAAATAATAATCAGCAACTAATAAGAGATATTATGAACATTTATAGCCCGTTTCAACCCAATTTAATACTATATCTCTATATTTGATTACACGATCAAAATAATTCTGAATTGATCTAATTATTGCACATAACTTTTCAGTGTATATTATTTAAATATTAATTTCTTCATACTAATATCCTTACACCCACTCAATATCTGGCTTACGATTTGACCCGTCAAAAGTATTCCTTTTAAGTTTAAAAGAAGATAATTTTCTTTGACTGTCTATTTCGCTATGACAATAAATAAAAGTTAAGATCAATCTCTGTTAGGTGTCGGTTTATACTTGAAAGAGCTTATTTTTACGCATGATCAGCTTTATGACATCTTGTCACAAGTTAAGAGTAAAAATGGATTGAAGCTTTTAGCTTTAGATAATAAATGTAAACCTAATAATGTTACTACAAATGTAGTTTACGAGGATGTTTTTGCTCATTTGTGACTTTATAATCAAAAGTTGTTATGGATGCTTTTGCTCATTTGTGACTTTATAATCAAAAGTTGTTATGTCTTATTTAATATATAACACACTTAATTTTATTTTTATTTTTATGTTATTTAATAATTAACTCTTCATACTTTCGTGTAATACACGAGTAACTAAAACTAGTGCTGTATATTCCCAAGAATTTCCAGCTGTATTCAACATTCATATTAATACTATAACAATTGTTTGATTATTTATTTTGAGTTCATTAAATTTTAATTGATCATAATACGTTTGATTTTTAAATCAAGTATATGTGTAAACATTGTTTGTATCCACTAAATTACGTTATACACATCATATTTTATATTTTAAGTTTTTTTTTCTATTTAAGTAAACTATAAAAACAGATCAAAATATAAAATATTTTCTATTTTGTTAATTTATATATATTTTGAATATTATTTATGACGTCATCCGATCCGACCAGCAAACCAGCAAGACAATCGATTCGATATCCGATCCGATTATAAAAGCCACTTCTATTTCTTTTTTTTTTCTTCTATTTTTTCTTTTTTGACTTTCAAAAATAAAATTGGGAATTAGGGCAATAAACCGGGCAATAAACCCTTTTTCTCTCATCTTCGATATTACGAACAACAGGCAAATCACAAACCGATTTTCTTCTTCAATGGTTCACGGGAATGATGGCGACACAATCGGTCTTGATGGCTTCTTCTTGGTCTGCAAGAACGACGGCGACGACTACCTTTCAGAATTGTTCTTTCGATGACTTTCTCTGGTTTTCTAACACGACAGGGGCAACCTTCACTCTATCGGCGGCAACAATGTCTTTTTCTCTTGTAATCTCAACCGGTATGTATTCTTTTTCTCAATCTCTGAATTTGATTTTTCTGAATCAAACTTATTTGAATCGATTTTGGGTTTCTCTGAAATTGATTTTGGGTTCTGATCAATTCATTCTCGTCTGGTCTGAATCGATTTTGTTTCTTTTGATACTGACCGATTTTGTTTCTTTTCGTACTGATCGATTTGATAAACTGAATCGATTTGTTTTTGAATCTTTGAAACTTTCTGAATTTGATTCACCACTTCTGAACAACAATGAAATCGATTTTAATCTTCTACTTTGGTTCTGAGTCGATTTATCCCTCTGAGTCGACTTGTTTTTGTATCCATTTCTTCTTGGTACTGATCGATTTGAATCGATTTATCTGGTTCTGAGTCTATTTGTTTTCTTCCTGGTTCTTGAATTTTGCAATTTTGGGTCTGAATCGATTTGGCACTGAATCGAGTTTACAACACTGAATCCGATTATTCTTATCGATTTGTTGTTATTGGAATTGTTTTCCCTTGTTCAGAATTGATGTAAACGGAATCGATTTGATCTTTGTTCTGTTTGATTTGTTCTTGTATTCTGCAATCGGGTTTGAATTGATTTATCACTGAATCAATTTAACAACGCTGAATCGATTATCTGATCGATTTGTTGTTCTTTGAATCGTTTTATTCTTTTGAAACGATTTTCGTCTGAATCGATATACTTCTGAATCGATTTTGGTTTCGATTGCGGTTTCAAGAACAAATCATTGATTAGAATTGAGCCTTAGGCTCTGATACCAATTGTGGGCCCTTTAGGATCGTTTAGGCTCTTGATTATGTTCTTGAATATGAAGAATTTGTGTATGTAGTTTGAGAATTTGATAGTACGTATGAATTGATAATGAATTGAACGTGTAAAGAACTAAAGATTACAGACCCTTTTCATGTTTATATACCCTATTTGGTAGTTTATAAGTTTCGGTCTTGACACACTAGACCCTTATACATACAAAAACTTTACATACTTTGACTCTAACTTAACTTTCTACTAATTACATACACAGCCCCGATAATATAACTATACCTAGATACACATATATGGATTAAGATAATTACTTTTCAACATGCTGAGATCCGGGAACAATGTGAGTGGCCAGATTCATGGTTTTAAAAAACGGCTAAGGCATGCGCCTCAAGGCGCGCTTCGAGGCGAGGCGCCCTAAAAACGAGTCTGAGGCAACGCCTTAGAGGGTTATAATGTTTGTGCGCCTCAGGGGGCTGAGGCGCTAAGGAAAGTTGCGCCTCGGGGGCGCCTTAGGGGGTTTTACCGTTTGTTTTCGATGTTTTAGGCTCTGTGTCAATTTCAAATATTCCATGTCTTCTTAATGTGTGTTTTTGATCTTTTTGATGAATATGATGATGAAACTAGTTTGTATTTTATTTTTTATGAGATATATAATTTTTATATTTATTTTTTAGTTCTGCCTCAGGCTTACGCCTCGGTTCGCCCCGAGGCTTACGCCTCATGAGGTGAAGGGAAAACGCCTCGAGGCTCGATTACGTACTTTTAAACTTTGGCCAGATTAAGAATCTTCTTATCGTTTGTGTTTAATTAGTTTCATATGCTGCTTACATGTAATACTGTTCCTTGTGACCTCAGGTTCCATCAAACATTGACAACAGGAAATGAAAAACAGAGGTAAATAAGGATCTTTGATCATCATGTAGTTGTTATTTTCATCGTGGTTTTATATTATGTAACAGTTGCTTTGTTCAGGTGGCTTATTCCGGCCTTACTGTCGTTGGGGAACCAAAATTGGTGTCTGTCCAGGTTTGTAATGAAAACGATGATTGATATGGTCTAAACTATACATATTAAATATAAATATTTCCTATACTTTTGAGTAACTCTTGAGTGGTTTCAAATGATTTTACTCATATTTGGTTCACATTCGCATTATATAGATTTCAAAAGACTATAAACTTGAAAGATATACTTTTTAACTAGATTTAAGATCGTTTAAGTGAAAACTTAAAACACTTTTTTTTTTTTTTTCTGTTAAATATTTTCTCTGCAATTAACTTAATATAAAGCATAGAAATCATTTAGCTAAATCTAAAAGAACAACAAATTAATACATAACACTAAATGGGTTGGGAATAAAGAAAATTAGAATTTACGAATAATATGAAATAGGAGGATTTGAAGTATTGAATTAATTAATAATATTGTTTAGTCATTTTTATATGTTTTAAATTTATGGTAAACCCATAATTATCAAATGGAATGTTGCAGGACACGTGAGTACTAAAGAGAATTAGGCATAAAAAAATGGGCTGGAGGCCCACGAATTGAAGAAAAGAGGCAGATGCCTCGTAACACAAAAAAAAAGACACGTGAATGAAAAAAAAACCTAATTCTAGAGGGAAAAAAAAGCGACGGCAGCAAGGAGAGTATAGGCACGAAAAAGAAAAAGAGAAGGTATTTTGATATTATTCAACGTTGGAGTTTGAGCACGATTGGAGAGCAAATCTTAAGCAGAGAACAAGATCTGAGAGTAACGATTGAAGCATTCAAGTATTGAAGATCATTCGGTTTCGTCTCGTTATCAATTATTTTTCTTTGTTTTATTGTTTCTCTCATTCGTGTTTATAAAGTTTGCAACTTTATTTTTGCTCTTGATGTTTTTGAATATTATGAGTAGCTAACTCTTTAGTACTATCTAGGTTGGGTTGAAAACTATTCATGTTTTGATTGAATATTCGGTTTTGATTTCGTATATTGTTTATTAATCTTAAAACTGATTATTTTCTCAATTAAAAAAAAAATTTTTTTTGATTTTTTTTACCAGAATTCAAAATGTTTGAGTGTTGCCAATTAACCAATGATCGCGCGTATTATTTGCGATTTTGCATCTATGAAATCAGGTCATCCATGCGAGCGCCATATATTATTTGTGCTTTTGCAGAAGCCAAAGCTTTTGGAATCTATTGTCAGTGTATTAAAGGGAAAGAAAATTGACTCCTACAAGAAAAGATTTGTGCAGGTGGTTAGAGACTTTCCTCCTGGGTGTGGACCAATTGCGCATCGTGGACAAAGGACGACATTGGTGAAGGCTGCTGTAAAAATAAATGCAGAAGATGGGGGAGCTTGAGGACCGTGTATGTTCTTTACGTGCTGCAGCCAACAACGTCGCTTTAACTCTTTCACCGCCATTGTCTGATAGTGAATGACTTGAATCTAAGTTTACTAATGTTTGCATTAAAGATATCTGTTCGTTTTATGTTTCATTTCAGTAGTAGCTGGAGTTTAATTTGGTTAGTGTTTAATGTGTCTGTGATACGAACCCAAGTCGTGATACGTACCTGCTGGGTCAAACTGGGTTGGGGCAGACCTGGTCAAGCTAGGATGGCGGGAAAAAGAGAGTAGATCTAGGAGGTGGGATTGGTATCTTTTAGGGTTTTAGTCAACTGATCACTCTTTTTTGTTTGTTTTTTTGTTAGTGCAAAACCCTCGGTGAAGCTGGTTCTCTTGGATGAGGTAGATGCAATGACTAAGGATGCACAATTTGCTCTTCGTTGAGGTAATTTGTGATATTAAAAGCAACTCAGTTGTACTTTTATTTGCTGAGCACTCACTATTGTGCACTTTTTCAATGCAGTGATTGAGAGATACACAAAAAGCACCAGGTTTGCACTTCATCTGCAATACAAGATTATTCCAGCACTACAATCAAGATGCACTAGATTTCGGTTTGCTCCTCTGGATGCTGTCAATGTTACAGAGCGACTTCAACATGTTATTAACGCTGAAGGGTAAGTCTGTGAATCTATTTTCTAAGCGGTCTCTTTGGCATCATTTTTGGATGATCCTTATTTTTCTCTTTAATATTGCTCAAGCAAGTTCTCTATATCTGGCATAAATGTTTGGCTGTTAGTATTAATCCCTCACAAGTTAAAGTTTAAGGATTATATATGTATATATGTCAAAGTATAGTATTGTTTACTACGTAATTAGGAGGGTTGATGTTGTAATTATATGTCCTATAAATACATATCCATATCAATGGAAACAATGATGTAGTTGATTGCAATTGTTCTTTCTATTCTTCTTCATCTTTATGTTCTTGGGCAACAATTTGGCATCAGAGCCACGTTTTACCATCGATCGATTCTGATTGCGAAGCCGCAAGCATTCTTTGGCCTTACACGGTTCACTTGATTGATCGTTACAGCATTAGAATCATCGATCGTTTATTGTTCAATTGATTTCAATTTGAAACCGCAGGCAACCAAGGCTTCACGTGATTTTGATTTGAAATCCGCAGGCAGCATAGGCCTCACGGATCTGTTTGAAAACAACAAATCGATTATAGATTGATAAAGTTCTGAATTTCTTGTTCTTAATCGAAGACTTATAACATCGACTTGTATCGAATCAAAGACCGCAGGCATTCTTTGGCCTCACGGTTCATTCGATCGTCCTGTTGCTTCGATTTGAAGAAGCCGCAGGCATTTTTCTGGCCTTCACGGTTCTTCGATTGATTGTATCAATTGTTTGATTGTTGTTCTGTTGAAATCCGCAGGATATAAGGCTTTTAACGGAAGTGATTGTAATCACCAAGGAGATCGATTTTGATTTGATATCATATCGTATCTAATTGAAATCGTAAACCAACCGGTAACGAATTTAATCCACAGGCATCAAAGGCCTTCACGGAATTGACATCGACACTTATACAATCGTGTGACTAAATCTTAATTAATTGCAGTCATCATTTAAACCACAGGGAATTGTTTAATCAAAAGAATAAAGACCTTTGATTAAACCAAAAGGGACTATATTTGTTCCTATTAAATCGAGAGTTAGACACCATAAAGAAATTGACTAACGCGATAGCGTTCGGTAGTGGTCAAAAGTCACTGCTTTGAGTTTTGATTCAAAACAAATTGATTTGGGTCTTTTGTCTCATCTTGATTGTTTTTGTTTGATTCGAAACCATCAAAGACAAGTATTCAAAACTACTTGTTCGATTAAATTCAAACAAATTAGTTCAAGATTTGTTTGGTCGTTTCGTTCGATCATTATTTTTAAATCATTGACCCGGTATTGTTCGGTCATCGGTATTTGGTTAATTTCCGTTTAGATTAGCCATTTATAAACAAAAGGATTGATCTTATGTTTAGAACCAATTTTTAATTTGGTTCTTGAAAATTATTAAAGGATTGTTTTATTAAAAACCTTGTTATACTCTTTGTATACATTTTATTATTAAGTGGTGACCATGACGGAATCACCAAAAGAAAAGAGTCCCGTTATAACTTATAAGGAAGCGGGAACAACTATTTCGAATTTTCAATGCCCTATGTTGAAATCTACAAATTACACAACTTGGGCAATTCGAATGAAGATCATGCTAGATGCAAATGATCTTTGGGAAACTATAGAACCCACTGCCCAAACGAATTCGGATAAGAAAAAGGACAAGTGTGCAATGGCATACATTAGCCAGACTCTATCCGAAGATTTAATCTTGCACGTACAAGATTGTAAATCTGCTAAAGAAATGTGGGATTCGCTTAAAACCTGACATCTTGGTGCAACACAAGTGCAACAAGCACAGTTGCAAAGTATTAAGTCTGAGTTTGAAAAGTTGCAAATGAAAGACGATGAGACCATCGATGCTTTCACATCAAGACTAACTAATATTGTTAGTAAGGCAACTGGTTGTGGTGCGAAATATGATCAACCCACGCTAGTTAGAAAAGTCTAGACCTCTATGCCAGATAGATTTATTCAGATAATTGCCTCCGTTGAGCAATTCACTGATCTAGATAATGTAACTCTAGATGATACTATCGCAAGACTAAAAACCTTTGAAGAAAGGATCAAGTCTAAAAGAGGAACTGAAGTTGAGACTCAAGATAAATTATTGTTCACTCGTCATGACAAGAATAATACTCATGGAAAACGCTTTGGAAATCGTGGACCAAAGAGATTTAACTCGTCAAAGAAGAATTGGGGAGATGGCAAGGGAAAGCAAGAAGACAAAGATGAAGGATCTTCTCAGAAATCCCGTTATAATAGATCAAAGAAAACTCATAGAGATTTGAGTAAGGTTAGATGCCACAAGTGCAAGAAGCACTGGCATTATGAGAATTCGTTTTTTGCTGCATTTAATCACTTGTTCTCCTTCCCTCTTCATCCTCCCTCATTCCTTGAAACAAGTGAACAAAAAGGACAAAACAAGAGATAAAAAGGTAAACAAAGAAACCAAGGATTCAAAGCCAAATATTTACTTCCAAATATGCATTGAGGTGTCACCTCATGTACGGTCAAGGTTTAAAAGAACGGAATCGAGCCTCGAGGCGTTTTCCCTTCGCCTCACGAGGCGTAAGCCTCGAGGCGAAACGAGGCGTAAACCCAAGGCGGAAATAATAAATAAATAGAAAAATTATATATCTTAAAAAAATAAATTGCTAAAACATCAAACAAAGCACTTTCCTAAGTAAATTCATCATTAAATTTAAAAGTCATCACCCATAATGTATCACAAAGTCTAAAACAAAACTTAATTCAAGATTTCATGAATCGATATCATAAAAACACAATTTACATAGAATTCGACAAACCCACAACAAAATAAAAAAACCGAAATGCAATTCCACCTCTATGACAAACAATTTACATCAATTTGAAGTTGTTGGGTTTGTGAAGGCTTTGGGCTTGGGCCCATGTTTAGTTTGTTATTATTTTCTCTCACGTGTTTCTGCCTGTGTGTTTGTGCGCGGTTTGATCCTAACAACTGGTATCAGAACTTCAGGCTCTTGATTACTATTTTTTTTTTAAAGATTACTGTGTCCGCCGCCGC
This sequence comes from Flaveria sonorensis, assembly GCA_025506505.1. NCBI lineage: Eukaryota > Viridiplantae > Streptophyta > Magnoliopsida > Asterales > Asteraceae > Flaveria > Flaveria sonorensis. The sequence goes on from CM046432.1 coordinate 84,232,903, forward strand.
CGTTCTGCTGCCGCCACCATCGTCGTTCTGCCGCCGCGCCGCCGCCGCCACTCTGCTGTCGCCACCCTGTTCTATCGAATTAGGGTTTCCTGTCAAACTTACTGTGTAGTTTGATTGTCTGCTGCATTTCAAAACTCATGTGCATTATCAAACTCGTTTGCTTTCCGTTTTTTGGAACTGGTTTTCATAGAATAGTGGTCAATAGAACAACACTCAAGTTCAGGCAGCCGACCATTGTTGTGTTTGTCACTATTCTCAGTTCTGACTTGACTGCTAAGCATCTGTGGTTAGGAATAATGGCTGAGGACGGGAAAACAAAGATTGAAAAGTTCGATGGTCATGATTTTGGGTGGTGGAAGATGCAAATGGAGGATTTGCTTGTTCAGAAAGACTTGGATATTGTTTTGGGTGAGAAACCAGAAAATATGAAACCAACTGAATGAGAAACTTTGGATAAAAAGGCCAAGGCGGTTATTAGGTTGTCGCTGACAAAGGATGTTGCGTTCAACATTCTGAAGGAAACTACAGCAAAAGGTATCATGGATGCGTTAGCTAATATGTATGAGAAGCCTTCGGCAGCAAATAAAGTTTTTTGAATTTGAGAGCTGGTTAATACAGAGATGAAAGAGGGAAGTTCGGTTTTAATGCACATCAACAACTTGAACTCGATTTTGTCAAGACTTGGGTCAGTTGGCATCAAATTCGAGGATGAGGTTCAGCCTCTACTATTGTTATCATCATTGCCTGATAGCTGGGCTGCTGTTACAGCGATTACTAGTTCCAACAACACGTTCACTTTAAATGGGGTTTGAGATATTATTATGGGCGAAGACACCAGACAAAGAAATGCAGGTGAATCATCAAGTGAATTACTGAATGTTGGCAGAGGAAGAAAGAATAATAGAGGTAGTGGGAGCAAGAACAGGAAAAGGAGTCAGCCTAGGGCTCGAAATGATGTGACTTGTTGGAACTATAAACAGGTGGGACACTTGACCGCCGGGGAACCCGTTAAGCCAAAAAGCCAAGAAGGCGTGGGGCGTTTAGGGTGAGACCCGTACTGATCACATGTTAGCATCCTGGATAAATACTGTGTAAAATCACCAACGTTCCATGATTTCTCTTGATCTTCTGCTCTTGTCTGAGATTTATGGTTTTCAGGAATCAGTGTCCAAATGATCAAAAAGAAGTCAACACTGCAGCAGACTACTCAGACGATTATGCTTTAATCTGTAGCGTGGAGAGCAATGTGGATTCCTGGGTCATGGATTCAGGAGCTTCGTTTCATGCTACCCTCAGCAGCGAAGCATTGCAGAATCTAAAAGGTGATTTTGATAAGGTAAGACTGGCGAACAATGACGTTCTTGATGCTACGGGCATGGCTGACATGGATTTAGTTACTTCAGTTGGTTAATGGACTTTTAAAGATGTCAGGGTGATTCCTGATTTGAAGAAATCACCCTGACATCTTTCAAAGTCCATTACCAGCTGAAGTAACTAAATCCATGTCACCCATGCCCGTAGCATCAAGAACGCCATTGTTCGCCAGTCTTACCTTATCAAAATCACCTTCTTTTAACTTGTTGGAACTATAGACAGGTGGGACACTTCAGGAATCAGTGTCCAAATGATCAAAAAGAAGTCAACACTGCAGCAGACTACTCAGACGATTATGCTTTTATCTGTAGCGTGGAGAGCAATGTGGATTCCTGGGTCATGGATTCAGGAGCTTCGTTTCATGCTACCCTCAGCAGCGAAGCATTGCAGAATCTAAAAGAAGGTGATTTTGATAAGGTAAGACTGGCGAACAATGACGTTCTTGATGCTACGGGCATGGGTGACATGGATTTAGTTACTTCAGTTGGTTAATGGACTTTGAAAGATGTCAGGGTGATTCCTGATTTGAAGAAATCACCCTGACATCTTTCAAAGTCCATTAACCAGCTGAAGTAACTAAATCCATGTCACCCATGCTCGTAGCATCAAGAACGTCATTGTTCGCCAGTCTTACCTTATCAAAATCACCTTCTTTTAACTTGTTGGAACTATAAACAGGTGGGACACTTCAGGAATCAGTGTCCAAATGATCAAAAAGAAGTCAACACTGCAGCAGACTACTCAGACGATTATGCTTTAATCTGTAGCGTGGAGAGCAATGTGGATTCCTGGGTCATGGATTCAGGAGCTTCGTTTCATGCTACCCTCAGCAGCGAAGCATTGCAGAATCTAAAAGAAGGTGATTTTGATAAGGTAAGACTGGCGAACAATGACGTTCTTGATGCTACGGGCATGGGTGACATGGATTTAGTTACTTCAGCTGGTTAATGGACTTTGAAAGATGTCAGGGTGATTCCTGATTTGAAGAAATCACCCTGACATGAGGTTAAGTTCGGGAATAAGCAGTGGAAAGTTGTTAAAGGGTATCTTGTCATTGCTCGTGGAAAGAAAATGGGTTCATTGTATATGGTCAGTTTACCGCCTGAAGGAAGTGACATTCCAGTTCAGAAGAAGACTAAAATCCAGTTCACAGAATCTCGTGGTCAGAAGAAGGTTTGCTTTGCAAGTAAGAAACCTAGAGTCACATGAAAGATTCAGTGTGAATGTGCATGGAAGAGTTCAGGAAAACCAGTTAAAGGATTTCGTGGCAGTGGGAGCACAGGTTGTGCTTTAGTCATAGTTCCTAGAAGACAGTGGGTTAAAAGAACTAATATTCCATCTAATAAAATCTCTCCAGATGATTACTTGCTGAATATGGAGAGTGTTTGTTCTCAGGGTGTTCCAGGATCTGGCAGTTTGTTTCAGTGGGAGCCGGTAGGGACGGAAAACAGGTCAGGGGCAGATACAGCCGTGACTGATATGTTGAAGCTCGGGGGAGCTTCAACGGGCCTTCTGGTTAACTGATGAGAAGGCCGTTGCAACCAGGAAGACGAGGAAGATTACAAGAGATACAAGTGTTCATATCGGAAGGCAGTTTGAAGATGATCAAGCCTCCAAGTGGGAGATTGTTGGGTTTGTGGAGTCTTGATTTGGGCTAGGGTTAAACATAACTTAGTGGCAGATTAATTAAATTAAAGACCTGGTCCGTTTTATTTAATTTTAGCCCATTAAGGTTTTCTTAGGGATTAAGTTGTAAACCCTAATTTTCCCTATTTATATTGTGTATTGTACTTGTAATTTCTCACGAGTGAGGCAGAAAGCAATAAAAGAGTATCCTGGTTGCAGCCCGTGGACGTAGGTCACATCGACCGAACCACGTTAAATCTCGCGTGTTCATCTTTGTTATTATTTTCTCTCACATGTTTCTGCCTGTGTGTTTGTGTGCGGTTTGATCCTAACAGGATTGCCGTTTACGACAACCCTTGAGAGAGCCGCCGGACAATCTTTGTTTGAAGATTGAAGTTTATATCTTTTTTTATTTGGGGTGTGGCGGCAGGATAAAAACCCAAAAGAAGGTTAGTGCCTTTATTTAATTAGAAAAGCAAGAGTTAATAATGTTAGAAATTAATCTTGATGTTCAAGGGTGTATACGGGTGAACCAAGAAAGATGAGGGTGGAATTAGTTAACATATAGAATATGTTAGTCAAGGTAAATAAGAAAGTATTGAATGTTTTGGCTGTGAATGGGCTGTCATTCCAGCTGTGTTTGAGCTGTGATGTCATAGTTATTAAGGTTAGAAGTAGAGTAAAAGAGGGTCATCGTATAGAGTTTAAGGTGTGGTCTTTTGTTCTTCATATTTATAATAAGAGTCTTGGTAGTTCCCACAAAATACCGAGTTTTATCTTTGTTTTTTCTGGGCCAATATTCTAACAATTGGTATCAGAGCGAGACGATCAAAGAGACCTGTGTGGCGGTGAAGGGAGATCAAGTAATAACCGAAGACGTAGACGTATACAACGAAGCCACCTGATCAGTTCTGTGATAGACTGACCGAAGAAGAACCTGCGACAGGTTTAAACCATGTGTGGTAGATCCATTGAAGGGCTGCTGATTGAATATTAAGGTTGCTGTGAGGTTCTGATCAAAGGGCTGTGTTTTGGGTAGCAATCAAACAGCAGACCAGATTTGTGAAGATTTTTTTTTTCTGCTGCTGTTGAAAGATCAAAGAGCTGTGAAAACCGGTTGCGAGAAGCAATCAAAACAGGGTACTGATCTGTGACAGATCAATTGAAGACAGGTTGTGTGACGCAACTGCAGTAGAAAAAGACCTGTGTGATTCATGTTATATCCGTGGAAGACGAACCTAGAGAGAAGGAGACTGTGTGAAGCAGCGAACGAGGTGAAGAAAACCTGTGTGATACAAGTTATAAAGGTGTGATATGATGTGGAGAAGAAGCTATTTAATCCGTGAAGGATTGATCTAGGTTTGAGCAGTGTGTGTGACACCGGTTGATGTGGAGAAGAACCCGGACAAACAGAAGGCAAGAAAGTTTTTCGTGTGACACGAACCCGGTAGCAATCAAAGAAGAAGAAGAAGAACATAAGCTGTGTGTAGCAGATTTGAAGATCAGTGACTGATCAAACTAGGAAGAAACGTGATTTCAGCGAGTGAAATTGATCGACTTGAGACAAGGTGACCTAAGGTGAAAGTAATAAGCCAGTAGGGACTGATTTTTGTCAAAAAAAAAAAAAAGCTGAGTGATTCAGTGTAGGAAGCAAAGCAGTGTGTAAAGCACTAGAGACCAGATCTGTGTGATTCAGATCCATCAAGAAAAAAAGCAGTTTGCTGTGTGAGATGACAAAGGAAAAGGAGAAAAAAAAAGTAGAGGACTTTACTCTTTGTGTGATGCAAAGATAGTCAAGAAGAATCTACTGATCGAACCTGAAGTAAAAGTTGTGATACTTGCAGGAATTTGAAGAGAAGACGTGGCCAAGGAAGAAAATATACAAGTCATAATTTTCATCATTGTGATGGTGATGATAGGGTTTAGGGATGTGATATCCAACCTTGAATATAAAGATGAATGGGACCTTTGAAAGTTCTTTCACATTCATGAATGGTGGTGTTAAGATGTGAAAGTTGTCGAAGAATTACAGTGAATCACTAACACGTGTTACTCGGAATTCTAGACCAAGGTGGTACAACATCAAGATTAAGGGCGAGAATGTTAGAAATTAATCTTGATGTTCAAGGGTGTATACGGGTGAACCAAGAAAGATGAGGGTGGAATTAGTTAACATATAAAATATGTTAGTCAAGGTAAATATTAGGACAGTATTGAATGTTTTGGCTGTGAATGGACTGTCATTCCAGCTGTGTTTGAGCTGTGATTTCAAAGTTATTAAGGTTAGAAGTAGTATAAAAGAGGGTCATTGTATAGAGTTTAAGGTGTGGTCTTTAGTTCTTCATATTTATAAAAAGAGTCGTGGTAGTTCTCACAAAATACCTAGTTTTATCTTTGTTTTTTCTGGGCCAATATTCTAACAAAAAAGATTGTATTTCTATTCCATCGAATTGATAAAAGAATGCAATTTTAATTGTTTTGTTTGAGCTATCAATTAGAAAAGACAAAAGAGGGTTTTGTCTTTTTTGTTGTTTTGTTTGAGCAATAAGGTGGTTCAAGTAATATTTTGTTGGTGGCTTAAGGTTTGATCATCATAATCTGGGTTTCAAACTTTGGTCTTTTGTTTGACTATTACTCATCAACCGGGGTTTTAGAAGTTAGGTTTTTTGTGAAGTTCAGTGTTCGGGATAGATTTATCTGCAAGGTTAATTGTAGAAGCAAATCGGTCAATTGACAGTGTTCAGTAGAACAGCCGTCAAGTTCAGGCACGTGCCATTGCTGTGTTGTTCACTGTTTTGATTTGCTTTTTGTTTGCTGCTTGAGATGGCTGAAGACGGGAAGGTTGTGATCGAAAAATTTAACGGTTCTGACTTTAGTTGGTGGAAAATACAAGTAGAAGCATTGTTATGTCAAAAGGACTTGGATATGGTACTAGAAGAAAAATCTGAGGAAATAAAACAAGCTGATTGGAAATCAAAGGACAAAAAGGCTCGTGCGGTTATTACATTGGCTTTGACAAAAAATGTTGCTTTTAACGTCATTAAGGAAACCACGGCTCGTGGTATGATGACTGCTTTTATGTATGAGAAACCGTTTGCGGCGAATAAGGTGTTCTTGATTCGGGAGCCGGTGAACACAAGGATGAAAGAAGGAAGCTCAGTGACTGCTCACATTAACAATCTAAATTCAATCTTAACAAGACTTGTATCTGTTGGAATTAAGTTTGATAATGAAGTTCAAGATCTACTACTGTTGTCGTCTCTGCCCGATAGTTGGGATAGTTGGTCTGGAACTGTGACTGCAATTTCAAATTCTGTGGGGACTAGGGGTTTCACTCTGAATGGTATTCGAGATCTAATTATGGGTGAAGAAGTCAGAAGAAAGAACTCGGGTGAATCATCTAATAATGAACTACTAAATGTTGGCAGGGGTCGGGGTAATAACAGGAACAGTGGGAGTCGGGGAAGGAGTTCATCTGAACCTAGGAAGAATGTGAAGTGTTGGAGCTGCAATGAGGTGGGACACGTTAAGAGTCGGTGTCCGAAAAAGAAGGAATTAAACACTGCTGTTGGAGATATGTCTCATGATGATGCATTGATCCTCAGTGTGGAAAACAGTGTGGACTCTTGGGTCATGGATTCAGGGGCTTCGTTTCACGCCATGGACAACGGGGAAACGATGGTGAAACATGGTGATTTTGGAAAGCTACGATTAGCCAATGACGAGATACTTGAGGTAACGGGCATGGGTGATATTGATCTGGTTACTTCACTAGGTACTACATGGAACCTAAAGAATGTCAGGGTGATTCTGGGGCTGAAGAAGAAACAGATTTTAGTTGGTCAGCCGGATGAACAAGGACTGGAAGTGAGGTTTGGTAGTGGTAAATGGAGGGTGATCAATGGTAATCTGGTTATTGCTCGTGGTATAAAGCGTGGGTCATTGTATATGGTTGAGGTACCTGCTGAGGGATGTATGTCCGTACCGGTTAAGCACGACAAAATCTGGTTCGCTAAAACTGGTGCTAAGAGAGTTCATTTTGCAAACGTGAAGTCTGGAGCAGGGATGTTAGGTGAACGAGTTCGAAAGTCTAAACCATTCAGGGGATTCGGTGACAGTGGGAGCACGGGACGTGTTCCAGTTACAAAGAACCGTTGGGTTTTAAAGACTAAGACTGAAAAATTCTCTCATGGTGATTGTTTGCTGAATTTGGAGAGTGATGGTGATCCTCGGTGTATCTTTGAATCCGGTGGAATGTCTAAATCGGTTAAGATAGAGGATGAGTCGTTGGCGGGACTAGCAACGACTGAGTTGGAGCTCGGGGGAGCTTCAACTGGCCCTTCCGGTACTTGATGACGAGGGGCTGCTGCAACTAGGAGATGTGATGGAGTCTTAGCTTGTTCTTTGGGAACTGGAGGCTTGGAAGACTTGTTTAAAGATTACTGAAGTTACTAGATGACTGGGTTGCTTTGTACTTGAATGGCGGGCTAGAATTTATCGCAAAGCCTTCAAGTGGGAGATTGTTGGGTTTGTGAAGGCTTTGGGTTTGGGGCCATGTTTAGTTTTCTTGTTCATTTAGTTGTTAACCCTAATTAGTCTCTATATATATCCATGTCATGTATTTGTAATCTTTGTACCGAGCAAATAAAGAAAACCCTAGTTGCAGCCCGTGGACGTAGGTCACACCGACCGAACCACGTTAAATCCTTGTGTCTTTTATTTTCTGTCTGCGTGATATTTGTTTGTGCTCGTGTGTTGGTTCCGTTGCGCTGCTTGATTCCTAACAGAAGTTACACTACAACAAAATCAAACTTCAAAGATGAAGCACATACAATGAGGGATCGAAGATCTTGTTGAAGATGGTTGCAGCAGCAAAATCAGAATGTTGGTCTGCGATGTAGGGTGTCGGCGATGTTGGGTACATGGGTCTGGGATGTCGGGTCTACAATTTGGAGTGTCGGCGATGTTGGGCTGCAATTTGGAGTGTGCGATGTTGGGTCTGCGATGTTGCTTCACGACTGACGTCTAAATCGCAGTTTTATGAGTCCGTTGTTAACCTTTTATTAGGTTAGTACTTTGCTTTCCCGCCCAAAGACCGCCTCTGCATTTCGAACCGCCTCACGTTTTTCCGAACCGCCTCACTTTTTTCCGAACCGCCTCGGTATACAAAGCGTACGTACCAAATACACCATGTGAGGCGCCGCCTCATATACGATTTTTTTCCGCCTTGCACCTCGAGGCGTACGCCTCTCCCGTTTTTTAAAACCATGTGTACGGTTTCTTACCGCCTCGCCTCGAGGCGCACCTCCGATCGTTTTTTTAAACCATGCTCTGATATGTTTCTAAGACTGGATACACCAACCTGGTCGCTTATCTTTGCTGAACTAAATATCTATAACTTGTTACTAACATCATATGAAACCCAATAGTTTTTTCGAGTACAATACAATTTATATTGCACTTCGACTTAAATGTTGATACGGAACTCATACCTTCTAAAAGCATTTTACCTAGGGAGGCAGGGATGAGGCCTTTTTCTGACTTGGGTTAACTGAAACATGTAGAACTAAGTACTTATTAGTAGCTCTAAACTTAGGGATGGTTTCTTGTAAACTTTTAATTTAAAAGTTGTGAAGTGGCAATGTTAGAAGACTAAAGTAGTGTTGGCTACTTATAACCTTAATAATAGGGATTGTTCCTTGCTTCTACAGGCCAAAACCTCTCCTATTGTTGAAGTTTCTCTTGGGGGTTTCTATCTTTCTGTTCATTCCCACTTTTGAACATAAAAAGTTTACCATAAGGTCATGGAGGTATAAATCAAATTGGGTACCATCTTGAACTCTTAACTTCTTTGTTGCAGCTAGTCACATCTGGGTCAACCTCCATAGAGTTGTTTTGGCTATCACTAAGAATATTCATATATATTTTTGAGGCAACCGGGTTGTTTTTCGACACTTGAAGTTTTTCTTAACCGAGTAATTAGACCTTGAAGTTTTTTTGTGGTTACGAGTAATGAGAGGAGAGCCCATACCCTTCATTGCCTTAGCAAAACTGAAACCTATTTTGTATCTTTCCATATTAGAAATCCGCCTCTTTGTAGTTAGGTCCTTGGCCTCCTAGTCATTCAACTCCACATCCTCGATGCAATAATCCAGGTCAGTTCCCAATTCATGGCAATGTCATTAAAGTATTCCCATTTGCCCACTGTTCACTCTTCCGACATACCACTGAGGATGGTTTTGGAGGCTGATAAAGCATTACGAATGACATCTTTTTGAGATTGGGAAATAATATAATCCGGGTCAAGACTAGGGTTTAAGGTTTGAGGTTTGAGGTTGAGGGTTTAGGGTTTTGGGTTTGCCTTGGTAAAATTTATTAACTCAAAACCGGATTACAAACTAAGTGCATCCCCCCTCCAAGGCGTTTTACCTTGGAAAAAAATCATATATTTCTTTATCTAGAAATGATAATGGTGCTGTAATTTGTTTCTCTGAATTGTACATCGACATGTTAGGATTTGAATAATGACATTGGTTTTGTTGCTCGAAATTGAATGGCCAAAAATAAATGATATTGTGGCTTTACTCTTGAAACAATACTTGATCTAAATTTGATCTATAGAAAAGTAGGTAACTAATTTTGAAATGAATAGCTCCTGTATAAGTAAAAAAAGAAAATGGCTTTACTCTTGAAACAATGCTTATATAAGGTCTTAAAACAAATGGTTTATTGATAAAATAAGTTATAAGCTTTTGTTCAACGGTGCCTTTAAGTAGCGTGATCATATCATGCTTTTATTAGACTTGTGCCGTCAGGGCACGGCCGTGCCTACCTTGTTTGATGCTCTAGTAGCATGCAGCCATGCATGCACGATAAGCAACAATGGGTCTAGAATGTTGGTTTCAGGCCCAAGATCATACTCAAAACTATTGCATTCATTCATACTTTGAAACTTACATATATAGAAGATAAACATGTAGTCCTAAAAATAAGCACCACTACTCCACTAGACCCACTAACTTGCTAACTACCCATGACCTAGTAAAATATAAAACACATGTGACTAAATATAAATTAAACTTGACCCATTAAGATAAAAGACTCATTCTGACCTGTTACGTGACCCGACTTGACTTAATCAAGATTAACGCAACATTCACCCCCTTAATCTTGATCTCGGTTCTCGGTTCTCGTTTCTCGTTTATCTTCTTTCTTTCTTGCTTATCTTGCTCTTTCTTTCTATACCCGGTACCGGTTTTCTTGCTAATCTTGCTACTTTCTTGCTTGATTCGAATCTTTCTTGCTTGCTTGCTTTGAATCATCTTCCTTGTTAACTTGCTTACTTTCTTGCTATCCGAATCACAAAGATACAGTCTTGCTACTTGCTATCTTTCTAGCTTGCTTTCTTGCTCTTGCTTTTGCTACTTGAACCTCGTAGGTCCATTCTTACTTGTTTAGTTTTCTTTTTAATCATTTTCTTCTACACCGTGCTCATAATTAATTTAGTAACCTGCTTGTGTGCCTGCATGTTTAAATTAATTAAGGTGCTTGCCTGGATGCTTTCTTTCTTTGATGGCGGCTGCAAAGACTTCAATTCTCATTGGCAGTGTCTAAGGATTTGTAAATAATCCTTGATTTTTGTGCCCAACATTTTTTTCTCTCTTTGCTTCTGCTCCGGAAACCTTTCTTCCCGCTGATTCAAAGACTGTTGACTTTTTTATTTCTTTTTTTCTTTTTGATCTATCTTGACAGATCCTTGCTCTTCTGCCTTGAACGATTGGGTCTTCAGTGACTGCTGTGGTCGCTTGCTGCTGCATTATTCTTACTCGATTACCTACTACTGCTTTAGACTTCCTTCTTTCGGACGTCTCTCGTTCTTCAGCCCTGCAGCCAATGGCTGCTCCTTCTAGCGAAACCGACTCTCAAACCGGCTCTCTCTTCTAACCTTGTGCTCTGATACCAAATGTTGGTTTCAGGCCCAAGATCATACTCAAAACTCTTGCATTCATTCATACTTTGAAACTTACATATATAGAAGATAAACATGTAGTCCTAAAATAAGCACCACTACTCCACTAGACCCACTAACTTGCTAACTACCCATGACCTAGTAAAATATAAAAAACATGTGACTAAATATAAATTAAACTTGACCCATTAAAATAAAAGACTCATGTTGACCTGTTACGTGACCCGACTTGACTTAATCAAGATTAACCCAACAGAGAGGCACTTGATTGCACAAGTTTTAACCCAAGAAGTCCAGCTTAAAAAGAGGCTGTTTGTTACTCAAAACACTCACACGCATAGTACACACTCACGTATATATGTGGGAGTAATTTGCAAAAGAAAAACTCACATTCTTTCATTGAATAAATTATAATATATATTAAACGCTTTAGTCGGCGGCTACAGTGCCACCGTACCCACACCTATGCATAGTGTACAACCTTACTATGCAATTGCTGTCTTCATCCTTTTTCTCGACAAAAGCGATAGAGATGAGAGAGAGTGGTTACTTCTTGATCTTCTCCTTCATCAGTCATCACTCCATATCTTCCCCTCTCTGCCCTCACCTTCGCAGGTGTCCCCCAAAACAACCACAAAACTCAAAACATCACATATACAACAATCGACAACAAAATCGTTGGATTCCGGGTAACCAAGCAAGCACAAACCCACGCAAAACCCCTAACAAACATCAACTTAACAAAATCAGTAGCAACCGGTACGGTTGAAGAAAAGAACCCGAGTGGTGGTTATCAGTTGACACCCGAGTGGTGGTGACGTCGGTATAGGTCGGGAGAGAACCCGAGAGAAGGATGCAACCTGTGCGGTGTGACATCCTACATATATCCCACATCGGCTGTGGACAGGAGAGATTCCTGGTTCATAAGTAATGTCTAGCATCTAATATCACCGTCGTGTTTTGGGCGTATTGGCTGTGGATGAGAGGAGAACTCCACAGTTAAGCGTGCTCAGGTGACAGCAATCCAGGGATGGGTGACCTCTCTGGGAAGTTTTCACCCGGGCAACCAAAAGCAAATCCGTGAGCTCCTTGTGGGCAAAGCGGTCAATATTGGTGGTATGAAAGGCCGGTTGTTACAGAATGGTATCAGAGTCACTCCTGTGCCATTCGGGATGGTGGGACAAACCTCACCAGGTATGGTGAATTCTCGGGCTCATCGAGGACGATGAGTCCAAAGGGGGGGGGGGGTTGATTGTGACATCTTACATATATCCCACATCGGCTGTGGACAGGAGAGATTCCTTGTTCATAAGTAATGTCTAGCATCTAATATCACCAACGCATTTTGGGCGTATTGGCTATGGATGAGAGGAGAACTCCATAGTAATCGTGCTCAGGTGACAGCAATCCAGGAATGGGTGACCTCCCCGGGAAGTTTTTACCCGGGCAACCAAAAGCAAATCCGTGAGCTTCTCGTGGGCAAAGCAGACAATATTGGTGGTGTGAGAGGCTGGGTGTTACATGCGGTGTGGTGGTTGAAGAAGATGATGGTATAGGTTGAAGATGGTTATGCCTTGAAAGAACTTTCAATTCCATTTAGCCTTTAAATTAACTTTTTAGTATTTTGTTATTAATATATTTGATAAAGGTACATGTCAAATTCATTATCAAGGATATTTGACCAAAGAATGATTGGTATTAGCATTTTCTTAGGGCACACGTTTTCCTACCGGGTGAAAGACATGTAGGGATGTGATTGGTTGTGAAGGTGATGGTGGTGGGGGATCTAGTGAAAATTCACTAGGTGAGCGTGAAAACCAAAGAAGAAATTAAGTGATGACCGGAGAATTTAACCCGGGGAAACCCGACTCTTGGTTTTAAAAAGCGAGAAGCACACCGAGGCGATATGTTCAAAAACAAAGTCGCAAAGCGGAAAAGCGTAGGGCTTTTCGTACACGACGCGCAATATATTAATATAATATTTTTAAATTAGGTACATATAATATTTACTATAACTATAATCTTTTTACACTTAAAATAGACAATGTTTAATAAGTTTTAGATCAAATATGATAAAAAGTTAAACATTAGGAGTGCAATATGTAACTTAGTATAAAAGATGCCTAATATAACTAAATGAGGGTGCATATCCTAACCCTAAGTTCCAAAACAACCATCATCCGTTTCTTCTTCACCATTGCCCTCTCATATTTTGCTGTTCTAAGCCTCAAATCGAAGGTATCATCTTCATCTTCATCACATATCTTCATCTCCATCATAATTCGACCCAATTTTATCCCCAAAAAGAAGCCCAAAAGCAAAAAAAAGCGTGCTGGAGCGCCAAAGCGTGCTCTTTATGCACACTACCGCGCCTCATGTAATCGAAAGCCCAAAGCCATTCGCCTAAGGTCGCCTTGCGCCTAGGCGCACCTCGGGCGCTCTTTTTTAAACTAAGAACCCGAGAACACAACGTCCTTGTTTAGGGGGAAAACAGGGGAACCCGAGAATCGAGACGACTCTGGGTTCTTTATGCATGATGTATGCCTTCTATGGGTACCCATGACATGTAGTATATCATAATAATTGATTATATTATGAAATTTTATTTGAACTTTTACACTAGAATGGGTAAGATCAAAATCATGAATGAAGAAGATCAACATCGTGAACGAGGAAGATTAGCAGTACAAAAGAACCCCGTAGCAACGCGTGGGAGTTCAAATTCTTGGTACATTAAATAGGAGAAAACCTAAGCTAACCACTACCTCCTACGTGAGCAGAAAACAAAGGAAAAATACCTACAAATTTGCTAAGCATCCCTTGATTCTAGACCTACTATTTTGACTTAATAAACACATAATAAACATGTGATGAAATGCTAAACTAACACATAAACAAAACAATAAACTTCATAAGTTTCTGCTGACCCATACTTGACTTGACCCTTGTGACCCTTGTGACCCGTGAAGCTCCTTAACCATGACCCGTAAACGAAACCCAAAACATCTTTGACCTTTTCCGGACACCCGATCTTCACCTCGGTCAAACTCTTACCGAATCCAAAGCCACCTGCTTTGACGGATCCATAACGCTTGTTTTTCACGCACTTCCGTTGGTAAAACTCTTATCATGAAACAAGTCGATCAAGCTTTTTATTTTTATTTTTTTTATTTTATTTTTTTATCACCTCTAACAGCCCCGGAACATTAATGTTTATCACCGGTCACCCTTGTCGTCTCAAAGGGTACTTCCACCACGACAACGATTGAACTGAAACACTTTCACGCTCCTTTTTCTACTGTAAAAACAATCCCGAAACAGCTACCTGTTGTCCCGAAACACCCCGGTAACCTGATGCGTTTGCCTCGCAGCAAAGGGCTACTCGCCTCTTCGAAACCGACTCTCAAACCGGCCTTCTTCGCCTCTCGAGTCCTAGGCTCTGATACCAAATGTTGGTTCAGGTCCTTTTAAAACACACACACAGTGCACTCATGTATATATGTGGGAGTAATTTGCAGAAGAAAAACTCACATTCGTTCATTGAATAAATCACATTAAATAGGAGAAAACCTAAGCTAATCACTACCTCCTACGTGAGCAGAAAACAAAGGAAAAATACCTATAAATTTGCTAAGCATCCCATGATTCTAGACCCACTATTTTGACTTAATAAACACTGAATAAACATGTGATTAAATGCTAAACCAACATATAAACAGAACAATAAACTTCATAAGTTTCTGCTGACCCAAACTTAACTTGACACGTCTGACCCGTGAAGCTCCCGAACCATGACCCGTAAACAAAACCCTACTAACCTTGCCTGCTTGATGTTTTGAGGAGTTTTAAATTATTTTTCTGTTTTTATTCACTTAGTTCCTCTTGTATGATTTATAATATAATGATTGGACCTTAACTCTTGATATGCTTCTAAGACTAGATACACCAACCTTGTCACTTATCTCTGCTGAACTAAATATCTGTAACTTGTTACTGACATCATATGAAACCCAACAGTTTTTTCAAGTACAATACAATTTATATTGCTGTTCGACTTAAATGTTGATACGGAACTTATACCTTCTAAATAGATGCTAGAATAATGAGAATGATGTACCAATTCTCTACTTGTTTTTCTAAATAAAATCTGTGCTGACTACTTTGAAAGTTAGTCTTTGTGCCATTTGTTTTCTAACATTTGGTATCAGAGCCTGCTCAAAAGGTCCGATCAGCAATTGCCAACTCAGGTCGAAGGAGTCGACTACTTCATCAACAACCAGCAGCCTTGAAAGAAGTTTGAACAAAGTAGTCTGCTGCCATGGGCGATAATGGTGGTAACAACCACAAAAACAGCACTGTTGCGGTGGCTCAATTTCGTATCAATGTCCTATGCTTACTGCAACAAACTACACATCTTGGGCAATCAAGATGGAGTCGATTATGGATGCCCAGGGTATTTGGGATGCCATAGAACCACCGGGTAACACCGAGGTAGATTTGAAGATCCGGAAAAAGGCAAGGGCCTTTATCTTCCAAACGCTACCAGAAGAGATTCTGCTGCAAGTGGCTAAGCATAAGGAGGCTAAAGAGGTCTGGGATGCTGTTAAGATACGGAACCTTGGAGCCGATCGGGTACAAAAGGCTCGGATTCAAATGTTGAATCAAGAGTTCGAGTTGTTGAACATGAAGGAGAACGAGAGCATGGATGATATCACAAGTAGGATTGGTGCGATTGTATCCAAGTTTCGAGCACTCGGATCAACAATTGAAGAAGCATTTCAAGTGAAAAAGCTTTTGAATTCAGTCCCTGACAGATTGCTACCGATTGTTGCCTCGATTGAACAATATTCAGATTTGGAGACCATGCCTTTTGAAGAAGCTGTCGGGCGTCTTAAGGCGTTTGAAGAGCGAGTTAAACCCCGTGTTCCTAGCAAAACCAGTTCTGATCAGCTCTTGCTTACCAAAGGTGAATGACAAGAAAAACAAAAACAGCTTGGAAGGGACCGGGGCTCAAGCTCATCGGATTACTGAGGTTGTGGTCGGGGCCGAGGCAGATCCAACTACCGTGGAAGAGGAGGGAGATCCTTTTCCAACAGCAATCGTAAAACTGACCAGGGGGAAATCATACAGGTAAACAAGAGAAAAGGTGTTATAATTGTGATAGATATGGTCATTTTGCAGCTGATTGTCGAGCCCCTAAAAGAACCGAAGATGAAGCAAATTTGACAAAAGAAGATGATGATCAGACCCTTCTGATGGTGTCAAAGGAAATGGTATTGCTAAATGAAGAAAAGGTATTCCCGAATGGTTATGCATGAGACAAAAGTGAAGTCGGTACGTGGTACTTGGATAATGGAGCAAGTAATCACATGACCATTTAGCGAGTTGGATGAAAAAACAAGCCGGGTCAAATTTGGAGACGGGTCAGCAGTTGTTATCAAAGGCAAAGGTTCAATCCTTTTGCAATGCGAGAATGAAGACCAAAAGCTTATTACAAATGTCTATTACATTCCAGATTTATGTAATAACATTCTAAGCCTTGGTAAATTTGATGAAGGAGGATGCAAAATAATTATAAAAGATGGCATCTTGCATCTATATGAAAGAACGGGAGCCACACTTATGAAGGTAAAAGATCATAAGGAATTCCTTTGATTAACCACCATTCACAGTTGTGTGATGCATGCTTGGTCGGGAAACAAAGGAGATCAGCTTTACCAACCAAAGCCTTGTACAGAGCATCACAGTCATCGGATTTAATGCTCGCTGACCTTTGCGGGCCTATTACACCGAGTACTCCATTGGGCAACATGTATTTTTTACTGATTGTTGATGATTTTAGCAGGTTTATGTGGGTTCGCATAATAAAATCCAAGGATGAAGCTTATGAGGCTTTCAAGGAATTCGAACAAGCTGCTGAAATAGAAATCGGTCACAAAGTGAAAGCTTTGAGAACTGATTGTGGATGGGAGTTTATTTCAGCAAAATTTGAACAATTATGCAGCGAACATGGGATCAAACGGTTCCTAACGGCCCCGTTTACACCACAACAGAACGGTGTGGTGGAAAGAAGAAATCAAACGGTTCTTGGAACTACAAGGTCAATGATGAAAAACATGAAGATGCCAAGATGGATGTGGGGTGAGGGTATACGACACGTTGTGTACATTCTAAAATGAACCCCAGCCAAAGCTGTTGAAGGAAAGACTCCCTATGAAGCCTTAAAGAATCAGAAGCCAAAATTAAACTACCTAAGGGTGTTCGGGTGCACAACTCATGTTAAGGTTCCATAAGTCAATCTCTCAAAATTAGATGACCGAAGTGAACCTATGGTGTATCTTGGAAGTAAGCCGAGAAGTAAAGCCTACCGGATAAGCCGTGGAATTGGGAGTCTAAAGAAGGTGAAAAATGGGTCGAATTTACTGTTGAAACCGAAACACACGAAGCTGTGTTTGATTTAGCCCAAACCTCGCCCAATCAAAGCGAGGGAATTTCTACAACAGGTGAATTGTCCTCTTTTGGCAGCACAAGAAATGATAGCAGCAGCTCTCTGGATGATTTCGGTGACTAAACACAGTCAACTTTGGGCCCAAACAGCCCAACACCTGGGCGATTCAGTCCAGAACAGCCTGGTTCATCAGGTGAGAGCCCTGTTTCCAGCTCCCATTATGATGACACACCTCCCAAAGGTTTTCGGCAGGTGAATAATGTGTATTCAAGAACACATTCATTCAGCAGATTCCATTCAACCCACCTCAGTTCGATGACTCAGATTTTCTGCTGTTAAATGAGGAACCAGCCAATTTCAAAGAAGCTAATGAAACCAAAGAATGTAAGCTAGCTATGCGAGAAAAGTTAAAAGTCTATTGAGAAAAACAACACTTGGAAACTGGTTCAACCACCTAACGAGGTTAAACCAATCGGTTTAAAGTGGCTTTATAAAGCAAAACGAGATTCCAAATGTGACATAACTCGCTACAAAGGGTTATGTTCAGAAACATGGTGTTGATTATGAAGAGGTTCTCGCCCCTGTTGCTTGGATGGAATCTGTTCGGCTAATTCTTTCCTTGGCTGCAACAAGTGATGGCAAGTTCACCACCTCGACGTCAAGACTGCCTTCTTGAATGGTGATTTGAAGGAGGACGTCTATGTATTTCAACCCGAGGGGTTTGAGAAACCAGGGAAGGAACACCTTGTATACAAGCTCAATAAAGCCCTATATGGCTTGAAGCAAGCACCAAGGGCATGGAATTCTAAGCTGGATTCAACTCTAAAGCAGATTGGCTTTGATCGACGCCCAAAGGAGCACCACGGGGATGATCTTTTATTACGGGGGAGGTCCGGTAGCATGGTGTAGTCAAAAGCAACAAACTGTTGCCTTATCTTCCTGCGAGGCAGAATTCATGGCAGTTGCTGCTGCTGCATGTCAAGGGGTCTGGATGAAAGGTTTACTTGAAGAAATTACGGGTCAAACTATGGAAGCGATCACTATCTATGTGGACAACACGTCAGAAACCAAGTTAATTAAGAATCCCGTTTTTCATGGACGTAGTAAGCACATTGACATGAAGTATTGAAAATGGGTTGGTGAAAATCGAGTATGTTAGCGGCAGGGAACAGAAAGCTGATATTTTGACTAAAGCTCTACCATGTATGAAGTTCTTGGAGATGAGAGAATTCTTTGGAGTCAAGGAATTGAATGCTGGAATTAAGGGGGGAATATTGGTTAATTCCAAGATTTTGGCAATCAAGGAAATCAAGACAATCAAAGATTTAGGAATATTATTGCTGGAACTAAGCTATGATTGGTTTCTGTCTATCAATTTCAATCTTTACTTTTTTTAGTTGATGTTTTCTTTCCCTTATAAATAGATGCTATAATAATGAGAATGATGTACCAATCCTCTACTTGTTTTACTTGATAAAATCTGTGCTGACTACCTTGAAAGTTAGTCTTTGTGCCATTTGTTTTCTAACAAGGAAGGCTTTGAACATTTTGCAGGTCACTTTATTTCTTGTCACTATTTGTTTCAGTTTACAGTTTCCTCAATTCTTATTGTGTGAATATTTGATTCTTTACATCTTATTTTAGTTGCTGACATTCAAATCCTTCGGTCGACTTAGCTCTATTTTTGTAAATTTTAAAGGCCCTTAAAGTTCTAAGGTTAGTGTAATTTCATAGTGAACTTGTGTGGGTTGAATACATGAGTTTAAATTATAGCAATGAATTTATAAGGAGGTAAAAAGTTGTTTCTTAGATGTAGTGTAGTCATGATCCTAATTAGTGTCTTGGATGCTACAACCATTTTTTCTTTTCTTTTCTTTTAAATTTAAGCCAATACAGTTAAAGAAGATAGTGTTGTGGTTTTATGTTTCTGTCTTGTGATGACAATTGGGTATCTTCTGGTTTATAAAGATGAATTGTTGTAGTCTTGATAGTATTTATAATTCCACGAAAAGTCTTGATTTGGATTTGTTTTATAAGTAAATGTATCGTCATTTCTTACAAAAGTTGAATGTTTATCTTTTTTTTTTTTGTTGCAGGGAATGGTTACAAACCTTTGGGACCAAATGATCTGGAAGATGGTAATTTCTTAGTGTGGTTTTGGTTTGGCATATGACAAGGATAGGTAGGCATCATAAGGGTCGGATCATAACATATTTCATTAGATTAAAATGTTTATATTGTTTGCGTATATTGTTATGATGTTTCTATCGTTTGCGTTTGTAAACTATGAAAGAGATTTATTTTTGTATTTTATTAATAATTTTTGAGATGTGGATCAAATGAATCTAGATTAAGATGCTAAGAATCTAGATTAGGTGTAAATAGCGGGTTGAGGAACATGTATGTTATTTATAATTCCCTTTTGTAATAAATAGCTATGATTTGGAATGTGCCAATTTTTAAAAATTTTCCCTGCCATGTTGTCCTCTTAATAACTTATAATTTATGTATGCATTTACTTTTTCATGAAAGTTAATATTTTCCTCATCATACGAAACAAAATAGTTACATCATTATGTTAATGAACTAACCGGCCACTGGATAGGTATAAAAATAGTTAACAATATTTGAAACACAACTACGACAATAACAACGATGACGACGACGTTGACAACGACAATAACAACGATGACGACGACGTTGACAACGACGACGACAATAACAACGGCAATGACGACAACAACAAGAACAGCGACAACGACAACGTACACGACAAAGATGATGACAACAACGACGACCATAATGATGATGACAATGACGATGATGATGACAGCGACTACCACCACAATGATGAACACAACGACAACGACGACAACAATGACCATGACAACAATGATGACGACAATGACGACAACGACGACGACAACCACAACAACAACAACAGGAAACACGAAAACAACGATAACGACAACGACAACAACGAAGATGACGAAAACGATGACGACCACGATGAAGACGACAACAACGACGACGACAACAACCACAATCACAACAACACAAACAACGACAACAGATAACAAGGATGGTGACAACAATGACGACCACAACGATGATGAGGACGACGACAACGACAACGACATCAACGACAATAACGACAACAAACACACCAACAACCACAACGACGACAACAATAACAACAAACATGACAACAACGATAACAACAACGACGTGAGACGATGAAGACGACATCAATGACGACGACGACAACAATGACAACGACAACGACGACAACAACGGTGACGACAACAACCACCACGACGACAACCACAATGACGATAACAAAAACAACAAACACAACCACCACAACGAAGACAACAACAAGAATGACAATAAAAACACCGACAACAACAATGGTAAAAACGATAATGAGAACAACAACCACGACAACAACAACGAGAACAACGACGACAACCACATCGACAACGAGAACGAGAACAATGACGACAACCACATCGACAACGAGAACGACAACAACGACAACGACATTGACAATGATAAGAACAACAACAACAATCACAATGACGATGATAAGAACAATAACTACAACAGCAATAACGAGAAAAACCACAACAACGATGACAACCACAACAATGACAACAAATACGACGATGACCACAACCACTACAAAGAAAACAACCACAACGACGATAATTACAACGACGACGACCACAATGATAAAAGCAACGACAACAATAATGAAAACGACAACAACAACAACAACAATGACAACAACAATAACAATAAGAACAACAACCACAACAATGACAATGAAAACTACAACGACGATAACAATAACAACCATAACTACGAAGAAAACGATAACGAGAACAACAATAACAATGACAACAACATGGACAACTACATCTACAATGACAACAACAAAAACAACGACAACGAAAACAAAGACAACTACAACAATGATGACGACGACAAAAACGACGACGACGACAATGATGATGGTGACAACGACGAAAACACCAACGAAGACAACCACAACAATGACAACCACAACAATGATGACGACAGAAACAACGACGACAACAACAACCACAACAACAACAAAAACAACAACAACCATAAGGATAGCAACCACGACGTAGACAACCATGACGGCGAAAAAAACAACAACGACTACCACAACAACCATAATAACTACGACAACCCTAATGAAAACAACAAGAATGACAAGAACAATGACATTAATGGTAAAGACATCGACAATTACGAAAACAACAACGATAACTACAACAACATCAATGATGATAACAACAACTACTACAACAGCAGCAACATCAACTACAACAACGACATCAACCACTGTAATGACAACAATAACAACAAAAACAATGACAAAAACGACGTCTTCAACAACGACAATGATGATGACAACGGAGACAATGATGATGACAACAACAACCATCACAACAATAACGAAGACAAAAACGACGACAAATACAACGACAACAACAATAATGAAAACAACAACGACTACTACAACGACAACAACAACAACAACAATGACAACAACAACGATGACGACAACGACAACAACCATAACAACACCACCAACGACAACGACAACAACAACGACGACAATGGCAAGAAAAACGATAACGATAACGATAATAATGACAATGACAACGGCCACCGCCACGACGACGACAACAACAACCACAAAAACGACAACAAGAATGACTATGACAACAAAAACGAAAACAACAATGACGACAACAAAAACGACAACATCAATGACAACAATAACAAGAACAACGACAACAACAACAGCAATGATAACAACGAAAACGACAACAATAAGGACAACAACAACGACAACAACAACATCGACAACAACAATGATAAAAACAACGACAACAACAATGAAGATAACAACGACGACAATTATGACGACAACAACAACAATGATGACAACAACAACAACAAAAACAATGACAACAACAATGACAACGACAATGACCATGATATTGACGACCAAAATGACAACGACGACGACAAATACGGCGACAACGACAACCACAACAACAACACTTGCAACAACAACGACGAAGGCGACGAAGACATTGACAACAACAACATAAACAACAACTACGATGACGAAAACAACCACCATGACGAAAACAATGACAACAACACCATCAACAACTATGATGACAACTCCACCATCACCGCCGCCGCCGATGTCAACAACAACCAGAACAGTAACAACAACAATCACGATGATGACGACAATGACGACAAAAACAATAACAACAACGACATCAACAACAACGACAACAACAACTACAAAACAACAAACACGACAACTACCAAGATGAAGACAACCACATCATCGACAACTATAATAACAACAATGACGACGACAACAATGACAACAACAACGACAACAATAACAATAATGACAACAGCAACAACAACGATGATGACAACAACAACAACAACAACAAAAACAACAACGACCATAACAACGAAAACAATTACAATAACGACCACAAAAACGATGACAATAACAATAACGACAACCAAAACGACGACGACGAAAACTACAAGAACAACGACAATGACAACGAAGACGTCAATGACAACAACAACCATACCAACATTGAAGACAACAAAAAGGACGATAACAACGACGACGACTACAAGGACAACAACAACAATGACAACAAAAATGATGACGACAACAACAAGGACAACTTCAACAATGACAACGATGGCGACGAGAACCACAACAATGACAACAACCACAACGAAAACACCAATGACAACAATAACAACCACAACGAGTAAAACAACAACGCTGACAACAACAATGATGACAACAATAACAAACGCAACGACACCACGATGAAGACAACCAAATCGGCGAAAACCATCACGACGACGACTACAACGACTACATCAACGACGAAAACAATGGAGACCACAACAACGAAAACCACCACAACGACGACAACCACAATGATGACAATGACGGGAACCACAACGACGACAACCGTAATAATGACAACCACCACAATGAAAAAAAAGCCAGGAAAACAATGAGAACACCACAACGAAGACAACCATGACAACAACCACAGCCATAACGACTACTACAAAGACAACAACAACAATGACAACAATAACGACGATGACAACAACAACAACAACCACAACAACACCAACACAACGACAACAAAAACAACAACGAAGACGATAACAACGATGAGAAAAACGATAACGACAGTGATAATAACGATAAGGATGACGACCACCACCACGACGACAACAACAACCATAAAAACGACAACAAGAAAGACTATGACAACAAAAACGACAACAACAACAACAACAAAAATGACAACATCAATGACAACATCAATGACAACAATAATAAGAACGACGACAACAACGAAGACGACAACAACAACAACAACGATAACAACGAAAACGACAACAACAATAAGGACACCAACAACAACAACAACAACAATGATAAAAACAACAACAACAAGAACAATGACAAAAACGATAACAACAATATCAACAACAATGAAAACGACAGCGACAACGACAACAAACAATAACAACAACAACAATGACAACAACAACCACAACGACAACAACGACGACGATGACGACAACAACCACAACAAAAACAACAAGGATGACAACAATGCAACTACAATGACAAAAACAACAATGAAGATAACAACAACGATGACAACAACGACAACAACAACAACAATGATGACAACAATGACAACAAAAACAGTGACAGCAACAATGACAACGACAATGAGCATGACATTGACGACCAAGATGACAACAACGACGACAACAACAAGCACAACAACACCTGCAACAACAACGACACCAACGACGATGAAGACATCGACAACAACAACATTAACAACAATTACGACGACAAAAACAACAACCACGACAAAAACAATGGCAACAACATCACCAACAACAATTATGACAACGCCGCCATTGCCGTCGCCGCCGACGTCGACAACAACCGGAACAATAACAACAACAACCACGACGATGATGACAACAACGAAAAAAAACAATAATGACTATAAGAACAACGACAACAACTACAAAAAACAACAAACACGACAATTACCAAGAAGAAGACAACCATATCATCGACAACTACAACGACAACAACAATGACAACAACCACAACAATGACGACGACAACAATGACAATAACAACAACAGCAACAACAACGATGACGACGACAACAACATCAACAACAACAATGACAACAAAAACCACAACAATGACCACAACAACGACAACAATAACAATGACGATAATAATAATGAAAACAATAACAATAACGACAACAAAAACGACGACAATGAAAACTACAAGAACAACATCAACGATAACTACAAGAACAACGACAATGACAACTACGAAGCCAACAACAATAACAACCATAACAACATTGAAGACAACAAAAAAGAAAATAACAATGACGATGACTACAAGGTCAACAACAACAATGACAAAAAGATGATGACAACAACAACAACAGCAACAATGACAACAAAATCAACGACAACAATAATGATGACAACAACGACAACAACAATAACCATAACAACATTGAAGACAACAACAACGACAACGACTACAACGATAACAACAACAACGATGAAGACAACAACAACAAAAATAGCGAGAAAAACGACTACGCCAACAACGATGACGCTAATGATGATGACAACAACAACAACCACAAGAAGAACGACGACAACGATGACTATGACGACGACGCCATTGACAATGACAACAACAACGACCACGAAAACAACAATGACGATAACAAAGATGACAATAACAACAACCACGACGATGACAACGATGACCATAACAACAACGACGATGACAACAAGAACATCTACTATAAGAACAACGACAAAAACGAAAAAACATGACAACTACCAAAACGAAGACAACCATGTCATCGATAACTACAATGATAACAACAACAACAACGACAACAAATACAACAACGACAACAACAACAACAGAAACTACAACAATGATATCAACAATGATGACGACAACAACAGCAACAACAAAAACAACAACAACCACAACAACAACGACAACGACGATTACGACGACGACAACAACAAAAATGAAAATGACGACAACAATGACAATGACGACAATGAAAACGATGACAACAATAACGACAATGGCAAGAAGAAGGATGACAACAACAACAATAACAACAAGGACATCAATAACAACAAGAACAACAACAATAACAAGAATGAGAACAACAACAACAACGATAACAACGAAATGACAACAACAATAAGGACAACAACAACGACAACAAACAACAACAACGATGACAACAACCACGACGACAACAACGAAAAAAAGAAAAACAACCACAGGAAAAACAACAACAATGCAACTACAACGGAAATAACAACAAGAAGAAAAATAATGACTAGAAAAACCAACAATGATGGCAACAACGGCAAAAATGACAACAACTACAACAAGGATAACAACAACGACGAAAACCACAACGATGAAAAAAACAACAATGAGAACAACAACAATGACGACGATGACAACAACGACAAAAATAACAATAATTACGACAACAACAACAAACAACGTCAACAACAACAACAAAAAAAATGACAACAACAACAACAAAAACAACAACAACGACTACAACAGCAACAACGATGAAGACGACTACAACTCTAATGACGACAACAATGACCACTAAGACGATGACGACAACAACGACAATAATAGCAATGACGAAGACGACAACGATGACAACAACAACAATAACAACAACAAAAACAACGAACACCACAACTACCAAGATAAAGACAACCATGTCATCGACAACCACGACAATAACGACGGTAAAAACGACGACAATGAAAACAACCATAACGACATCAATGATAATAACAATCATGACATCAACTATAATAATGTCAACCACAACGACAAGAATCTCCATAATGATGTCAACAACAACAACGACAACTACAACAACGATGACATTGACCACAACAACAACAACCACCATGACGATGACAACTATGACAACGAAAACAACCATAACAACAACAACATCAACAACAACAACAAAAATAACAACAAGGACAACAACAACGACGACAACAACAACCACAACAACAATGGCGAAGACAACAACGACAATGACAACAACGATGACGATGACAACAACAATAACAACCATAACAACGAAAATGACAACAATAACAACCACGACAATGATGACAAAGACAATGACAACGACTACTACGACGACAACGAAAACGGCAAAGATAACAACAACGACAACGACAACAATAATAACACTAGCAACAACAACGACGACACCACTAACAATGACGAATACTACGTCGACAGCAACCACAACAACAACAAGAACATAAACAACATCAACAACAACAAGCATGAAACAACAACAACCACTACTCTGAAGACGACAACTACAACGACGTTGATGACGACGACCACAACAACAACAACTACGATGACGACAACGATGACAACAACGACAACGACAAACAATCACAACAACAAGGACAACGACGACGACGACAACAACAATAAAAACGATAACTACCGTAATGAAGACAACAACATCATCGATAACCACAACGACAACAACAACGATGATGATGATAACAACAACCACTATGATAACAACGACAACAACAACAAGAATATGATGACGAAAACAATGTCAACGTCAACAACAACAACCACAAGAACAAAAACCACAACGACGACGACGAAAACAAGGGAAACAACCACAGCATCAAAAACGAAAAATTTAACGACAACAACAAGAACAAGAATGACGACAACGATAACGAGACAAGAACTACAACAACTTTACAATGACAACAACAACAACGATAACAACTGCAATGACAACAACGACGACAACGACAATAAAAACGACAATGACAAAGGCGGCGGTGACAATGATAATGACAACGACAACAACAGCAATAATACTAGCAACGATGACGACACTAAGAACGACGACGATGCCTGCGTCGACATCAAACACTACAACAACAACAAGAAAAACAACAAACACGAAACAACAACAACCACTATTATGACGACGTTGACGACGACAGTCACAACAAGGACAACAAAAATAGACTTTCAAATATGCCCCGATTTAGAAAAGAAAACATGTTTTAGCATTTAATTTCACGTGGAGCGATGGAGCAAACAAGTAGAATCCAGTTTATAGTAATAAATCGCGTGAGCTCTATTATACTTCAAAAATATTAAAAGTGTAATGGAGCTTTTGTAATTATACATAACCATTTTTACTTGTAATTGACTAAAAACTTTTACAATCGAGTGATGATATTAGATTTTCAATCTTTTGATGTATAGTAGTGGCTATTTCTTTACTAATTAAGTAATCGGCTCTATTAATGGTTCTTGTTTTTGGATTACAAATTAGGGTCTATTATACCTAAAATAACGACTTTTGAAATATTCAAAATTTGGTAAGACTCGTTTACTACATAATAAATAGAAAAAAAGGCTGTCTAAAAGCAGCCATTCATTAGATAGAAGAAAATGATCCACCTTGAACTTCTATTCATGTCTCTTGATCTTAGATACCATATTTGACGATCTATCTCTATTAGACAATCGCTGGACTTGCCCATCACGGCATGAGAGGAGTTACCCCCTGTAATGTTTGATTGATAACCGCATCTCCGGTCTATCATTGAAGAAGGGAAGGAAAAGAAGAGAGAAAGACTAGGACTTTATTTGCGAGAACATGAACCCTGGTTCCCCTATGTCACATGTCAGGTCAATGACGTAGAACAGAAAAAATGTATAGTTTTATGATAGATCCCCGGATCTCACCCTCACCTCTGCAAGCAAGAAAGAATCAAAGGTAGCTTTCACTTCAACCCTGTTGGCTGTAGTTTTAGCTTGTATATGTGAAGTATGTGAAGAAGAAAAAAACGATATATATATATATATATATATTTTATTCCACAAATCTTTCTTTTCATTTTATATATCCCATGGGGAAATGAAAATTCTAACTAAGTAGGTTTCGAAATGAAATAGCCCATTAAGTAGAGGAGTCAACGGCAAGCACCTAAAGCGAAAGAAGTCAGGCAAGTTCAAGTGAAGTTGACGCTGAACTATAGTAGTTTTTCAACGAAGAGATAAAATTGGGAGGGGAACAACAACTGGAAACGGCTGCTAATACCCCGTAGGCTGAGGAGCATAAGGAGGAATCCGCCCGAGGAGGGGCTCGCGTCTGATTAGCTAGTTGGTGAGGTAATAGCTTACCAAGGCGATGATCAGTAGCTGGTCCAAGAGGATGATCAACCACACTGGGACTGAGACACGGCCCAGACTCCTACGGGAGGCAGCAGTGGGGAATTTTCCACAATGGGCGAAAGCCTGACGGAGCAATGCCGCGTGGAGGTAGAAGGCCCACTGGTCGTGAACTTCTTTTCTCGGAGAAGAAGCAATGACGGTATCTGGGGAATAAGCATCGGCTAACTCTGTGCCAGCAGCCGCGGTAATACAGAGGATGCAAGAGTTATCCAGAATGATTGGGCGTAAAGCGTCTGTAGGTGGCTTTTTAAGTCCGCCGTAAAATCCCAGGGCTCAACCCGTCTACCTTTCGATAATGCTCGAAGGCGGTCAAGCTAAAAGAGAGGAGTAGTCTCTGACCGGGTACAAGTTGCTGTACTTATATTTAGACTGGTTATAAAGTCTTTTCTAAAAATATAAGGGATCTCTTTTCATCTCATGAATGGATTCTAGGCGACTTCGTGAATTCTGAGTGGGAGTAGACATTTTTGAAAAAAGCTTTAAGATCGGTTACCCTTTACTTTTTATAAGCATTATAGTTCGGACTACTCCAGCGAGAGGTAGATGGAACAAAGGGAACAGCTTTAAGGACAAAAAACGAAGCGGTGCTTTCTGCATGACGGGAGACCAGAGCCAACTCTATCGTCCGGGTGGACACAGATGGAATCTCGCTAGAGATTCGCAGGGGGATTGTATTACGCGGGGATACAATCCTAAAGTGGCGTATTCAACTTTGGATAAAGCAATACCTAAGTTTTAAGTTCCGTGGGCGTAGCTAGCCCCATCCTTGTCCAGTAACATACCTATAGGTTGAGAGCTTTTATCTTTTATTCGGTTTAGTATACACGCGTGCACATTACGAGTGACGTGCACTGAGGTATACCCGTCTACCTTTCGATAATGCAGTAACATACCTATAGGTTGAGAGCTTTTTTCTTTTATTCGGTTTAGTATACACGGGTGCACATTACGAGTGACGTGCACTGAGGTATACCCGTCTACCTTTCGATAATGCTCGAAGGCGGTCAAGCTAAAAGAGAGGAGTAGTCTCTGACCGGGTACAAGTTGCCGTACTTATATTTAGACTGGTTATAAAGTCTTTTCTAAAAATATAAGGGATCTCTTTTCATCTCATGAATGGTTCTAGGCGACTTCGTGAATTCTGAGTGGGAGTAGACATTTTTGTAAAAAGCTTTAAGATCGGTTACCCTTTACTTTTTATAAGCATTATAGTTCGGACTACCCCAGCGAGAGGTAGATGGAACAAAGGGAACAGCTTTAAGGACAAGAAGGCAAAAACAATGACAATGACAATGACAACGACAAGACCACGACAACAACAACAACGATGAAAACAAGGACAACAATGACGACAACAACAACAAAGACAATAATGGCGACAACAACAACAAAAAGGACAACAAAAACGATGACAACTACAAGGGCAACAACCAAAGCATCAAAAACGACAAAATCAATGAAAACAACAAGAACGAACGACGACAACGATAACAACGACAACAACAACAACGACAACGACAACAACGACTAGAACAACAACAACGAAAATAAAGAAGACAATGACAACGACGGCGACGAAAATGATGACGACAAAGACAACAATAACAATAACACTAGCAACAACGACGACACACCAACAACGATGAAGACGACTATGTCGACAACAACAACAACAACAACTACAACAAACACGAAACAACAACAACAACCATGACGATGACAACTACGAGAACAACGACAACGAAAAAAACGACAAGGACAACGATGACGATGGCAACAACAATAAACACAATAAATACGATAACTACCATAATGAAGACATCCATGTCATCGACAACAACAACGAAAACGATGATAACAACCACAATGATAACAACGATAACAACAACAACAACGAATAATACGATGTTGAAAACAACGTCAACGTCAACAACAACTACCACTAAAACAACAACCACGACAATGATAACAACAAGAACAACAATGACGACAACAACAACAACAACGACAACAAGAAGGACAACAATAATGACAACAACAACAAGAGAAACAACCACGACATCAAAAATGACAAAATCAATGACAACAACAACAAGAACGACAACAACGGCAACAACAACGACAACAATAGCAATGACAACAATAACGACGACGACCGTAACAACATAAAAGACGACAATGACAACAAAAACGATAACAACAACAATAACACTAGCAACAATGACGACAACGCCAACGACAACGATGACTACGTCGACAACAACCACAACAACAACAACTACAAACACGAAACAACATCCACTACTACTACGACGACAACCACAACGACGTTGACGATGACAACGACCACAACAACAAGGACAAAAAAAATAACAACAATAACAAAAATAACAATGACAAAATGACAACGACAACGACTACGACCATGACAAAAACAATAACAACAACGACAACAATAACAATAACAACCACGACAACAATGAAAACTACAACAACAACGACAACAATAAGGACAACAAAAATGAAAACAACAAAAAGGACAACAGTAACCACGGCCATAATAACGATAAAATCAACGACAACAATAATAACAACAAGAACAACGATAACTACAACGACAACAATAACAACAATGACAACGACAATGACAACACGGACGATGACGACGACGATGACAACGAAAACAACAACACAACGACGACGACGACAACAAGACAACAACGATAACAACAACCATGACTACAAAAAGGACGACGACAATGACGATGACTACAACAACAACGACGAAAATTACGGAAACGATGACAATGACGATCATGATGGAGACAACGAAAACAACAACAATGACAACTACAATAACGAGCACGACAACAACAACAACAACAACACAACAGTGAAATAGACAACAACAACAATGACAACTACAATGAGAATAACAATGACGAAAACAATAACAACAACGACAACGACAACGACAACGACGACGACGACGACGACGACGACGACGACGACAACAACAACAACAACAACCACAACGGTGATGACGACGACGACAACAACGACAACAACAACAACCATAATAACAACTACAATGATAGCGAGAACAATAACAACAACAACAACAACAACAACAACCATAACAACAACAACAACAACAACAACAAAAACAACAACAACAACACCAACAACAACGACGACAACGACGACAACAACAACAACAACAACCACAACGATAGCGATAACAGCGAGAACAAAAACAACAACAAACACAATGATAACGACAACAACAACAACAATGACAATGATAACGATAACAACGACAACAATGACGACGACAACAACAACAACTACAATGATGACGAAAACAAGAATAACGACGACGATGATGACAAGGAAGACGTGGACGACAACAACGATCATGACAATGACGATGACGACAGCAAAAACAACGCCTATGACCACAACAACAACGACGACGACGACGATAACAACAAGGACAACTACGACAACAACCATAACAACAAAAACAACGATGATAACCACAACGACAACAACCGTAACAACAACAAAACAACGATGACGACGATGACAACAACGACAATGACAACAATAACAGCAACAACAAAGACGATAACAAAAACAACGATGATGATGACAACAACAACAACGACCACTACAATGACAACAACAACAACAAGGACGACAACATCCCCGATAATGATGACAAGTTTGACGACACTGAGAATGACAACAACAACAACCACAACGGTAACGACAACAAGACCAACAACGACAACAACGACAATGCAGAGGACGATGACAACAACGAAGACGAAGAAGACGGTAACAAGAACGACGATGAACACAATAACAACGGTGATGAAGACGATCATGACAACGATGAAGACGATGACAACGACAAAAACATAGACAACAACCATGACAACGACAACGACAACAACAACGGCGACAAAAACGACAACGACAACCATAACAACAACAATGATGGCAATGACAACTACAACTACCACAAAAAATGACAATGACGATTACGACGGCCAGAACAACGAGAACAACAACAACCATGACGACTACAACGACGACACTAACAGCAACGACAAAAACAACAACAACGATGGAAACAACATTAACGACAACGACGAAGACGACAACAACGAAGACGATAAAGACGACGAAAACAACAACGAAGACGACAAAAATGACAACGACAACAACGACAACAACTTCAAGATTAATGATAAAAACAACAACAACAAAGACAACAACAACGACGATGATAACGATGATGACAACGACAACAACAACAAAAACAATAAAAACAATGACAACAACAACAACAACAACAACCAACAACAAAAACGACGACAACTACAATGACAACAACAATGACGACAACGACGACGATAACAACAACAACAAAAACAACAACAACAACGACAATGACAACAACAACCACAAAGACAACTAAAACAACAACAACAACAACTACAACAACAACAACAACGACAATGACAACGAAGACAACGACAACAACATCAAGAACAACGATAACAACAACAACGACAAAGACAACAACAACGACGATGATAACGACGACGACAACAACAAAAACCACAACGACGAAGACAACAACAACAACAAAAAACAACAAAACAACAACAATGACAACAACAAGGACGACAACTACAATGACAACAATAATGACAACAACGACGACGACCACAACAACAAGGGCTACAACATCGACTTTGATGACGACAAGGATGGCAAGAACGACATCGGCAACGATAACAACAACAACAACAACCACAACTACAATTACAACAACTGTAACAATGATAAAGTAAACAATTACAATGAAAACGACAACAACAGCAACGACGACGACGACAATAATAACCACAACGACAACAACAACTACAACGACAACGACAACAAGAACAACGACGACAAAAACGACAAGGACGACGTCGATGACGATAAGGAAGACGTTGATGACAATGACGACTTCGGAAACAACAATGACAATGACCACAGCAACAACGATGACGACGACAACACAAGAAGGATGACAACGACAAAGACAACGACAACGACCATAAAAACCACAACAACAGCAACAACTACTACCACAACGACGACAACCACGACATGGATGACAACGATGTAGACAAGGAAGACGATGGCGACAACGATGATCACGACAATGATGATTACGACGGCCACAACAACGAGAACAACAACAACCATGACGACACCAACAGCAACAAAAAAAACAACAACGACAAAAAAAAACAATAACGACGACAACAACAACGATGACGATAAGGAAGACGAAAACAACAATGACAACGACAAAAATGACAATGATGACAACGACAACAACATCAAGAACAACGATAACAACAACAACGACAAAGAAAACAACGATGATTACGATAACGACGACGACAACGACGACAACAACCAAAACCACAACGACAAAGACAACAACAACAACAAAAACAACAATAACAACGACAACGAAAACAACAACAACCAAAAAGACAACTAAAACAACAACAACGACGACCATATCAACAACGACTACAACAACAACAACGACAATGACAACAACTACAACATAGAAAATCACGATGACAAGGACAACGACAACGATAACAACCATGATAACAAGACCCACAACAACGACGACGACAACGAGAACAACATCAACCACAACAACTACGACGACGGCGACAACAACAGCAACGACAACAACAACAATAACGATGAAAACAAAAACAACGAGGAATACAACTATAACGACGAGGAGGACAACAAAGATGACGACAAAGATGATGAATACAACAACGACGACGACAACAACTAAAATGACAACGAGGAAATCGACAACAACATCAAGAACAATGATAACAACAACAACGAAAAAGACAACAAGAACGACGATGACAATGACAACGACAACAACAACGACAACCACTACGACAACCACAACGACAACGATAATAACCATAAGGAAAACAACGACAACTACAATGAAAACAAAAATAACAACGACGACAACTACAATGACAACAACAATGACAACAACAACAACATGGGCGACAACATCAACAACGATGATGACAAGGACAACGACAATGACAACGATAGCGATAACAACAACAACAACAACCATAACGACAACGACAAAAACAACAACAACAAGGACAATGATAACAATAACAATGACAACGACAACGACAATGATAACTACAATGATGACGATAACAAGAACAACGATGACGATGACGACAAGGAAGACGTGGACGACAAGAACGATCATGATAATGACGACGATGACGGCAACAACAACAACAATGACCATAACAACAACAACGAAGGTGATGACGACGACGACAACAACAACAACAGCGACATCGATAACGAAAAAGACAACAACCACGACAACGACAACAACCATAACAACATCAACGACGACGATAACCACAACGACAACAACCATAACAACAAAAAACAACGACGACTATGATGACGATGACAACAACGACAACGACAACAATAACAAAAACAACAATAACGACGACGACAAAAACGATGACGATAAAGACGGCGAAAACAACAACGACGACGACAAAAATGACAATGAAGACAACGACAACAACATCAAGAACAACGATAACAACAACAATGACAAAGACAACAACGACGATTACAATAATGATGACGACAACGACAACAACGAACCACAACGACAAAGAAAACAACAACAACAAAACACAACGACAACCAAAAGACAACTAAAACAACAACAACAACTACAACAACAACAACGACAATGACAACAACTACAACATAGACAATGACGATGACAAGGACAACGACCAAGAAAACAACCATGATGACAAGACCCACAACAACAATGACAACAACATCGACGACAACGAGAACAACATCAACCACGACGACTACGACGACGGTGACAACAACAGCAACGATGACGAAAACAACAACGATGAAAACAAAAATAACGAGGAATACAACTATAACGACGAGGAGGACAAAAAATATGACGACAAAGACGACGAAAACAACAACGACGACGACAACAACTACAATGACAACGAAGAAATTGACAACAACATCAAGAACAACGATAACAACAACGACGACAAAGACAACAACAACGACGACTAGGAAAACGACAACAACAATGACAACCACTACGACAACCACAACGACAACGACAACAACCCAAGGAAAACAACAACAACTACAATGACAACAAAAAATAACAACGACGACAACTAGAATGACAACAACAATGACGAAAACATCAACATGGGCGACAACATCGACAATGATGACGACAAGGACGACGACAATGACAACGATAGCGATAACAACAACAACCATAACGACAACGACAAAAACAACAACAACAATGACAATGATAACAATAACAAAGACAACGAAAACGACAACAACGACGACGACAGCAACAGCAACAACAACTACAATGATGACGATAACAAGAACAACGATGACGATGACGAAAAGGAAGACGTGGACGCCAAGAACGATCATGGCAAGGACGACGACGAAGGCCAAACCAACGACAATGACCATAACAACAACAACGACGACGACGATGGCAACAACATCAACAACGATATCGATAACATAAAAGACAACAACCACGACAACGACAACAACAATAACAACATCAACGACGATGATAACCACAACAAAACCAACCACAACAACAAAAAACTATGACGACGACGACGATGACAACAACGACAACGACAACAACAACAAATACAATGACAACGACAATGACAGTGAAAACAACAACAACCACAACGACAACGACAACCTCAACATCAATAACAACAACAACAACCATAACGACAACGACAGCGAGAACAACAACAACACAACAACAACCACAATGACAACGGTAACAACAACAACAACGACAACGATAACTATAAAACGACAACGACAACAAAGATGATGACAGCAACAACAACAACAACAACTACAATGATGATGACAACAAGAACAACGACGACGATGACGACTAGGAAGACATGGACGAAAGCAACGATCATGACAATGACGATGACTACAGCAACAACAACGACAATGACCACAACAACAACGACGAAGACGAAGACAACTACAACTACATGGACAACTACAACATCATTAACGAAAATGACAACAACCACGACTACGATAACAACAATAACAACAGCAACAACAGCGATAACCACAATGACAACAACCATAACAACAAAAAAATGATGATAACCTCAATGACAACAACCGTAACAATAACAAAACAACGATGACGACGATGACAACAATGAAAACGACAAAAATAACAAAAACAACAACAATAAAAACGATAACAACAACAACGATGATAACAACAACAACAACGACAAATACGACGATAACAACAACAAGGACGACAACATCCATGATAATAAAAAGAAGTTTGTCAAAATTGAGAACGACAAAAACAACAACCACAATGGCAACGGCAACGACAACGGCAACGGTAACATGACCAACAATGACAACAACGACAAGGCAGAGGACAAGGGCGGCAAGGAAGACGATGAAGAAAACGACGATGACAAAGAAGACGGTAACAAGAACGACGATAAACACAATAACAACGATGATGACGACGACCACGGCAACGATGAAGACAATGACAACAACAAAAACATAGACAACAACCACGATAACGACAACGACAACGACAACAACAGTGGCGAAACAAACGACAACCACAACAACAACAATGATGACAATGACAACTACAACTTCCACAAAAAACGACATTGATGATTACGACGGCCACAACAACGAGAACAACAACAACCATGACGACTACAACGACGACACCAACAGCAACGACAAAAACGACAACAACAATGAAAACAACATTAACGACGAAGACAACTATAACGACGACGACGAAGACGAGAACAACGATGACGATAAAGACGACGAAAACAATAACAACGACGACAAAAATGACAACGAAGACAACGTAAAAACATCAAGAACAACGATAACAATAACAACGACAAAGACAACAACAACGACGATGATAACGACGACGACAACAACAAAAACCACAACGACAAAGACAACAACAACAACAAAAACAACAGCAATGACAACAACAACCAACAACAACAAGGACGACAAGTACAATGACAAAACAATGACGACAATGACGACGAAAACAACAACAAGGGCTACAACATCGACTTTGATGACGACAAGGACGACAACAACGACATCGGCAATGATAACAACAACAACAACAACAAACACAACTACAATTACAACAACAACAACAATGACAACGAATTCAATTACAATGAAAACGACAACAACAGCAATGACGACGACGACAATAATAACCACAACGACAACAACAACTACAACGACAACGACAACAAGAACAACGACGACAACAACGACAAGGACGACATCAATGACGATAAGGAAGACGTTAATGACAATGACAACGACGGAAACAACAATGACAATGACCACAACAACAACGATGACGACGACAACGAAAGGAGGACGACAACGAAAACGACAACAATAACAACGAGGACGACGATGAAAACTTTGACAACGACGACAACAACAACAACAACAGCGAACAACAACAACAGCAACCACAACGACAACAAGAAAAACAACAACAACAACAACAACCCAACGACAACGATAACAACAACAACAATGACAACGATAACTATAACAACGACAACGACAACGACAACAAAGACGATGACAGCAACAACAACAACAACTACAATGATGATGACAATAAGAACAACGACGACGACGACGACGACGACTAGGAAGACGTGGACGAAAGCAACGATCATGACAATGACAACGACGACAGCAACAACAATGACAATGACCACAACAACGACGATGACGACGACGACAACTACAAGGACAACTGCGACATCGATAACGAAAAAGAAAACAACCACGACTACGACACAATGATAACAACAACAACAACAACAACGATAACCACAACGACAACAACCATAACAACAAAAAAAACGATGATAACCACAATGACAACAACCGTACCAACAACAAAACAATGATGACGATGACAACAATGGCAATGACAACAACAACAAAAACAACAACAACAAAAACGATAACAACAACAAGGATGATAACAACAACAACAACGAAAACTACATTGACAACAACAACAAGGACGACAACATTCATGATAATGACGACAAGTTTGACGAAATTGAGAACGACAACAACAACAACCACAATGGCAACGGCAACATGACCAAGAATGACTACAACGACAAGGCAGAGGACGTGGGTGACAAGGAAGACGATGACGAAAACGAAGATTGACGAAGAAGACTAACAATAATGACAATGACTTCAACAACAACGATGACGAAGACAACGACAAGGAGAACGACAACAACAACAACAACAATAACAACGAGGACGACGATGACAACCACCACAACAACAGCAACAACTACTACCACAACGACGACAACCACGACATGGATAACAAAGATGATGACAAGGAAGACGATGGCGACAACGACGATCACGACAATATTACGACGGCCACAATGAAGAGAACAATACAACCATGACGACTACAACGACGACACCAACAACAATGAAAAAAACAACAACGACGATTAAAACAACAATAACGACGACGATAAAGATGACGAAAACAACAACAACGACGACAAAAATGACAATGAAGACAACGACAACAACATCAAGAACAACGATTACAACAACAACGACAAAGACAACAACGACAAAGACAAAAACGACGATTACGATAACGACGACAACAACAACAACAACAACACAACAAGAGCCATAATGACAAAGACAACAACAACAACAGAAACAACAACAACAACGACAAAGACAACAACCAAAAAGACAACTAAAACAAGAACGACGACAAACAACAACAATGACAATGAAAACAACTACAACACAAGACAATGACGATGACAAGGACAACGACAAAGATAACAACCATTATAACAAGATCCACAACAACACAATGACAACAACATCGAGGACAACGAGAACAATATCAACACGACGACGGCGACAACAACGCAACGACGACAACAACAATAACGATGAAAACAAAAATAACGAGGAATACAAATATAACGACAAGGACGACAACAAAGATGACGACAACCATGACGACGACAACAACGACAAACAACGACAACAACAACACATACCACACGACGACAAACGAAATACCACAACGACGACAACCACGACAACGATGATGACAAGGAAGACGATGGCGACAACGACGATCACGACAATGATGATTACGACGACCACAACAACGAGAACAACAACAACCATGATGACTACAACGTCGACACCAACAACAATGAAAAAAACAACAACAACAACGAAAACAACAATAACGACGACGACAACAACGATGACGATAAAGACAACGAAAACAGCAACGAAGACTAAAAAAATGACAATGAAGACAACAACAACATCAAGAACACCGATAACAACAACAACGAAAAAGACAACAACGACGATTACGATAATGAAGACAACAACAACAAAAACCACAACGACAAAGACAACAACAACAACAAAAACAACAACAACAACGATAACGACAACAACAACGATAACGACAACAACCAAAAAGACAACTAAAACAACAACAACGATGACATAGACAATGAAGTTAACAAGGAAAACGACAAAGATAACAACCATGATAACAAGACCCACAACAACAATGACAACAACATCGACGACAACGAGAACAACATCAACCACGACGAGTACGACGACGGCGACAACAACAGCAACGACGACAAAAACGTCAACGATGAAAACAAAAATAACGAGGAATACAACTATAACGACGAGGAGGACAACAAAGATGACGACAAAGACGACAAAACAACGACGACGACAACAACTACAATGACAATGAAGAAATTGACAACAACATCAAGAAAAACGATAACAACAACAACGACAAAGACAACAACAACAATGATGACAAGGACAACGAAAACAACAACGACAACCACTACGACAACCACAACGACAACAACCACAAGGACAACAACGACAACTACAATGACAACAAAAAATAACAACGACGACAACTACAATGATAACAACAATGACGAAAACAACAACATGGGCGACAACATCGACAATGATGACGACAAGGATGACGTCAATGACAACGATAGCGATAAAAACAACAACAACAACCATAACGACAACGACAAAAACAACAACAACAATGACAATGATAACAATAACAACGACAATGACAATGACAACAACAACAACGACGACGACGACAGCAACAACAACTACAATGATGACGATATCAAGAACAACGACGACGATGACGACAAGGAAGACGTGGACAAAAAGAACGATCATGACAATGACGACGACT
The DNA here is from genome assembly GCA_025506505.1 of Flaveria sonorensis. Lineage (NCBI taxonomy): Eukaryota > Viridiplantae > Streptophyta > Magnoliopsida > Asterales > Asteraceae > Flaveria > Flaveria sonorensis. Next base: position 84,274,382 of record CM046432.1, read on the forward strand.
GCAACAACAACGACAATGACCATAACAACAATAACGACCGCGACGACGACAACAACAACAACATTGACAATGATAACTATAACGACGACAACGTCAACGACAACAAAGACGACGAAAGCAACAACAACAACTACAGATGACAACAAGAACAACGACGACAATGACGACTAGGAAGACGTGGACGAAAACAACGATCATGACAATGATGACGACGATGGCAACAACAACAACAATGACAACAACAACACAAGGACAACTACGACATCGATAACGAAAAAGACAACAACCACGACTACGACGACAACGATAACAACAACAACAACGATAACCACAAAGACAACAACCATAACAACAAAAACAACGATGATAAACACAATGACAACAACCGTAACCACAAAAAAACAACGATGACGACCATGACAACAACGACAACGAGAACAACAATAATAACAACAACAACAAAAACGATAATAACAACAACAATGATGACGACAACAACAACAACAACGACAACTACCATGACAACAACAACAAGGACGACAACATCCACGATAATGACGACAAGGTTGACGAAATTGAGAACGACAACAACAACAACCATAATGGCAACGACAACAGCAACAGGGCCAAACAATGACAACAACGACAAGGCAGAGGACGAGGGAGACAAGGAAGACGATGAGGAAAACGATGATGACGAAGAAGACTGTAACAAGAACGACGATGACCACAGTAACAACGATGATGACGACGACCACGACAACGATGAAGACAATGACAATGACAAAAACATAGACAACAACCACGACAACGACAACGACAACAACAACGGCAAAAAAAACAACAACGACAACCACAACAACAACAATGATGACAATGACAACTACAACTACGACAAAAAAACGACAATGATGGTTACGATGGCCACAACAATGAGAACAACAACAACCATGACGACTACAATGACAATACCAACAGCAACGACAAAAACAACAACAACGATGAAAACAACATTAACGACGAAGACAACTATAACGACGACGAAGAAGATGAGAACAACGATGAAGATTAAGACGACGAAAACAACAACGACGACAAAAAAAATGACAACGTAGACAACGACAACAACATCAAGAATAACGATAACAACAACAACGATGATGATAACGACGACGACAAAAATAAAAACCACAACGACAAAGAACACAACAACAACAAAAACAACGACAATGACAATAACAACCAACAACAAGGATGGCAATTACAATGACAACAACAATGACGAAAACGACAACAACAACAACAACAAGGGTGACAACATCGACTTTGATGATGACAAGGATGGCAAGCACGATATCGGCAACGTCAACAACAACAACAACAACAACTACAATGACAACAACAACAACAATGACAACGAAAACAATTACAATGAAAACGACAACAACAGCAACGGCGACGACAACAATAATAACCATAACAACAACAACAACTACGACAACAACGACAACCGGAACAACGACGACAAGGACGACGTCGATGACGATAAGGAACACGTTGATGACAATGACGACGACGGTAACAACAATGACAATGACCACAATAACAACGATGACGACGATAACGACAACGACAAGGAGGACGACAACTACAACAACAACAACGAGGATGACAACGACAACAACCACAACAACAGCAACAACTACTACCACAACGACGACAACCACAACATGGATGACAACGATGATGACAAGGAAGACGATGGCGACAACGACGATCACGACAATGATGATTACGACGGCCACAACAACGAGAACAACAACAACCATGACGACTACAATGACGACACCAATAGCAATGTAAAAAAACAACAACAACGACGAAAACAACAATAACGAAGACGACAACAACAATGACGATAAAGATGATGAAAACAACAACGACGACGAAAAAAATGACAATGAAGACAATGACAACAACATCAAGAACAACGATAACAACAAGAACGACAAAGACAACAACGACGATTACGATAACGACGACGACAACGACAACAACAACCAAAACCACAACAACAAATACAACAACAACAACAAAAACGACAACAACAACAACTAAAAAGACAACTAAAACAACAACAACGACGACCATAACAACAACGACAACAAAAACAACAACGAGAATGACAAAAACTACAGCATAGATAATGTCGATGACAAGAACAACGACAAAGAAAAGAACCATGATAACAAGACCCACAACAACAATGACAACAACATCAACGACAACGAGAACAATATCAACCACGATGACGGCGACAACAACAGCAACGACGACAACAACAACAACAACGAAAACAAAAATAACGTGGAATACAACTATAACGATGATGAGGACAACAAAGATGAAGAGACGACATGAAGAAATGAAGAAAAAACAACAACGACGATGACAACAACTACAATGACAATGAAGAAATCGACAACAACATCAAGAACAATGATAACAACAACAACGAGAAAGACAACAACAACGACGACGACAATGACAACGACAGCAACAACGACAACCACTACGACAACCACAACGACAACGACAACAACCACAAGGAAAACAATGACAACTACAATGACAACAAAAAATAACGATGACAACTACAATGACAACAACAATGACGAAAACAACAACATGGGCGATAACATCGATAATGTTGACAACAAGGACGACGACAATGACAACGATAGCGATAACAACAACAACAAGCAAAATGACAACGACAAAAACAACAACAACAATGACAACGATAACAATAACAACGACAACAACAACAACAATGACGATGACGATGACAACAACAACAACAACTACAATGATGACGATAACAAGAACAACAATGACGATGACGACAAGGAAGACGTGGACGACAAGAATGATCTTGACAATGACGACGACGAAGGCAATAACAACAACAATGACCATAACCACAACAACGACGGCGACGACGACAACAACAACAACGACATCGATAACGAAAAAGACAACAACCACGACAAATGACAACAACCATAACAACATCAACGACGAAGATAACCACAATGACAACAACATCAAGAACAACGATTACAACAACAACGACAAAGACAAAAACGACGATTACGATAACGACGACGACAACAACAACAACAACAAGAACCATAATGACAAAGACAACAACAACAACAGAAACAACAACAACAACGACAAAGACAACAACCAAAAAGACAACTAAAACAACAACGACGACAACAACAACAACGACAATGAAAACAAATACAACATAGACAATGACGATGACAAGGATATTGACAAAGATAACAACCATTATAACAAGATCCACAACAACAATGACAACAACAGTGACGACAACGAGAACAATATCAACCGCGACGACGGCGACAACAACAGCAACGACGACGACAACAACAACGATGAAAACAAAAATAACGAGGAATGCAAATATAACGACGAGGAGGACAACAAAGATGACGACAAAGATGTCGAAAACAACAATGACGACGACAACAACTACAATGACAACGAAGAAATCGACAACAACATCTAGAACAATGATAACAACAACAACAAGAACGACAACAACAACAACAACGACAACCACTACGACAACGACTACAACAACAACGAGCACGATGATGACAACAACAACAACTACTACCACAACGACGACAACCACGACATGGATTACAACGATGATGACAAGGAAGACGATGGCCACAACGATGATCACGACAATGATGATTACGACGACCACAACAACGAGAACAACAACAACCATGATGACTACAACGTCGACACCAACAGCAATGAAAAAAACAACAACAACGACGGAAACAACAATAACGACGACGACAACAACGATGACGATAAAGACAACGAAAACAGCAATGAAGACAAAAAAATGACAATGAAGACAACAACAACATCAAGAACACCGATAACAACAACAACGACAAAGACAACAACGAAGATTACGATAATGAAGACAACAACAGCAAAAACCACAACGACAAAGACAAAAACAACAACAACAAAAACAACAACAACAACGATAACGACAACAACCAAAAAGACAACTAAAACAACAACAACGATGACATAGAAAATGACGTTGACAAGGACAATGACAAAGATAACAACCATGATAACAAGACCCACAACAACAATGACAACAACATTGACGACAACGAGAACAACATCAACCACGACGAGTACGACGACGACGACAACAATAGCAACGACGACAAAAACGTCAACGATGAAAACAAAAATAACGAGGAATACAACTATAACGACGAGGAGGACAACAAAGATGAAGACAAAGACGACCAAACAACGACGACGACAACAACAACTACAATGACAACAACGAAATTGACAACAACATCAAGAAAAAGGATAACAACAACAACGACAAAGACAACAACAACAATGATGACAATGACAACGAAAACAAAACGACAACCACTACGACAACGACAACGACAACAACCACAAGGACAACAACGACAACTACAATGACAACAAAAAATAACAACAACGACAACTACAATGACAACAACAATGACGAAAACAACAACATGGGCGAAAACATCGACAATGATGACAACAAGGACGACGTCAATGACAACGTAGCGATAACAACAACAAAAAAAACCATAACGACAATGACAAAAACAACAACAACAATGACAATGCTAACAATAACAATGACAACGACAATGACAACACAACAACGACGACGACGACAGCAACAACAACTACAATGATGACGATAACAAGAACAACGACGACGATGACGACAAGGAAGACGTGGACAAAAAGAAGGATCATGACAATGACGACGACTGCAACAACAACGACAATGACCATAACAACAACAACGACCGCGACGATGACAACAACAACAACATTGACAACGGTAACTATAACGACGACAACGTCAACGACAACAAAGACGACGAAAGCAACAACAACAACTACAACGATGATGACAACAAGAACAACGACAATGACGACTAGGAAGACGTGGACGAAAACAACGATCATGACAATGACGACGACGAAGGCAACAACAACAACAATGACAACAACAACACAAGGACAACTACGACATCGATAACAAAAAAGACAACAACCACGACTACGACAACAACGATAACAACAACAACAACAACGATAACCACAACGACAACAACCATAAAAAGAAAAACAACGATGATAACCACAATGACAACAACCGTAACCACAACAAAACAACGATGACGACGATGACAACAACAACAAAAACGATAACAACAACAGCAATGATGATGACAACAACAACAACAACAACGACAACTACCATGACAACAACAACAAGGACGACAACATCCACGATAATGACGACAAGGTTGACGAAATTGAGAACGACAACAATAACAACCATAATGGCAACGGCAACAGCAACAGGGCCAAACAATGAAAACAACGACAAGGCAGAGGACGAGGGCGACAAGGAAGACGATGAGGAAAACGATGATGACGAAGAAGACTGTAACAAGAACGACGATGACCATTGTAACAACGATGATGACGACGACCATGACAACGATGAAGACAATGACAATGACAAAAACATAGACAACAACCACGACAACGACAACAACGGCGAAAAAAACGACAACGACAACCACAACAACAACAATGATGACAATGACAACTACAACTACCACAAAAAAACGACAATGATGATTACGACGGCCACAACAACGAGAACAACAACAACCACGACGATTACAATGACAACACCAACAACAACGACAAAAAACAACAACAACGATGAAAACAATATTAACGACTAAGACAACTATAACGACAACGACGAAGACGAGAACAACGATGAAGATTAAGACGACGAAAACAACAACGATGACAAAAAAATGACAACGAAGACAACGACAACAACATCAAGAACAACGATAACAACAACAACGATGATGATAACGACGACGACAACAACAAAAACCACAACGACAAAGAACACAACCACAACAAAAACAACGACAATGACAATAACAACCAACAACAAGGATGGTAATTACAATGACAACAACAATGACGAAAACGACGACGACAACAACAACAAGGGCGACAACATCGACTTTGATGATGACAAGGATGGCAAGAACGATATCGGCAACGATAACAACAACAACAACAACAACAACAACAACAACCACAACTACAATGACAACAACAACATCAATGACAACGAAAACAATTACAATGAAAATGACAACAATAGCAACGACGACGACGACAATAATAACCATAACAACAACAACAGCTACGACAACAACGACAACCAGAACAACGACGACAAGGACGACGTCGATGACGATAAGGAACACATTGATGACAATGACGACGACGGTAACAACAATGACAATGAGCACAAAAACAACGATGACGACGACAACGACAACGACAAGGAGGACGACAACGACAATGACAACAACAACAACGAGGATGACGACGACAACAACCACAACAACAGCAACAACTACTACCACAACGACGACAACCATAACATGGATGACAACGATGATGACAAGGAAGATGATGGCGACAACGACGATCACGACAATGATGATTATGACGGCCACAACAACGAGAACAACAACAACCATGACGACTACAATGACGACACCAACTGCAACGTAAAAAAACAACAACAATGACGAAAACAACAATAACGACAACGACAACAAGGATGACGATAAAGACGACGAAAACAACAACGATGACGAAAAAAAAGATAATGAAGATAATGACAACAACATCAAGAACAACGATAACAACAACAATGACAAAGACAACAACGACGATTATGATAACGACGAAGACAACAACAACAACAACCAAAACCACAACAACAAATACAACAACAACAACAAAAACGACAACAACAACAACTAAAAAGACAACTAAAACAACAACAACAACGACGACCATAACAACAATGACAACAACAACAACAACGACAATGACAAAAACTACAGCATAGATAATGTCGATGACAAGAACGACGACAAAGAAAACAACCATGATAACAAGACCCACAACAACAATGACAACAACATCAACGACAACGAGAACAACATCAACCACGAAGACGGCGACAACAACAGCAACGACGACAACAAAAACAACAACGAAAACAAAAATAACGTGGAATACAACTATAACAATGAGGAGGACAAAAAGATGACGACAAAGATGAAGAAAACAACAACGACGATGACAACAACTACAATGACAATGAAGAAATCGACAACAACATCAAGAACAATGATAACAACAACAACGACAACGACAACAACAACGACAACGACAGCAACAACGACAACCACTACGACAACCACAACCACAACGACAACGACAACAACCACAAGGACAACAATGATAACTACAATGACAACAAAAAATAACGACGACAACTACAATGACAACAACAATGACGACAACAACAACATGGGCGATAACATCGATAATGATGACGACAAGGACGACGACATGACAACGATAGTGATAACAACAACAACAATGACAACGATAACAATAAAAACGACAACAACAACAACAATGATGATGACAACAACAACAACAACTACAATGATGACGATAACAAGAACAACAACAAGATGACGACAAGGAATACGTGGACGACAAGAATGATCTTGACAATGACGACGACGAAGGCAATAACAACAACAATGACCATAACCATAACAACGACGGCGACGACGACAACAACAACAACGCCATCGATAACGAAAAAGACAACAACCACGACAAACGACAACAACCGTAACAACATCAACGACGAAGATAACCACAATGACAACAACCATAACAACAAAAACAACGACGACGACGATGAAAACTTTGACAACGACGACAATAACAACAACAACAGCGAAAACAACAACAACAACCACAACGACAACGATAGCGAGAACAACAACCACAACGACAACGATAACAACAACAACAATGACAACAATAACTATAACAACGACAATGACAACGACAACAAAGACAATGACAGCAACAACAACAACAACTATAATGATGATGACAAAAAGAACAACGACGACGATGACGACTAGGAAGACGTGGACGAAAGCAATGATCATGACAATGACGACGACGACAGCAGCAACAACCACAATGACCACAACAACGACAATGACGACGAAGACAACTACAACTATAAGGACAACTGCGACATCGATAACGAAAAATACAACAACCACAACGACAACAACCATGACAACAAAAAAAATGATGATAACCACAATGACAACAACCGTAACAACAACAAAACAACGATGACGACGATGACAACAACGGCAAAGACAACAACAACAAAAACAACAACAACAAAAATGATAACAACAACAACGATGATAACAACAATAACAACGACAACTACATTGACAACAACAACAAGGACGACAACATCCATGATAATGACGATAAGTTTGACGAAATTGTGAATGACAACAACAATAACCATAATGGCAACGGCAACATGACCAAGAATGACAACAACGACAAGGCAGAGGACGAGGGCGAAAAGGAATGACGAAAACGATGATGACGAAGAAGACGGTAACAATAATGACAATGACCACAACAACAACAATGACGACAACAACGACAAGGAGGACGACAACGACAACGACAACAATAACAACGAGGACGACGATGACAACAACCACAACAACAGCAACAACTACTACCACAACGATGACAACCACAACATGGATGACAAAGATGATGACAGGGAAGACGATGGCGACAACGACGATCACGACAATGATGATTACGACGGCCACAACGAAGAGAACAAGAACAACAATGACGACTACAGCGACGACACCAACAACAACGAAAAAAACAACAACGACGAATAAAACAACAATAACGACGACGACAACAACGATGACGATAAAGACGACGACAACAACAACGACGACGGCAAAAATGAGAATGAAGACAACGACAACAACATCGAGAACAACGGTTACAACAACAACGACAAGACAACAACGACGACGATTACGATAACGACGACGACAACAACAACAACAACAACAAGAACCATAATGACAAAGACAACACAACAACAGAAACAACAACAATGACAAAGACAACAACCAAAAAGACAACTAAAACAACAACGACGACAACAACAACAACGACAATGAAAACAACTACAACATAGGCAATGACGATGACAAGGATAACGACAAAGATAACAACCATGATAACAAGATCCATAACAACAATGACAACAACATCGACGACAACGAGAACAATATCAACCACGACGACGGCGACAACAGCAACGATGACAACAACAACAACGATGAAAACAAAAATAACGAGGAATACAACTATAACGATGAGGAGGACAACAAAGATGACGACGAAGATGACAAAAACAACAATGCCGACGACAACAACTACAATGACAATGAAGAAATAGACAACAACATCAAGAACAACGATAACAACAACAACAACAATAACAAAGACAACAACAACGACAACGACAACGACAATGACAACGACAATGACAACGAGGACGACAATGACAACAACAGCAACAACTACTACCACAACGACGACAACCACGACATGGATGACAACGATGATGACAAGGAAGACGATGGCGACAATGAGGATCACGACAATGATGATTACGACGACCACAACAATGAGAACAACAACAACCATGACGACTACAAAGTCGACACCAACGGCAACGAAAAAAACAACAAAAATGACGAAAACAACAATAACGATGACGACAACAACGATGACGTAAAGACGACGAAAACAACAAAGAAGATGACAAAAATGACAATGAAGACAACAACAACATCAAGAACACCGATAACAACAACAAAACGACAAAGATAGATTACGATAATGAAGACAACAACAACAAAAACCACAACGACAAAGACAACAACAACAACAACAACAACAACACAACAACCAAAACAACAACAACAACAACAACGATAACGACAACAACCAAAAAGACAACTAAAACAACAACAACGACGACATAGACAATGACGATGACAAGCGACAATGACAAAGATAACAACCATGATAGCAAGACCCACAACAACAATGACAACAACATCGACAAACAGCGAGAACAACATCAACACCACAGTATGACGACGGACGACAACAACAGCAACGACGACAAAAACGTCAACGATGAAAACAAAAATAACGAGGAATACAACTATAACGATGAGGAGGACAACAAAGATGACGACAAAGACGA